>OZ026514.1:72833886-73216386 GCA_964019695.1 Loripinus fragilis
TTAATAATTCCAGTAAATTCATATGATTGAATTGCCAAAATAATGTTTCTGCTAACCGATTACCTAGTTCATATTGATCGAGCTAGCCGTTGCGTTTAGAGTGACTGTCCCTACCGAGGTCCTTATGATAATTAAAGGTGAATCCCACCAAAGTTTTGTGTTTGTGTATTCTCTTTGCACACAGGTTAATGATTTTGCTTGTTTTTATAGTCATTGGCATTTTTAGAAAAAAATCTTTCAGAAATACAATCAGAGTGTCAAACAGTTTGGTTCCAGATCAGGCCCGACATTTTATTACCAGTACATGTAACGTAACAAGCCCTCAACGATGGAACACGGTCCTCTCGAGAGGTTATCAACTTTACAAGGGTAACAAACAGCTAAACATATTAAAAAAAAAACGAATTACACCATTGAAATGCAGCTAAATATGTTTTTTAAAGACATTTCTTGTTTCCTCAGAGCCGGAATCCAGATTCCCATACGGCGCACTGGGGTTGCATTACACAGTTTTTAGCTCATTTTAGGCTCTACCTGGCCGCGGGGCAAGGAAGTACCATTATTTTCAATGCAATGGTATATGGATAGTCAGTAGCAAGTTGGAAGCACTCCAGACATGCATCACAATCACTTATGAAAATAAAAGCTATTTATAAGGACACACTTTGTTGTTTCATGCATGTAAACAAAGCCATACCCCTTATGAAAATGGCCTATTTAAGCCCAAAAGACACCTTTTCACAAGTTTATAAATCCCAAAAAACAAACACAAATCATGAAATAAGACAATTTGCCGGCAGACACACTTCAGAGAAATAAGTTTATCAACAATTCATCATCAGTCAACTGTGTTGATTTTTCAGCACACCTCTGCTACCTTAATGCACCAATATCAACAAGGCGAAAATGGACAACCAGTCAAAATTCAATAGTTGCGTACTTTCTTTCAAACAAACACAGTAAGGTCAAGTGACACTGACAAAATGCATTTTTCTCACTGCTGGCTAAGACTCTGCCAGATGCAAGTCAACATTTCTTCATTAAATTTAGAACAAACATTTTACAGACTGACATACAGCCCTACCCCTTAATATTTAAAATTTTCCCCAGGGCCATTCCTGTGAAACTGTGGACTGCAACCTTAAGGAAGCCCCAAATCTGACAAAATGTATCCAAACACAAGTTATTTCCTTCCAATCCATCTTTTCAGTGAGGCAATAGAGAAAATTTGCTTTAGAATGCATCTCTGTGCTTTTCTAGACCATCATCAAACATCGGCCTCGGCCTTGGATTCAGTCAAAATTGTGAACATTTGATGACAGATGGGTGCCAGTCTAAATCTGTTAAATTACCATTTTAAAAGCCATACTTGATGTGTAAATGATAGTAATATGATAGAATTGAGCTTGCAACTTCTTGTGCACACTTTAAATGCTGTCATTTATTCTTTTTAAAGTGCCAGTTCTGGAAAAAAGGGCACTTTTTACACAAAAGAAAGGCTTTTTTACCAAAGATGAGGTCTAAAAAGGTAATAAAACATTAAACACCATCATATGTTGGTTCACTTTCATTTAAAATATTATAATTGCCATTCTGTGATGCCACTAAAATATTTACAGTATCATGGGACAGACTCAGAAGTTCTAATATTAATGTCTAAGGGAGGTAATCAAAATGTCTATTTGAGCACAAGAATTTCTCCAGAGTCAGAATTTCTTTCATTCACAAGTTTTGATAAAAATCTTCATTGGATTATAGTTCAAAAGTGAGAGCCCTAGATAAGTCTGACATGCAGATAATGGTACCGAACAGGAAAGGGGGTCTCGATCCCACTTTTCTACCTCTTATCCGAACCTTTCTTTCAAAACAACATAAAAACAAAACATACGTACATGTATATGAGGCTCCGACAAGCAATTAACAATTACTTATAAAGACCATGACCAGCCTGAGACTGTTTTTTGTTTACATTTTTGAAGTATAACTTCAAGACATTGTTTTCACAGGAACAAGTATATCACCAGGGATTCAGTTCGAATGCTCTGTTAGTGCGGACATTTTGTCCGATTTGCCAAATCCTATCACGATCGACATTTGAAAGTTTGCTAGATAGGAGAAATAGACTGCCATATTGGAATTGGAAAAAATAATGACATGTGATTTTTAAAACCTTACCATGTTGAATATGGTCATATCCTGTTTTTGTAAACATTGTAGATCCAGATAAGCTGGCTTCGGAGAAGCCAGCTGATCAGGATCAACAATGTATTTGCATTTTGATTTTGAATAAATGCTTATAACCAGAGAACTCTTTTTGACAAATTGTGCGACCTTGGCGGAATGGTCTCTGACACCTGGATAGATTTTCAGATGATGTTCTGCAGCCAAAACCAAACTGAATCCCTGTAAAAAGGCTCGCAGCAAAATGCATTACTTACCGAAAAATTCAAATCAGGGGTTTGCTCTGCTCTTGGTGGTATTGAATATTTAAGCAGTGATGGAAATCTAAACAGATACTGTAGAAGCCGGAGCTACAGGCCAGAAAGATGTCAAATCATAAGTCAGACTGTTGAATGGTATCATGATGCACCTCAAATGCAAACTGTCAGTAGTGGTAGGTCAAGAAGACTGTAAGCTCTGAGTAAGTTACGTCCAAGTAATTTACGTCCTAAAAAGACAAAACAAAGCATTTTTGAAACATGTACAACAAAAAGCTTGGAAGAGGATATGTTTTTATCAATCTTGATACTCTAAATGACCTTTTGCTCAGCCAGCAAGTTTCTGGGTGCAAAAATGAGAAATGAAAAAGGCAGGGCCTGTATAATACAGTACACCCACCTTACAGTGTAGTACATGTGGATTTAGAAATTCACTCAATGTGTCTTTAAACTAGCCCCCCCCCCCCCCTAGATTGAGTGTGGATGACTCTTTATCTTTTAAGCAAACCCAAATATGGAAAAACAATATGCTTTATATGTATGACTGAGAAGAAGGCATCAACAGCCAAGTACCTCAGGTTCGGTAAAAATTGAACTGCTTGAAAACCAAATTTGCCGATGCTGTGTGTACAGAATAGAGAAATGTGCAGCTTATGGCCTATAAATCACAAGAAAACCCCAAATTATGCCAAAGATTGAGAAAGTTACCTTTAAAATCATTGTCTAGGAACTTAGTTTACCTAAAAATACAGTTCAAACCAGTTTATTAGCACTTTGGAACAGCTGGGAAACCTTCTGTCAAATGCTCAGCAGTTAGAGTTATTTCCCTTCATTTAAAGGAAAAAAAACGTTGTTTTTTTTAAATCTTGATAAAAAAATCATCCAATATTTAGGAAAGCCAATTATTTTTGTTTACCTTTGCTCAGAACATGTCCAATTTGAAATTCCAAGTGCTATTTTCAAAATTTAACATATCTTGAAAAAACATTCCAATCCTTAGGGTTGCATTACACAGTTTTTTAGCTCATTTTAGGCTCTACCTGGCCGCGGGGCAAGGAAGTACCATTATTTTCAATGCAATGGTATATGGATAGTCAGTAGCAAGTTGGAAGCACTCCAGACATGCATCACAATCACTTATGAAAATAAAAGCTATTTATAAGGACACACTTTGTTGTTTCATGCATGTAAACAAAGCCATACCCCTTATGAAAATGGCCTATTTAAGCCCAAAAGACACCTTTTCACAAGTTTATAAATCCCAAAAAACAAACACAAATCATGAAATAAGACAATTTGCCGGCAGACACACTTCAGAGAAATAAGTTTATCAACAATTCATCATCAGTCAACTGTGTTGATTTTTCAGCACACCTCTGCTACCTTAATGCACCAATATCAACAAGGCGAAAACGGACAACCAGTCAAAATTCAATAGTTGCGTACTTTCTTTCAAACAAACACAGTAAGGTCAAGTGACACTGACAAAATGCATTTTTCTCACTGCTGGCTAAGACTCTGCCAGATGCAAGTCAACATTTCTTCATTAAATTTAGAATTAACATTTTACAGACTGACATACAGCCCTACCCCTTAATATTTAAAATTTTCCGCAGGGCCATTTCTGTGAAACTGTGGACTGCAACCTGGGCTCGTGTTCTATTAGGAAGTGGCACAATCTCGCGAGACCTGGCGATACCTTATCTAGTTAGTGCGTGTTAGCGTGCTTCCTGTTTGCAACAATGGGAAGTGGCGGAAATTAAATCTGGCCACGAATTGGGTGTTAACTCCCCAGCAGCAGTGTCTTTAACGGTTCTTTCCCAACCTCCTGGTCAAAATTTCAACATCACCTGAGTGATGTTGATATACGTTGGATACCGGCTTACTTCTAAAAACGAAAAAGCCAATTAAATACCTTACCACTGTGCTAGAATCCAGATTGAACATGGAGCCTTCGGATTTTCTAGGCTAAGTGTGAAGAAATAGCTAGATATAGATAGGTCAGTTTCATTATGCCCCATAGGCATTATATGCATTCCTCGTTTATTAGACTTCGATTGAGGAATACGGTTGTATGACCTATATATACTGCTGGGAAGGGGACTACGTGTCACTCTACCACTATTTAGTGTGTTCATGAGACTTACTGGAATATGCATATTACTCGTGTTTTATTTGCTTTCAATGGATCAACTATATACAAATCAATAACAAACACAAAAAATTACTTAGAGATTGAATTTCATGAAACACTGAAAAGAGTGGTTTCAGCAAATGCAATATTAAAACACTATAAAAGTTCTTCTTTAGTAACTTTAATACGCTATGCGATGGTTCTAAGTTTTTTTTAAAAGCTAGCCTTGTAGTTCTATATCACTGTCATGACAGTGTAGGAGCGGAAGTGTATAGTGTTTGAGATTGTATCGTCTCTTGAGATTCTGTATAGCGAGAATCAGACACTTGGAGTAAAACATATACATTGACACGGTAAGTTATGTTGGTACTTTTCTGAAGTTATGATTAAAATGCCAGAACGTTCTTGTTCGTTTGATGCACCAGTATATTTGGAATACTTCAAGAAGGCAAATGGCAGTTATAAAGCGTTCTTAGTGTAATGCACAAGTCCCAATCAGTTTTGCATGCAAAAATATGTATGACCACATGTTATATTCGAAGCGGATCAGCATTGGAGATAGATCATGAAAATTTTCCATTTTACATGACACTGTATAAGTCGATTTTTGTACAGTGACTTTGTATGCTGCCTTACAGACAACTGTGAGTTTCAAAAATTTCTTAGCACAGTCACTTGTAAAAAGTATCCACAGGGCCAGTTAACCTTGAATCACATCGATAGCAAATGTGATCACCAAAACAACCTCCTACTTGATAATGGACAACCCTTTGTGGCGTCTGTCAGCATCTTGCCCATTCCAGTTTTTCCTCTAAACATACCAGCCCCCCACCCACCCATCAGGGCTTGCAAAATAGATGGGCTGCCTGGTGCCTCTGCAGCAGAGCTGCTGGTAACTAACTTATAGCAGGGTTTGAGTGTCATGTAACTCAAGTCGGGTAAAAGTCCCACAAATTTAGAGGTCAGTGCTCGGTACGGCTGAAATCATTGACAGGGACCTTAAACCTTATATAACCATGTGTGCGTAAAATTAACTTCTTTTTTTCTATTATAATATTTGTATACCTTTTGTGTATTTTGGGATTTAATTGTGTTTTATTTCGTTATAATAAGTTAAACTTTCGTCTACATTTGCTCTAAGCTATTTAAATAGGGAGGTAAAGAAATCAAACTTGTACAATTTAGGCACCCGGGTAGCTCAGTCTGTAGCACGGCAAAATTATCTTTAATAAGTTGGACTGGTTTGTGGAGTACTTCATTAAAGAACAAAGGGACTTACCTGTGTACTTGAAATGTGTTTTGATCAAGTCCAGCTGTCAGATGAAATCCATTTTAACAAGTGGATTTTGCATTGCATTCTGCTACTGGGACCAAAATATGATGTATCAGGAGTAGACAATTATGTATGACAGGGTTATTTAACATGGACTTATATAGGGTTTTGGCAGGGGCCATTTCCCAAAGCTGTATGAGACATAATGTCGTTTTTTCAGATGATCGGTTTTGGCAGTTTTTACTGCTGTTGTCAGTTACTGTAGCTGAAAGATTGTCATCAGTAAACCATCTGGTTCAAAACTTGATTAAAATATTTATATTCTGAATTGTGGATTATCAAAAATGACAAAGGGTCGCCACTGTCACAATGAAATACATTAAATCAGCTTGATGTAAAACAAAATTATCGGAGTCGCTGTAAAAAGATATAGCGGGTCACTGTACAAATTCCAACCTGTCTACCCCAAAATGAAAGTACAAATACCAATCGATAAACAGCTCAAGGTTTCAACATTTTTAATCACCCCAAACTTAAAAATCGAGATACTTTTGTTCACATCAGAAATTTTAAAGACCAGTAGTCGCCATTTCCTGAAACATATCAATTTATTTGTGTATTGACACAAGAATGCACGACCATTCACTTGGACGAAACAAAATCATATGCAGTTTTACATGGTAAAATGTTCAAGAACTTGTGCATGCACAACTTATGGGTAAACAGAAAGTGTTCATCCTTTGAAATCCTTCTTATATTATTAGCAATCCGTAGGAATAGCAATTATCATGATAATAATGAAATTAAAGCGTGTCATGTTTACTTACGCTCTTCCTGTATTGCTTTACCCCAAGTGCCTGATTCTCGCTTTGCAGAATTATAGGAGACGATACATCTCTAAAACTGTACACTTCCGCTCCTACACTGTGGAAATATACACGCTATGAAAGTTGTGCAAAAATGCTTAGCTATCACAGTTTGTACAGTTCTTTTATGAGTAATGTCCTGGTAAAATTGGACATAACTCATTATAGCCAAATGGAATTTTCTACCACTATCAGTAGGACGAGCCCATTTCCAGTTTTAGGGAAGTCGGGTGGTAATTTTCATTTTCATTCAATTTTTAATTGAATATTCTGTTGGCAAATAGTAGAAACCCTGATCAGACACCGCGTTCTGTGGTTTCTAATCCGGGTCTGCACTGTTTGCCTATATCCCACATAAAGGACACTATAGTCAAGGAGCTAGGTTTTTGAAAATTGACTTGGCACAATTGTCCAGCCAGAAAAGGTTTGACTTCAGAAATAGTTAGAACTACCCTTCTACAACATTTCTAGGCACGTCGTACAGTCAAATTGTGGTAGCAGTTTTCCAGTAGGAGTCGTTTTGTACACCTCCCCCATGTTTACTATAAAAAAAACAAAATGGCGACATTCGAATAAGAAAAGGTATCAAGGTTGTATCCAGATGGAGCATGCGGTCGTTATTTACTTTCAAAACCTCGATAAGGACCTATATAATTATGAAAATAAATTGTTTGCATCCAGAAGCACAACTTTTATGTTATAACTGTCATTTACGTTATTTCTTCAATTACGCCTTATAAAATCAATATTTTGGTCAAAATTTAATTTTACAAGTTCTATTATGGATATATACGTTTACATACCATGTTTGGAAAAGATAATTACCTGACTGTTTCAAAACTGCAAACATCTTGTTTCTATTATAATTACCTTAAGAATTATAAGCTGTTGAATATGCTTACCCTCCAAAAATGGTGAATATGGTAAGAACCATTTCACTTTGCAAGTTAGTATGCAATACCATCTGCTGATTTTTTAAACCATAAATGAGCATTCTATCGATACACGATAGTAAAAAGCTATATTTAACTGTGTTTCTGGTGTAAAGTTCCATATTTTAATGCTTGTATGACAATATGTAACGTACATTACAAACTTGAAGTCTTCCTATATACATTGCTTAATACCTTATATTATATGTCATATGGTATTGTTTTTAATTTCAAACAAATTTTGTTTTAAATTTATAACAAGACAGCAGTTTGTTTTAAAATATTTATCAATTTTTATTTATTTACTATATCTATAAACATTTACATTTGCAATAAAGATTTTTTTTAAGTTTTCATCTCCACGAAATATCATTTTGATTTGTCCAAAGTTAAAGATTCTAAAACACATTAACAAAGAAATAGATAGCTCTTTATTAGTAGTAGAATACATTCCATTTCTGTCAAATTTATCAAAGTAACATATATAACCATATCAAATATCATAAGGTCCTATGTTTGTCCTAATTGTTATCAAAGACAGTATACGATTGGGCCCTGAAAAGCTAAATTATTAAGGATGTAGAAGTTTGTAATATTTGTCCCAGGAGAAAAAACAACACAACTAAGTTCTATTTAATGAAGTCTCATCAGTCATTTGAAAATATTTTTATGTACCCAGTTTACTATTGTACACATTATACAAGTCAGTAACATAATATAGATAAGCTCCTTGTATAATACCTAGGTTACTTTCCCTTAGAAAATAAATACAAATTACTAAATGTTTAGAGAGATGGTAATTAAATTATAATATTTTGTTTAGCTTACATTCCAGACAAAATCAATTACCTAAGAGTTGGTAGGATAAAATTTATATATATTACAAAAGAGGTTATGCATTATACGTGTCTGTAATCAGTTATTTTTAAAGATCATCTCTTAAAATCAAATTGTATACTGACATTTATATGCATTTTCAGCTGATGACGCATTACTTGTTTCAGCTTTTAAATAGATTTTAGTTTGTTTTACCTTTTATAGTTTATATAATGGAACTGTTAGTACCTTTGATCATTTGCTAAACTAATATCACTTTACAAGGAGAGGTTTTATATTGAAGAACATTTCCCTGAAAATGGGTAAAATCAGTTATAATGGATGACAACGATCTCTTGTGATATGATCATATCCAAGGAACACATGTAAATTGCTGCTTAAGAAACTATTTTTAACACATATGGCATTATCAGTCAAGAGTTATGTCAGGCTGAATAAGATATTGTGACACTTAGGTAATGTAAAATATACTTAAAAATGTTCTTTAAGATATTGGATGAAAAAAAAAAACGTTTAAAAACATGCAGTCATGAGAGCTTACTCAGTTTTAGTAATCAATGCTTAAATAACTGATGATAATTTTCACTATACAGAATGTGGCATGGCCAAATTACTACAGGAGTCGTGTAAATATAATTCTTGATAACAAAGCGCTATATGTATATAAACATAAGAATGAATGTGATATAAAATTATAATCAACACAGCTTTTTCTAAAAAAATATCTTGCTTCTTCAGACAGAAAACAGATGCATTACACATAAATAGGAAATTATATAAAAGCACAAAACATGTTGTGGGTAGTGATTTATAGAGACATACAAAGAGTCAATTGTTCTTACAAACACTTTGTGCAGTAGTCTTTGCCATCAATGAAAGACTTAAATGCAATGCCTAGGAAGGATACATGAAAGTTATGCATGTCATATTTGCAATGTTTCCTTCCAAAAGAAATCATACTTCTACTACTTTTAAAGTAAGCATAAATCTTAGAGGTTGATAAAGCAGTGCCTCTATTGTTGTATATCTTAAGTGATATAATTTACAAGACTTTGAATATCTTATATTCGATATGATCTTTGACAGTAGTACCAGTGTGAATTTCGTTGCCATAATATCAAAAAACAATTTCTGACCTTTCTTATGTAATTTATACATGCTCAATTGAAGATTTGAACCACCATATGTGATTTTGGTACCTACCTCACATGGGAAAATGCACCGTTTAACCCACATGCTGATGCAGTGGAGCTAGCGTTTGTCTTCTTCTACATATACAAGCAGCAAATGCTCTGATGTGTCTAATGACATATTTATACAGGCTCGCATGAGCCTTCATTGCTGAAAAAAAATAAAATATGCTTACTAATTTGATATTTTATTTACGTTACTATTTTTCATCAATTTAGTTTGATTTTGAACATACAAAGGATTAATGGGATGCCATTCTTGCGTCAATGATTATGTCCTTATTTGACATGCTGAATATCATAATGATTTTATATGAACAAATTCCACGTTTAGACTAAGCCTATTTGATAGAAATAAAGCAAAACAAAATGTCCAATAATTTATATTGAGTCCATTTATTTTGCTACAGCTACAATATAATCTTATCAATGCAAGAGAGTTGTTCTAAGTGATAACATTGCAGAACCAGACAAAGCGTATGATAAATGTCACCATCTCCTTAACCCTTTTAAGTCGAATGAAACTTCCCACTTCTATCAAATGGACCAGCACATTATCGTCTTCAGGGTTGTTGGGTGTTGTTTTTCATTCTTATTCTATTTCTAATAGAACAACCTGTAAGCAAACAGCAGAGAACCTGATCAGACATTGCAGTCTGTGGCGTCTGATATCTGCCTGTACTATTTGTCCATGTCCCACAAAAAGAACGCTAGTCTAATATGGGTTAAATACTTTTGTTGTTTATGTTATTTACATCAGTTGTATTGTTTTTTCATCGAACTGGATAATGATTGGATATAGAGCGGTTTTAACCATATGAATAGGCATGGCGTTTGCCATATGTGGGGCAGAAACCGTTACGATTGAAACAATTGTTTTTGCTATGACAAGAATTAACGTTTGCTTTAATGTTTTATTTCTCGATTTCAACCAATATTGAAAATAAAAAAGGTAATTTTAGGAATTAAGTGTAAGTTTCCCCCCCCCCCCCAAAAAATAATAGCTATCAATATAGTAATTGTAGTCAATAGCTGACAAAATATTATTGCATGTATTTTGGTGGCTTACACAATTGGTGATATAGTGCTGTCATTTCATTAGATATTGTAATTAGCAGAAAGTAACGTATATAACTGTAATAACAGGTGCCAAAATTAGTTTAAAATCATACTGCTAGTAATTTTCTTTCAAATAAAAGTTAATATTGATACGTAAGAATAAGAAATAACTGGATATGAACACTATAGAAATTCCTATTATTTTAGGGTAACGTAGTGAATTTGGCTATTGCAGAGTAACGCCTTATCCGCTGAAAAGCTAACGCACTTCATTATGTGGCTAATATAATTTTGTTTTAGAAACTTACAGTCTACAAACCTCATTTTGTGGAGGTCGTGTGATAGCCCATAATCTAATGATATTACTGCATGAAACAGTAATATATTTGAAAGTAAGTAACGTATATAACTGTTAATCATGTTGTATAATGGTTAAGCGCATACTGGCTGTTTGCTGCATTTCATTGAATGATTTTAAGGCTATCGTCATGTCCATATATAAGAATTTAGTATAAGTCACAGATAATATATATTACAGCAGAGAATGTACACTGAAAATTGTGTAATACACGCATTCCTAAATTGTCATTTCAGGTGGTATTTTCTTTCTTTGATTTGTAACAAATGTAAAACATGGCAAGCATACAATAAGAATAATGTTTAAATATGATCATAACATGCTATACTACTTGATAAATTAAGAAATGGGGAAGATTTCACTTATTTTTGAATTTGGATACATTATATTCAGGGGTGGGGTAAATCACCCCTTCCGTTGGACATTTTCACGTCTAATATACCATATATACAAAATGTTTACATTGCTTCGCTGTCGTATGCCTTTGCATACATGTAATGTATAAATTTAAAGGGAAATATGCTGAATATGAAGCAATGGTACAGCGTGAGGCGTGTTTTCCTCTCAATTTACCTAAGCCTCATTTAGCGTAGGGTACGTTCAAAGATGACGTCCTACAGAAAAACAATTTAACTGTACGACGTACCTAGGATTATTGCAGAAGACCCTAGGATTGCATTTATGCAGTCAAACTTTTTCTGGCAGGTAAGTTGTGCCAAGTCAAAAGCTAAGGCCTGTACAGAAATCAGCGCCTGGACTACTAGGCTTATATGGGTTAATAGCGTCATTGTTATTCACCGTCTGAGATACAAACAATCAAAAGACATACAATTTCACTCGCGTGTGACATTGTAATTTTTCTAAAGCTAGTCCGTGTGACTGGGTCAATTTGTTTGAGTATTACATGGTCCCGAGGTTACATTTTTTCATGCCTAACTCATCTGAGCATGAACTTTCAACTACTCATGAAACTAAAATGCTTAAAGATTTTCTTGCTTTAAAAGTCTAAAATGCTCTATTTATCCTGTTTATGTTCAATTTAACATTTATCTGCAAGATGAATTTCATGCTCAGTTGAATTCAGCATGAAAAATGTTTTAAAACCTCGAACGCTGAAGCTATTTGTTCATTAACGTAGTTCATATACCTTGGCATACTAATACATATTGTGCTCACATTCTACATTCTTAACCCTTAAAGCGCTAATCACAACTGCAGCAGACGACAAATTTTGCAGCATCTTTCATAATTTTCGAAGAAAATGAGGTATGATAATTCATAATAATCGTCTGCCAGCAGACAATTCTCATGAAATATCATTCCTTATTTGTTATTTTTTAAAAAAGCGGCAAAATTTGATGTTGTCGTCTGCTGCAAATTATAGGTGGAGCTTTAAGGGTTAACTGTAATCTCAACATGTTGAACGTCTGCAGTGAAGAACCAGATCGGACTTTTCCTGCGACCAGGCCTAGGTTTTTTCATGTCAATGCTTCTATCACTGAATTAATAAAACTAAATCGCTTGATTTCATACGATTTAAGAGCTAATGGCACGTGAAATCTTAGTCAAGGCATACTAAAGCCATGTTGCCCTTCATTCTTAGAGGATAGCATCATATTGTAAGAAGCAAAAAACGCCAATGATATTTAATTGAGACATGACGTTAGGAAATACTTAACTTACCTCGGTAAAAACTGGGCTAAAATAAAAGCAGCTTGTAAAGCAAAAATTAGAAAACTTGGAAAAATATAATTTCAGCTTCAGTTGTAAGTATATCTTTGCGTTTGCTTTCTTCCAAGACCAATTTAAGCTCTCTTATCCAATTCTATCATGTAAAATTCGGCTGTTTGTTTGTTTGTTGTTTTTTTATCACTCAAGAGGCGAATCATTCATTTTCAAGTTACCGCCATGCTGAAATGTATGAGATATTGTAAATGCATCTCATGTTGTTTGCTCTTGTAAACCTGAGAATTTAATAATAAACTTGGAGACTATTTTAAAACATGTGTTAATCAGGTCTCCAGATAAAAGTGTGTAAATGTAAATTAATATTTTTGTTTTTCAACCGAAACATATGTTGTGGGTACTGCAAAGAACTGTCTCAATGAGGCGGTCCTTTTGAGTTCCTCAACATATCTTTTAACTGATGGGTAAGAGAGAAAAAACAACAACAGTTTTTCGTTAAAAAAATGGCTTAATTGGGCATATTATTTGATTTACTCAATGTGATGATAGTGCTTGTCATAATATGCAGACACATTTTCTTTAACCTGCATAAACATGCACTAAGCATAAGATTTTTAGCCGTCTCGTAGATCATTAAATAATATCACAAAAGTAAGAAGTATTAAAAATTTTATTTATTCATATAAAATATATTCGGAAGGGACATACATAATTTCACTGTAATAATTGAATGAAGGCGTTCTACTAATTAAGCGTACATTTTCCCTAATTGACATATTTACAAACACCACATTTTCAAATTGCCCTGATGTTTTTTTTCTAAATTTGATTGGTTCTGTAGTACAATCAACATACTACACATCAAAATCTGTTTCGAAGCAACGAGTCGTAAATACTGGCGCTTTCTGCTCCCACTCCTCATTGCTCGTCTTTAAACTGGGGACCGTTTCGACCTAACTAAAGGTTAATGCATGGCTATTTGTTTCAAAGAGTAAATTGGATAGAAGTGCTCTTTGAGATCTTCTTTCTGCACATGCGTACGAAATATGTTAAAAAGGCGTGACGTTTGTCATTAGAAATGAGGAATTCACGTCTTTTCTATGGTTTCCTCTTAAATTGCACGACGGTGGGTCAGGCCTCAGACTCTATGACGGCTCTGACGTTAAACTTTAATTGGTGGGTTGGTGCCTGATGCTTATCTGTAGCTGGACCCACTGTGGCTAAACTTGAGGTTTTCTTTAGCTACATTGCATTAGTTAGATGGCCTCCATGCGAGCTGAACATTTCTTGTACTTTAACAACAGCAGAATCTAGGACGAAGATTTGGTAACTGTAAAATACATTTAAGCCCCTCGGTGGCTAAGGCTGCTGTACGTTCTAAGGCGGTGGTTTTGTTGTTTTTGACTTTTTGTTTATTGTTACTCCCATTGTGGGAGTCTGTGAGTGTTCTATGTTTGGTTGTACGTTACTTTGTGTCCATTCTAGTATTGCAATCATCTTGATGGTGAAGAGAGAGCTGGTTGCTTTGCTTAATTTGTCTTCCTGGTGTCTCGTGATGGTTGAGCAGATCCTCCTCGCGGTGCCACGGGGTTGTCTGCGGTTTGTGATTGTGGTATTTCCTGATCATACTCACTTACTATTTTTCAGTTTGTTTAGATGCCCCCCTTGACCCAAGATGCCGTTTGGACAATGAACTATCATTATACATACACAACGTATATAACGCACACACTATTAAAATAAATCCTTGGTATTTCAATATGATTCTTCAAATGTTTAACATGACACATTGCCAGGCTCGGTGCATAACGTATGGTCAACGATGTCATTGTGATCTACAAAAAGATGAAACAATTTCAATTAAGAAGTATAAAACGTATTTTTTTTCGTATCATACAAATTCAATACTTAACTACACTTAACAACACTTATAAGTGTGCACATATAAATGGACCCATATCTTCATCAATAAAAGTCAGATCATATTGAATTTTTCAACAGATATAGATGACATTCATGACATCATATTCCATAAAGTTTAATTTTCATAAAACTTTAATTTTTAAAATGCGAAATACTAATTCAAATATACTGTAAAATCAAAATTCACAGTTTTCTGCAGGGAAATTACCGCCGTACAAGGATATACAGAGAACGAAGGGAACGTCTTCAGGACAACTGCATAATTGAACATGGCAGTCATGGTGTTGGTTCTGTTATGGTGTGGGCAGGTGTGTCCTTACATCATAAAACTAACATTATCTTCATAAAGGGGAACTTAACTGCAGCTCGCTATCAAAGCGAAGTGCTGGATACGGAGGTCATTCCATTGGTGAGAAACCACAGAGGAATGCAGTTGCTGCACGATGGTGCTCTAGCCCACCGGACAGGGGCCACCACTGCATATCTGAATGCAAACAATGTAAATATTGTCAACTCCCCCCCCCCCCCCAAATCACCAGACTTAAACATAATTGAAAATATTTGGGATGAACAAAACCGCCATGTAAGGAGACTTATGGGCTATTTCGACCACACTGAATCAACTGAGAGCAAAAATTCTCTACGAGTGAACAGCCTCCCTCAGAATTGCGTTCAGCATTATGTGACGCCAATATGACGCCGTTGTCTTGCCGTAGTGAACAGTGCGGGGGACATACCCGCTACTAAGTTTACATTGACTTGGCCGCCGCTGCAGGATTTGACTTAAGAATAGTGTGATATTTACTTTGTTTTGTGATATATTCGATCAAGTTCGGTGTTTTCTAAAGAATTGGAAAAATGTGAACTTTGATTTTACCATAAATTTGAATTTTGCGTTTGTATTTTTTAACTTTTTATTTAATTCGATATAAAACAAATGCAATTTACTTACAAACATGTCGTCTATACTTGTTGAAAATTTGAAAATTATCTGATAAGTATTAACGGAGATATGAGCCCATTTATATGTGCACACTTATAAGTGTTGTTAAGTGTAAGGTAGTTCCTTTTTTAAGGAAGCATTGTAATTCTGCCCCTGCGAAATTTTGTTCTAAAATTGGAGGTTATCTAGAACTGTTCTAGAACGTTTAGAACTGTTCTAAACCAGGTAGATATGTTAGTTCTAGAACTCTTGTTCTACAACTTGTCTAGAACATTGTTCTAGAACAAAACAAACACATTCTAGAACTTGTTTTTATTCTTAATGTGTTCTTGAAATAGTATTGAAATTTTTTATACTAAAAAAAACAAGTAAGTTCTACAAATGTTCTAATAATATTCTAGAACAGTTTTAGAACTTCGCAAGGACAAAATAAGTTGAAAGAGAAACTTCTAGAAAATGATTCAAATACAGTTCTAGAACGTTTGTCTTACTTTTTAGAACTAGTCAATTCTACAAATGTACTAATAATTCTAGAGCATTTTGAAACTTCTCAAGTGCAAAATAAGTTGAAGAAATCTTTACATCTAATATTCAAATTTAGTTCCAGAACTTATTTAGTACTTAAATAGAACCAGCAAGTTCTAAAAATGTTGTAAAAAATCTGGAACACTTTTAGAACATTTAAGAGCAGGCGTGACATAACCAGATGAATGATCGGGGAAAACATGGCTGTCTGATTTGGAGGGACTATGAAGGCTCTTCAAAAACATTTGTTAGGTAATTTCTAGATGGCAAACATGGTAGTATTATTGCCTGAGACAGTGAGTAAATATGTAAACAGTTTCCCTAAGGTTTTCAATGTTGAGTATTGCTGGGGATGTTGTTTGTTCGTTTTAGCAAATGTAAGACAATATTTAGAAATGGGTGGGGTAACAGGGTGGCATGTAACCACAATCAGAAGATGGCATGACTTACTATAAACAGAGGTTGAGCAGTTAACATCCATTAAGTTTCCTAAAAATACAAGGTAACAATTTTGCAATGAATGTTATTTATTAATCAATTCATTGATATTCTGGAGAAATGTTTTACTGAAATTCACTGAACCAGCAAGTTGTACAAAAGTTGTAAAATATTTCTAAACATTTTTGGAACATTTCTAGAATAAGCATGTCATAACCAGATGGATGATGGGAAAGTATGGCTGCTTGAATTGGAGGTATAATGAAGGCTCCCCAAAAAGCATCTGTGTGTCAGCTTCTAGATGGCAACTATGATAGTGTTATGGTCTGAGACAGTGAGTAGGCCTGAGACACAGTGTCTAAGGCTTTTAATGTTATTTGTTGTTATGGTTGCTGTTTTTCCAAGCTGAAATGCATGATAATGTTTTGAAATGGGTGGGGTAGAAAGGTGGCAATAACGGACAGCATTTAGGACAACTTGGTGCCTCTTTTATTGGTACTGGTACTTGTTCTAGTAGCTCAGGATGAGTTACGTAACTCGTCTTCTACATCTCTTCTTTTCATAACTAACAGTAAATATTCCGACTTCCGGGTTTAAAATGTCAATATATGTATATGTTATGGCAGTCGTTATGGTGTTTGCTTAATAATAACTCTTCTTCAGTTGACGTTTATTTATTTATTGTGTCGCCTGCATGAGCATGACAGACACTTTGGGATTACATTTTGGGGGTTTAACACCATGTCAACAGCATTTACTATATATAAAGGTGGTATTTCATGGAATCATACTTCCAAATGATATATTAGGACTAGGGAAATGTGCCTTCTGCTCAATGACATTCTTGACCAGGGCCATTAAATATCTACTAGAATAATTCAGAGACATTTATTCAACCCTATATGGGACATTTTGCGGAGAGGTGTTCTACAATTGTTCATGAAAAGTTCAGTTTTTTAGAACAATTATAGAACAAACAACTAGAACATTTCACAAACCACTTGAACATTTCTGGAATCAATCTGAAACTATTCTAAAATGCTCTAGAATAATTCAGGGGCATTATAGAACGTTGTATGGGATATTTTGAAGAGGTGTTCAACAGTTGTTCCAGAAAATTTCTACATGTTTGTTTTAAATCATTATAGAACAAACCAAGTTCTAGAACAGTTCTAGAACAAACTATTAGAACATTTCTGAAATTGTTCTGGAACCATTCTAAAAGTGTTTTAGAATAATTCAAGGACATTTAAAGAATGTTAGATAGAACATTTTGAGGTGTATTCTACAGTTGTTCCAGAAAAAATTCTAAAGGTTTGCTCTACATCAGTTCTAGAACAAACCAAGGTTAATTTGAGAACAGTTCTAGAACAAACCATTAGATCATTTTTGGAATTGTTCTGGAACCATTCAATAAATGTTCTAGAAGAATTCAGGGACACTTATAGACCGTAAAATAGGACATATAAAAAGTATTTTTGTTTATACAGGATTAATTCATGCAAGTAAGAGCTTTTGAAAGATATATCCCCTTAAAATGCGTCTCTATAAGGTAAAGGGTTAAATAAAAAATATTTACATATTCTTGCATTATCATCTGACTGGTGAGCTAAATAAAACATGTACGATGTCTATATGAAATTTATGGCATGAATAAACTCTTCGCATATCTTTGACGGCCAGGGAAAAGAAGGAATCGAGAAGTATGCATATATATATATATATATATATATATATATATATATATATATATATATATATATATATATATATATATATATATATATATATATATATATATATATATATATATATATATATATCTATATTTGACGGTCTGGATGGGGGGTCTGGTATTCACTATTCATTAAAAATTTAGCTCTTTATTCATCTCATTAAAATTTTAGGTTATTCATTAAAATAAGAACAATTATTCATCAAAGTAAGAAAGTCGGCAAAGGAATCTGTTTATTCACTATTCATTACTATTCATTATTATTTGGCTCATTATTCACTATTCATTATAAAAAGGGACATTATTCACTAATCATTACCCCATCCAGACCCTCATATTTCAAATGCATTAAATAGTTGGTAGATGATACTGCAATGTCAGGCTAAAATGCCACAAAACATGATAAAGTTTAAAGTTATATTTAACGGCCAAAGAAAACACTGAAATATAGAAGTATGTATAATATATTAAATTTTATATTCCAATTACATTAAATAGTTGGTGGATAAAAAGCTATAAACATGGAAAGTTTTAAAGTAATATTTGACGGTCAAGAAAAACAACGAAATGGAGATATAAGTATACTTAAATTCAAAATGCATTTAATACTTGTAGACTGCAGTGACAGACTAAATAAGTTTAAAACATTTTGATGAAAAGGTCATCTCTTCGTTGGTTTGAAAATGTTCATGAAACTACATTTAAAGAATTCTAAAAAAATTAAATGGGCCTTGACGCGAGAAAACCTGTCTTCGGGAGTTTGCGAAAAACACAGGCGCAAACCAGCCTGCGCATCCGCGCAGACTGATCAGCGCCTTTGTTATTCGCTTATCGAGAAGTATCATATCTAGACTTGCTACGAGCGAAATTTCAATTTTCTAGATAGTCTCTGTAGCTGAAGAGACTGGTAGTCAAGGCCCTTAGGGACAAAAAATAGGTCCCGTGCGAATTGTGTGCCGATTTATGGTGACCTATATCAAAACCTACAATGGAGTCTTACCTTTGATTTAAAGGTGGTCACCCATCTCAAATCCGCGTCTGAGGCTAGTTATGACGTCATAAATATGGCGACCATAATGAGAAACTGCTCGTTAATAAAAGCTATGGTTTGTGTTGGTATGGTCATATTTATCCAACACGAACGCTTTTTTAACATAATATCAATTATCTTAGTCATATGATGGTTACAACAATGCTTTACCTGACTTTGACAATGAATTATTTCTCGATAACTATATTTTGCATGCAAAATACCGTAGATTTCCTATAAATACCCAGCTTATTGGGCCACCTTTAGACTGATGGCTGAGAATGTTATTGCTCCCCCTCGGGAATTTCGCAAACTTATCCTGTCTAAAAGAGGATTTCAAACTGCGTCTTTTAATAGATGTTTGCACTATGTTCGCCGGGGCGTTAGTCTTTGACAGTCTGTTACATATGTTACCATATTAAATTTAGAAAAAAAAATAAAAGTTTAAGCTACAGAAAGAAGGTTAAGTATTTAAATTACTCATATGGTCTGCATATTGACTACTTTAGCAACATATAAATTCTTTTGAAGCAAAATTACAGCTTCCTCTGGTGTTATGTGCGTTACTTCAATTAGATTACCCTTTAAACATGAAAATTGTGATCAATATCATTTAATATTTAGCTGATATGTGCATTTTCCAAAATGTTTGATTATTTTATACTAACAAACTCATTTGGGTTAGAGAAAATCCAAAGTTTGCTTTTATACTTTAAATAAAGTGTCTTATACGAGCAATTATAAAGAAACAAAGGCTACACCAAATTTTAAGAAGCCAAATTTGGTAGGCATCATTTAAGTAAAAATATATGAAAACATTTGCTGCTGTTGGATATCTTGCATTTTTGGGATTGTCTTGCTCATGTTATAAAGAATTATAAATTCTGCAGGTCAAACAACAAGATTGAAGCACTTGTTGAAGGCTGTAACATATGTTACATGGCATAATAAATGAGCAAGTACATTGACTTGATGTAAGAAATGATATTTCAGGAAAAAATGAATACATTTCGCATGTTTTCCTAGCTAAAGTCTCTAGCCTCTGGTGCCTAAATCTTAGGTATTGATGATTATTAAGCCCCTGTACCTTTGTTACAGATGTTATGAATATTTGTTTTCAATATTTCTTAATATGAATAATTCTAAAATAAAGATACATCCTAGAGGAAAATAGGAAATAATCTTTTCACATTTAAACAGTACAATTTAGTAAATGTCCCTTTCTAATGTAAATATTCTAAACCAATCCTTATCCAAGTCATATACATGTACAATATCGATTATTATTTCTGCTTCTCTGGTAAAATAATTGTCCTCCTCATATCATAAAACCAGAATAATCATCAAACAAGATTTTGACTGCAAGCTTAGTAATGACCTGTTCCATCCCAAACCCTTTTAGACATATTCTATCGTATGCACCGATTCAAGGTGCATCGAATAGGAGATGTTTGCACACTGTAAATATGGGTATAAGCCTGTATCAGCTTGTTACATATCTTATTGTATCAATTTGAGAATAAGAAAATTGAAAGTTTGAGGTACAGAAAGAAGACATTAAAACTAGCTTATCAATGAACATTCTAATAGTCAGCAAATTACTGGATGTCTTTACTACATATGACAGCTGTTTAACATTAATACGGCTACATGTTGTATTATGTGCGTTACATGAACTTAATTATAATTTAAAAGTGGTAATTTTGGCTATCGTCATTTAGTTTAACGACTGCCCTGAGTTGGTTTCAAACCATTTTAGATTAGGTTTAACAAACATATACTCAATTGACGAATACAAAACCAAAGTTTGCTTTTCTATCTTAAGCATTTGTCTTAAATGAGCTAATACACAACCCTACCCCCAGTTTTGCAGAGGAGCAAATTTTTTTCGCCGCTTAAATAAAACACATATAAAAACAATTTCAGAGTGTTGATATTTTACATTTTCTTAAACAGTCTTGCTCATATATGATCAAGTTTCTAAGATCAGGACACTTATTAAAGAAGTCAATGTGCCATGATGCCACAACCAGGGCTCTGATCGAACTCCATGCACTTTCAGGTGCTGGTATTAACTAGTTCAATTTTAGGAAAGACCAAGAAATCATATTTGCAGGCTTTTAGCTATGCTGGAGACTCTATCCACGAAACATTCTCTCACCTCGGCTCAGTGCCCTTAGAAAGCAGTGTGGCGGATGCACATGAGAAATATATTTGTAAATTGTCCTGACCTCTTGGCTATCGTTTGTGATGTCTAACTGTGAGTTTGTTACTTTCTTATTGGTATCCTGGGTCAGGTGTGTTACTTGATTGTATCGATTCCTGATGTTTTTGCCGTCTTTCTTACTTTGCATTAGCCAGTCACCGATATTGTTCGACTCACTGCGTTGAGGTGGTGGATGTTTTGGAAAAAAAGCTGAATTGCAAGAACTACCACTTCCAAGGGCTGTGTTTCTCGAAGGTGTCAAACGTGCGCAGTATCAGTGAATCATTTGGAAAACCTCACCTGTCATTAATCCTGACAAATCAATGCCAGACAATTATGGTTAGAGGCGGACTGTGATAGATATTGTCCCGTTATGGTGACATTGCCAATGTGCGGATCCAGAGGGGGAATGGGGGTCCGGACACTCCCCCTGGAAAATAACAAGTACGTATATGAGTTTCTATAGAAATTAGCATTTGGACCCCCCCCCCCTGGAAAAAGTTGGACACCCCCCCCCCCCTGGAAAATAATGGACCGCCTCTGGATCCTTTGTAAAGTATAAGTATAGTTTTCGCAGCAATAAACCATTGGAACCCCTCTTTAAACTGTAAAATAAGCTGAGGACTAAATAAAACTGACAAAATTCCTGGATCCGCGCATGTTGCCTCCTGCACCCGAAACCCCTCTGCAGCTGATAAATTGTCGTTGCAGCATGCGAAACATCTCGGTGTAAGTACAAAGCAAACCATTTATATTGTACTGATTTGTGTTGCTGTGGAGCAGAAGAGGACTCATGTAAACTATTGCCAGTGATCAATATGCTTATGACTTTTGAACAACTATTTTCTGTGGATTCAGATACAAAATGTATTTCTTTAGCCGATTCAACAAGAATGCCTTATTCTCCGATTTTGACCTTTGAAGACGATTCTACCTAGTGGCATGCGAAAGATAAATCAGATTGAAATCAGTTTTCTATTGCTCGTGCTATCGAAGTACAATGGGTAACTTGTAGAGGGGTTTATCCTTATTTCCATATCATGAAATACTATGTAGACTCTTCTAACTTTTGATCCTTCAGTGGTGAAATCGGACTATAATGAGTTTGGTTGATAGTGTATGCAAATGATTATTACTACTATCTTTTATTTGGGTGAAGGATAAGCAGCTACAGATAAACCAAAAGCTTTGAAGCGTGACTCTATTTACAATATTGATATTTTGTTCTACAAAAAAGGGTTTCAGGCATTTATTTACATTTACTATAGAAGCTTTGACATGCACATATGTTCTAGCCGGACTGGCTCATTTTACGTATGCTGCATCAATCGTTTGAAATCGCATTGGTCAGAGGTCGTAGTGCATATATATATATATATAAGCATAAGAGATTATATTTACTCCGTTTATTATCAAAAACACTGTTTGTTTTTCATTCACTCCACTGTCTTTTTATTCGGAAATCGTGACGGCATTTACGTCCCACCCTCGAACTGACTTCGCCCTATCTGAATATATTTTGTATGTTACGATTTAAAAGAGTTTGCATTCAGTCATACTAAGGCTACCAGTTCATTAAAGGAATATTTCCAAGCGTTGGAAATGGACAAAATGCATATATATATATATATGTGGTATTTACATATTAGGCGTCATTTCAATGACGTCATCTTTTTGTTCTGATGCGAAGACAATATGGGCGACATGTTAATTTTAATTATTTACCCCTAAGATTAAATTTGGTGCATTTCGACTAAAATTGGCACACAAAATGCAAGAAAGTCCTAATCCCCTTATACTACAATGGACATACCGTTTAAATTGCACTGATACAATATACGCTATTTTGATGACGTCATAATGACGTCCAGACGTGAAACCCAGATAGGTGACCAGGTGATTTTCATTAGTTATCCCCATAGTTTGATTTGGTATAGGTCACCATAAAACGGCATCAAATTCGCACGGGAGTCCCGATTGCCCCTGACTATGGTTGGAAACTCATTTTGTCGGAAACCCCGAAAACAGGTTTACGAGGGTTAGTCAAAAATAACTGAGCCCTACCTCATTATATCTTAGCCTCACATTGTAGACAAGAACTATTATTATCTTTTATAAGTATAACATGTCATTGACGTTTTGACCCAAAATAACTACCCCGATGAAGCTTCTTTTATGGTTGCTAGGCAACTAAAGATCGTCAGTCAGAGCGATGCGTTCACGATCTCCGCCACAAGGAATATACAGTATGTCTTAAAAAAGCTTGTGGGCTTGATAGTTTTTGTGAAAAACATATTTGACATTTATTTGAATTAAATATGTCATATTGTCTTGTCATTATACTTGGTTCGTAAATGTTTAGGTGAAAACTGATTGCATGCGTTGCCTAGCAACAAAATAAGTCAAAATTTCACCATTTTTCAAATACATGAGGATTGTGTTGCCATGGAAACAGAATCACTTATTCCAAACAAGGAATTTTATATTTCTGAGGGTTTGTTTGTGAATGTTGTACTGCAAAAAGTATTATTAGGTTATTATTTTATGTTTTCTATTAAAATCGTGTTAATATGAATGTAGGTGGGGTAATTTATAGGATATGAGGCACGTAAAAAATTGCTAAATTCTGAAATCAAACTACCATAGTATCTATAATTTGGGGTCAATTGTTTTCTTATTTGTGGCACTGAGTAGGTACATGTAATAGGTATCAAACAACAGTGAATGCAGCATTACATTGGCAATGCTGTTTCCGTGGCAACGCTTAGATATTGATGTATTACAGCGTGAACGCACCCGTTCGAGTGTTCATGTTCGGTTGCCTAGCAACCAATATATAAAGCCTACCAACAGATATAGATTAGGTTATTGAATAGATGACATATAACTACGATGAATTAACATTAAAAGATATGTCCATTTTACTTGAATTAAATGTTATAAGGTAGGGCTCAGTTATTTTTGACTAACCCTCGTACTCGCGGCGAGGCCCAATTATAACCTTTGTCCTGCTAAACCCGGAATATATCGTTTTTAATCAGTGTAGATCCAGATCAGCTGACTGCTGATGAATCCATCTGTCTAGGATCTGTACTATCTGCCATTTTAGAAACCACTTTATGTATTAAAATTTAAATGGCTGAATATGTCATTATCAAATTATTCAACGAGAAAATGGCATTGGTCTCTAATGCCTGCAATATTTAGTAATTATATATAATCATACTTTGCTCCGTTTGACTTTAAAGATACCACAATTTGTACTATGCAATTAACTCTTTGCATGACGGGTAAATTTTCATGCTTTTGTTGTCGGCTGCTGACTTTTTCAAAATTTACTTTTTCAAAACATTCTTTCTGAAACACTATCAGAGTGTCAGACGGTGTGGATCCAGATCAGGACCGACATGTCGATCATAATCTAGGTCCATATAGTTTGCAAATAAGATCAGCAGACGCCAAAAGTCGCAGCTAGCAAGGAAAGAGTAAATGGCAAAATCTATATTTTCACTCCTTGATTGAAGGCATGTGAAATGGGTTGTGTGGCATCTCTTGATGTTATTGACCTTGGCGAGGACAAGGAACTGAGTGAATATCTACACGAAGATGATATTCGTCTGGTGCAGATGAGCTGGGAACTACTACAAGACGATCTCTGCAAAGTTGGGGTCATCATATTTCGAAGGTATTTTTACTTCACTGAATATAAATGCTCTGGGGTAGTACACAAACTAGGGAATCCCCAAATTCAAGTAGAAAGAAGCAAAACTTCATTGGCATAAGAATGATTATACAGTATCTGGTCAATGTCCCGAAAGCAAGATACATGAACGAAACCTTATGGGTATGCTAGCGATTTAGCGATGGATTATCTCCCTTAATATCCGTCGTCATTCCTCCCGTAAAGTTTGTTCAAGCTGTTACAATGCTGGGGTCTTTTACACACCTAAGGCATCCACAATGTGCTAAATTGGCGACATATTGGAAGATTTGTCTGGCCATTGCAGTACGTGCTCTACACCTTGTTGTCTCAGAAATTAGACGGCAACACGGACTCAGTGTAGATTTGCGCTGTAGTCCGGGTACTCGAAATTTCCACCAATGTGCTGAGCAGATGGAACAACCACTGGAAGTAAAACTTGGTCGGTCAAGTCATTTTTTCCGTCCTTTGGTCGCACTTGATGCCCACACAGACCATGATACTGCCACAACTGTACCTATCTTGCTGCTGGGTGTACTTGATGCCCACACAGACCATGATGCTGTCACAACTGTACCTATCTTGCTACTGGGTGTACTTGATGCCCACACAGACCATGATGCTGTCACAACTGTACCTATCTTGCTGCTGGGTGTACTTGATGCCCACACAGACCATGATGCTGTCACAACTGTACCTATCTTGCTGCGGGGTGTACCTGATGCCCACACAGACCATGATGCTGTCACAACTGTACCTATCTTGCTGCTGGGTGTACTTGATGCCCACACAGACCATGATGCTGTCACAACTGTACCTATCTTGCTACTGGGTGTACTTGATGCCCACACAGACCATGATGCTGTCACAACTGTACCTATCTTGCTGCTGGGTGCACTTGATGCCCACACAGACCATGATGCTGTCACAACTGTACCTATCTTGCTGCTGGGTGTACTTGATGCCCACACAGACCATGATGCTGTCACAACTGTACCTATCTTGCTGCTGGGTGTACTTGATGCCCACACAGACCATGATGCTGTCACAACTGTACCTATCTTGCTGCTGGGTGTACTTGATGCTCACACAGACCATGATGCTGTCACAACTGTACCTATCTTGCTGCTGGGTGTACTTGATGCTCACACAGACCATGATGCTGTCACAACTGTACCTATCTTGCTGCTGGGTGTTGCCGTCGACCTTCTGAGACAACAATGTGTAAGAGCACTGACGTGGGCAGTCAAATCCCCTGATACGTCGCCAACTGAGTACATTTACATTTGTGATTGTATTGGGTTGCCAGGTGTGTGACAGACCTTAGAGTTTGCGACCGTGAGCTTGGTAGAGCATTACAAGAGGAATGGATACCAAGGGAAACAATCCATCGCATAATCGCTAGTATGCACAGAAAGTGGCATGGAACAGAGATACTGATCCCCTTGCTAATAAAGATTCTTACGCCACTGAAAGGGACTAAAGCCCCAGTTACACATTTACGATTTTGGCCACGGCAGAGCTACGACCCACCCCGATTTATCAAGTCGTGATGCATCGTCATGAGTCGTAGTAGCACCGTAGAGACATCGGCGCGAGTCCTAGTAGTACCGTGGTGATTCGTGAAGAATCCTGGTGATTCGGGAACCTCCTCGACAATGCTACGACGAGTTTAAACCGTTTAAACTCGTCGGGGTGAATCGTGTTGGATTGTGGGCGTGGCCTAAGTCGTAGCTCTACCGTAGCGGGATCGGGATTATTCCTCGTGGTATCGTGGTAGTATTAGTGGTCATTCGTGGGCGTTTGTGGGCGTTCGTAGCGAATCGGGTTATCACTGACACAATATTCTGGTATAAAAACAGAGGTATAATTGCTGGAAATCATTTTCAAAAGTGAATTTTAGCGAAGCGCATCATGGATTATGTCCAGAGATTTCAAATTGCTAATTTGCAGCTTGAACTGGACGTCATCTGATACAACTGGACATGACACTGGAATAGGGACAGGACTGAGCCTAGCCCGTGGGTCCCGTGACTGTTGTGATTTTACCGCAGAACCTGTCTTTTTAATGGCATGACTGACTTCGTCAAAGATTGAAGAGATAATGATATTTGGTGTCATAATTTTGCAAACTGTCGCCCGGGTGGGGGGGGGGGTGGTACTCTGATATTTTCATACATACGTAGGCGCGGGTAATTTTTTTTAGTTTAAAATTATAAAATTCAGTCTTTTTTCGGGTTTTCAGAAAAATGAATAATTTTTGGGTATGAAGATTTTGTGGATATTTTTGGGGTCATTACAAAATTAGACTATATTTAGGGGTCATTTCTATGCATTTTTTGGGTTTTTTTTCAAAGTCAAATGAGAGTACCCCCCCCCCCCCCTGGGAGGGGACGGTAGATGCTAGGTCCGAGCCTACGTAAGTAGTAATGGATGTCACTCTGGGGTCATTTTTTTTTAAGCCTGAAAAGAACTTAGAATTTTTCAGGCTAAAAAATGACCCCAGAGATGACTATCCTGGTAGGCTTGAGTGACTAGCTGTGAATAACTTAGTTTATTTTTGGTGAAATTCTGGTTGGGTCTATGATTGTGATAGTTTCCTGGGCTATTGGGGAATAACTTAGTTTATTTTTGACTGCTTTGTAATAGTTTCCTGGGGTATTGAAAATAACTTAGTTCATTTTTGAGGTCTTTTCTGGTTGGGTCTATGATTATAATAAGTTCCTGGCCTATTGAGAATAACTAAGTTTATTTTTGAGGTCTATTCTGGTTGGTCTATGATTGTGATAGTTTTCTGGTCATATCCACTGGTGGGCTTGTGATTATGATAGTTTCCTGGGCTGTTGGGGAATAACTTAGTTTATTTTTGACTGCTTTGTAATAGTTTTCTGGTCATATCCACTGGTTGGGTTGTGATTATGATTGTTTCCTGGGCTGTTGGGGAATAACTTAGTTTATTTTTGACTGCTTTGTAATAGTTTTCTGGTCATATCCACTGGTGGGCTTGTGATTATGATTGTTTCCTGGGCTATTGGGGAAATAACTTAGTTTATTTTTGACTGCTTTGTAATAGTTTTCTGGTCATATCCACTGGTTGGGTTGTGATTATGATTGTTTCCTGGGCTATTGGGGAAATAACTTAGTCATTTTTGAGGGGAATAAAGGTCCTGCTGTGGTGATATATAAAATAACTTAGTTAATTTCAGCTTTGAAAATAACTTAGTCATTTTAGGGGGTATAGTATGTGGTGATATATGGTGTGTGTAATAGTCAAGGCTACTAAGTTCCATGCGTCTTTAGAGTCTCTTGGTCAATCAAGACCTCAACTCCTAGAGGCATTACTCTGTAGCGTTAACTAGTGTATATTGTTTAGCAAGTTTAGTGGTATTCTTTCTAGGGAAGTGGTAGCCCTGAAAAGGGCTGTTTGTTGATTGTCTAGTTATTTCTAGCACTTCTTCTTGGTCATTTTAATTTTCTTAGTTGCTTTTCCAACTCCTACGTTTTGACTAGTCTCTTGGTCATTGGTCATAATGTCAAGTCTAATTGGTATCTGGATGGGTTGTATCTCAAACGTTTGATGCTGCGCTCGCTGTTGAGATAATTCTTCTAACTTCTTCACTCTAGACCTTAACTCATTGACTTCCTTGAGAAAGACTTCTATGACTTGAGTCTTTGACTGTTGCTTTTGTGGCATCTGCTGAACAGGTTGAGGTATATACGTTGAGGGTGTTTGCGGCGTATAATACTGTTGTGTCATATCGTTAGCAAACGTCTCATTCACTGCTGATAGTAGAATATCAGGATTGTTAATCATATCGTCCAGTGTTAGTGATGGCTCCATGATTATGAATGTTGATAAATGTAGTGTGTTTGAGCCTTTTATACTTGTCAAGCGGATTGACCTAGTTTAAAGTTCCCGCGCTTTAAGAAATCAAGTCAACTCTGATTGGGTGAAAATAAATGAACTGACCAATCAGTGTTTTGTTGCTCTCTCTAGCGGAGGAAATCAATGTAGGTCAATCCCTTTGAAAACTATAAAAGCTCGTTTCAAATCTCAAATTCTTCATTCTGTTCTTGTGTTACACAACAACAACAACATGGCAAGCAATTTGGATTCGCGTTTGGAGCAATTGGAAGAGCAGGGAAAGACTATGGCTGATGCTACTAGGAGGTTACTGGAGACGGTCAATGCTGTGAAAGATACGGGCGAACTTCTATTACAGATGATTGAGAATCATCAGAAGATGTTGGAGATGAGTCGGAGGGTAGAAAATTTGATAAACGATGTAAAGACAGAAGTGAAGGTGGAGACTATCAGTGACGAGGAGGAAGATTGGGGGGATAATTCTCCCCCCACACCTCATGTGTCTGAGGATTGGGATGCGGAAGCAGATGATATGCCCTTCTACATACCAGTGAGAAGGACAATTACGGTTGAACAGTGGGGCGTGCGGTGTCCTGCATGTGGTGGCCGCCCCAGTAGATGTCCCTGCTCCTAAAGAAATGTCTCTGTGGTAATATAACCACCAAACCGGCCCTTTTCAGGGCCACCTATTTCTTCAAGAAAGAATAACTTAATATGTTGCATTTTTTTAGACCATAGATACCATAAGTTGAGTGTGATTGTAGTATTTCCTAATCATGCTTACAGTAATGGGGTGATTATGGCGTGATCTTTTAATGGACCAATCAAATGAGAGTTGCTCTCTCTAGCGGAGGAGTAGAATGTAGGTCAATCCACCTATCCTACTATATAACCCAATGTTCTTTGTGTCTCTCTCAAAAAATGAAGTTCTTTGAAAAATTCAGTTTGACCAAGTTGTGTGCTGCTTTGCAGCGAAAAGATTTGAAAGAGGTGGAGAAACAACAAAATAAATTGGGATTGGAGCAATTTCTTGCTCGCAGAGGGATTGGATCCAGAAAACCTGTAGCCATTGTGCGACCTATTTTAAAATCTTCTAAGTAAGAAATATTTTTGTTACTTAGGAGACTATAAAACAAACAGTCCTTTTCAGGGCTACTCAATTAGTTTCGTTAAAGAATAAGCTCAAAATAAAAACAAACACAATTTCAACAACATACTTTTAATTAAATCCAAAAACTACTAGAATTACTATATGTCCTTTTAGTCCAGTCTTTAATGAATATGCACTATAGAGTCTGGTTCATCACAAGAAATCTGTTTATCCCTGTTCTCCGTCACCATCTCTGTACAGGATCGAGGCGAATGAGAGGCTGATTTACAAATGAAACAATAAATCTTCTTCCCTGTCTTTGTACGTTTTACTGTCTTCATTTTACGAGTATCCAAACGTCTTTTCTTAGGAGTGATATCAGATATATCTGAAGCCTTTCGTTTTCTTGAAGGCTTCTCTGTAGATACTGAAGACTGTTGCTTCTCTGTAGATTCTGAAGACTGTTGAGAAGTCAACTCTTCCTCATCTTCATCGTCTGAATAAATCACCATAGCTCTTCTTTTCCTTTGTGGTGGTCTAATATTATCTTCATCATCTGAGCTCTCTGAGTCTGAATAATCCACCAACTTAGGTTGAGATTCTTCACCATTCATCAAATGTTCTTCTCTCTTATGACAATTTGGAGCCCAATGATCTTCAAGTCCACAAATATAGCATTGTCCATATGTAGGCTTCTTATCAGTAGACATCTGTTGTTCTCTTAATTTCTGAGCCTCAGGACAATCTCCAAGCCAATGTCCAGTATCATGACAAAAGTGACATTCTCCATAAGGGGGCCTCAACTTGTCTTGTTGTCTCAAACTATCTTCTAATGGCTGCATCAAAGCTTGTTCTTCTTGAGATAAAAGTTTCTTCAATGATACACAATGATAGTAGATGCTCTTCTTATCATAGACTTTAGCCATCCTTGGATCTCTACTGTTTGCCATCTTTACTCTTCGAAAGTCAGAAGTGAAATAATTCTCTCTCACTGGTGTCCAACTATTTATAGTCCTGGAAAAGTTTTGTCTCTTCTATGATTGTAGAGAAATTCAATCACACTAGGATTGTCAGCGACACATCTTTTCCAATTCTCAAATGAAATCAGTGTCTCTTTTTCCATCAAATATCTGATACTGATCCACCAAAGTTTCTTGAAATCTTCAAAAGTTTCAGGACTATTGAGTTTCTGTTGAATCTCTTCTATTGTAATCTCATCATGAGAAAATAAGATGTAAATGCAGAACAATAATCTTCTATACGGTCTGAACTTCAAAATCTTGGAAAGTGGAATTTCCAAATATTTCTTCTCTCTTGCTTCTTCCATGATATTACACTTGCAGATAAAATAAATATAATGTATGTGATAAGATAGCAATTGTTCTCAGCTTTTATAGGGTGAAAAATTTTTGAAAATCGGTCTAGGCAAACTCAAGTTATTGCGAAAATATGATTTTTACTTTTTTAGAAATCCGGTTCTTGCTTTTTCATTAAATTATCTCCCTTGAATAAAAAAATTCACAGTAAAAAATATGCGAAATTTGTAATATCTCGGGTATTTTTAATCCGATTTACTTCAAATTTTTACTATAAGATAGCTCTTATATTCAAGTTATCGATTTTACATGCTATAAGACATGATAACTATTATGGGATAGAGTAACATTGAGACACCATTTCAAACTCATCTTGATATGGGATAACTATATATATGAATCGCAAATATTTGCTTATTAAGTCAGTAGAGATATAGTTTGAACAAAAATAACTGACCACTGGTACTCTATACATCCGCCGAGGCCCGTAGAGAAGCTTTGTGCTTCAGAAACTGTTGAATATGCATTTAAAAAGGTAGAGCAGCTTCGGCTGTTTAAGGGCGCCAGCCTTTGGGTTGGAGTGGCTCCGCCTCAAATTCTCTGGTCCATAGAGACATGCAGGAATTTGACTTGTATTTGAGACAGTTTCAGTCGCCAGGGATTCCGAGGTTAGGATAGTACTGGGGGAGTAATGGTGCTGTTTATACAGTACCTGATACTTCTTGCTAATTTTTCAAAAAATGTAGTCTCGCCTGCACTTTAGGCCTAGCAAAAACATGTAGTCTCGCCTGACACTTTGTGAAAAAAATTCATATAGATTTGCTTGTCAATTTTTGCTAGTGATTTCTATTGCCGCATTGTGAAACTTTCAGTAGTTTGGCTTATAGAAAATATTTGATCGGATGAAAAATTCAAATTTGCATATCAAAATAATTTGAGAACTAGTATTCTTGACTGAGGATTTTTTCTGAACTTATGGAAAATATTTGATCGGATGAAAAAATCAAATAGTGATTACGCTTGATGAAACAATTTTGAGAATTTTCAACTGTTGATTTCAGAAAATCTGAGTTTTTCCAAATCTGGGTTTTTCCAGTATAAAAGGAGCTCAGATTACTATTGCAGCATCAATTCAGTAGAGAACTTCGAAGAGTCAACATGTTTAAGCGACAGAGAGATATTACCCCACCCACTTCTGATGATGAAGAGCCTCAACGTAGATTGGTAGATTATTCAGATACAGAGAGCTCAGATGATGAAGATAATATTAGACCACCACCAAGAAAAAGAAGACCTATGGTGATTTATTCAGACACAGAGAGTTCAGATGATGAAGATGATGAAGATTTGACTTCTTACTATACTATTAAGACAGTCAACCAGAAGAAGTCTAGATTATTTTGAGCTCAAGGGAAAGAATTTCAGCTCAACATCAAGACTTTCCCTGACAATGTTCCACACCTACAGTTCATATCCAGATTATTTGATCGGCTGGTAGAAGACATTAAAGAACGATGCGAGATGGAATCCAATGATAAGATGCGGATGACTATTTTGCATCCTGGATTGAAACTGGGTGTCTTTGTGCCTAGGAGAGATGTCTCAGCCATGACTGGAGAAGCTATACTTCAAGAAATCATGAAAGTACAACAGTCCAATGAGAATTTCAGGATTCATGATGGGCAGATGACTATTCAAATTACAGTGGTGAGACTTCCAGTAGGCAGCGGACGAAAACCATTACATGCTGGTCTCTACTTTGAGTCAGAAAATATGAGAAAGAATAAACAGAGTATTATACAAATCAATAATACCAAAGATGTAATGTGTATGGCCAGAGCTGTGGTGGTGGCAAAATACAATGCTGATAAAGATGACTCAGAGTCTTGGAAGAAGAGTTGGGGAAATATAAGACAGTCAGATCGACCTATGCAGACCAGAGAAGCCATGAAGTTATTGGATCGAGCGAAGATTCCTCATACTAAGTCTTGTGGTATTGAGGAATACAAGAAGATCCAATCTGTACTTGCTCCCAAGTACTTGATTAAAGTCCATTCTCAGTATCCTAAAGATGGACTAATATTTCCACTTCAGTTCAAGAAGAAACCTGAGACGAGGGTAATCCATATTTACTTCAATGGAGTTGATCACTATGATGCGATTACGAAGGTGACAGGATTTCTTGGATGTATATATTACTGCGAGTATTGTGATGTTGGATATACAAACAGAGGTGCCCATAGATGTGCTGATGGATGTGATGGTTGCTATAGTGACATTCCTTGTATTCCTGGACAAAAAACGCGTTGTATGGACTGTAAAAGAACATTTCGTAGTAGAGACTGTTTTGCAAAGCATAAGGCAGTGAAATCTAAGCAGCATAAATCTATTTGTCAACTTGTGTATAATTGTGGTAAATGTAATCTTAGGATTGTGGGCAATAAGAAAAATCATGTGTGTCCAGGACAGAGAAAATGTAGGAATTGTAAAGAGATTGTTGGGCCCAATCATCAATGCTATATTCAAAGTTATGAATGTAAATCTGAGATGACTGAAAATGAAGGAGAAGAAGAGGTTTCTCAACCTAAGAAATCTCGTTTCATCTTCTTTGATTTTGAGTCAAATCAAGAAACGGGTACACATCAAGTGAATTTCTGTGTTGCTCATAAATCTTGTGATGATTGCATGGATTTGCCCATAGATACATTTTGTCCGACTTGTTCGACACAAACAGGTCTGAGAGAATTTATCTTTGAAGGCATAGATACTTTACCACAATTTTGCAATTGGGTTTTAGGAGATGAGAATAAAGGAGTGACATGTATTGCACATAACTTTGGAGGATACGATGGTCAGTTCATCTTACACTATATCTTAGAATATGGTACAGTGAAACCTGATGTGATCATGAATGGAAATACTATACTTAGAATGAAAGTAGGACGTGTCACATTCCTTGATTCTTATCAGTTTTTGCATATGAGACTGGCTAATTTCCCAGATACATTTGGCTTGACAGAGTTGAAGAAAGGTTACTTTCCTCATCTTGCAAATACACTGGCAAACCAAAAGTATGTGGGACCTTACTTTCCTGTGGACATGTATTATCCTGGTCAGATGTCTGTCAAGGATCATGTGGTATTTTTAGCTTGGCATAAAGATAAAATTGAGAGTGGTGCTATATTTAACTTCAAATGGGAGATGGAAGAATACTGTCGTAGTGATGTGGATATTCTAAGACGAGGATGTGCTTGTTTCAGACGAGAATTGATCAACATTAGTGGACTCGATCCTTTGTCTGAAGCTTGCACTATTGCTCAAGCTTGTTCAAAAGTATGGAGAAAGAATCATATGCCTGAAAACAGTATTGCCATCATCCCACCTGAAGGTTATCCTAATCAAAAGAACTACTCTATCAAAGCTGTAAGATGGATTCAAAGTGAAGCTAAGGAACGTGGTATTGAAATCAAACATGCATTGAATGGTGGTGAACAAAGAATCAGTGGACATTATGTGGATGGCTACCATGAAGAATCTCGAACTGTATTTGAATTCCATGGATGTTACTGGCATGGATGCCCTACTCATTTTCCAGACAGAAACAGAGTTCAACATCATCAGTGTTTGACCATGCATCAGTTGTATATTTTGACCATTGGCAAGATAGAAGAGTTACGAAAAGCAGGATATCAGGTGGTGGAACTTTGGGAGTGTGACTATGACAAGAGATGCAAGGAAGATCCAGACTTTAGATCTTTGGTGGACTCAGAATTTACAAACTTAGACCCTTTGAGGCCAAGAGATGCTTTATTTGGTGGAAGGACTAACTCGACCAAACTCTATCAGGAAATCGATGAATCCTCCAATGAAGAAATCAAGTACATAGATGTGTGTTCACTCTATCCAACTATTTGCAAGTACGGACAGTTTCCACTTGGTCATCCTACCATCTATTCTCAAGAGAACATTGATAAAGACAACATCAGACAGTATTGTGGATTGATCAAGTGTAAAGTGCTACCACCCACCAATTTGTACCATCCTGTACTTCCACAGAAATGCAGTCAGAAATTGATGTTTCCATTGTGTAGAACTTGTGCTGAAAAGACAGATCCTCATATGAGATGTACTCATTTACGAGAAGAAGATAGAAGTTTTACAGGGACCTGGGTCACTATCGAATTATTTGCTGCATTGGACAGAGGGTACAAGTTATTGGACGTGTATGAAGTCTGGCATTTCTCAGAGACGACTCAATATGACAGAGAATCCGGAGAAGAAGGGATCTTTGCTGGCTATATTGATACTTTTCTGAGAATCAAGCAAGAATCAAGTGGGTATCCTGATTGGTGCAAGACTGAGCAAGATAAGATCAAGTTCAAGCAAGATTATTTTGAAGCTGAAGGAATCAGATTGGAGAATGTGGAGAAGAATAAAGGAATGAGAGCTATTGCCAAGATCATGTTAAACAGTCTCTGGGGAAAATTGGCACAGCGAGAGAATATGGCCAAGACAGAATATTTCTCAGAACCTGCCAAGTTCTTTGATATGGTGACGAATCCAAACAAGATTGTCAAGAATGTGGACATTTGCAGAGAAAATCTTCTACTGGTCAACTGGGAGGATACAGAACCCAATGTGGAGGCTCATGCTTGCAGTAATGTGATTGTTGCAGCCTTTGTCACTGCTCAAGCCAGATTGAAGCTCTATGGAATCTTGGAAAAGCTGAATGAACGTGTACTCTACTTTGATACAGACTCTATCATCTATCATCACAAACCCCATTTATGGAACCCTGCTATTGTCAACAACAGACTTGGAGAATGGACAGATGAAGTGCCCAATGCTAGAATTGTGAAATTTGTTGGCATGGGACCGAAGAACTATGGCTATGAATTTGTGGACAAGGATGGAAATCAAGGATCTACTTGCAAAGTGAAAGGACTCACTCTAGATTACAATACATCTCAAGTCATTCACTTTGATAGAATGTTGAACTTGGTGAAGGGAGATAGGAAAGACTTCAGAGAAACTGTCAACTACAATAGGATCAGAAAACATAAAGACAAGACTGTGACCACTGAATTGCAATCCAAGACGTATCGGTTCACTTATACTAAACGTGTCATTGTTGGAGATGGATATACTGTTCCTTATGGGTATTTGGCATAGATAGAGTAGTTCTGATGATCATGTATTATTTCTGATAGTCATGAATTGAACTGTGTCTGATAAACATGTACATGTGTTTTTATGTATTAAACTGTTTCAATTATGTATTAAACTGTTTTTTTTTTAATCATGTATTAAACTGTTTTTTTATTATATATTAAACTGTTGGTTCATGTTCATTAAAATTTGAGTATAAATAAAATTGTCTTTGTAATTTTTTCACAGTTAACCATGGCACTTTCTACACACCAGTTGGACTCAAATCAAGATATTGGAAGTTTGTTTTTTAAACATCCTTCTAATATTTTTATTTCTGGTCCAAGTGGATCGGGTAAAACTGAATTTGTTAAAAAGATAATTGAGTATAAAGAAGATTTATTTGATATTTTACCCCAACGTATTGTTTGGTGTTACAAGGAATGGCAAACATCTTATAATATCTTACAAGAGCGTGAGGGGTCAAACATCAAATTTATTCAAGGTATTCCCGATGATGAAGATGAAATTGTCACTGATCCCAGTGCAACGCACTTGGTGATTTTTGATGACATGTTAGGAGATAAAGATGAAGAAAAAATTAAGTTATGGTTTACAAGAAAAGGACATCATAGAAACGCAAGTGTGGTGTACATCACTCAAAATTTATTTCAACAAAGTAAATCTTCTCGCACCATCAGTTTGAATGCTCATTATTTAGTTTTATTTCAAAGTCCAATAGATAAGATGCAAATCAAAGTATTAGCAAATCAACTTCAAGCTCCACATATGATTCATGCATTTAACGATGCCACATCTATACCTCATGGATACTTATTGGTCGATTTGAAACCAAATACACCTGATTATCTTAGATTCAGAACACATATTTTTCAAAACTGGTTTACAAAATCAGATCAACAAGGACCTGTTGTCTATTTTCCAGGAGTATAAAAAGGTGTGTTTGAGTTCAAATTCATCATTTGTGTCAAAATGGCTCAACGAACATCAGCCAATCTGATACGTGCTCTGTATAATTTAAGCAGAGAACATGATAGTCATAAAAGAAAATCACTCTTAAATGCAGGTTTAATTGAAATGATCAAATGGTTTTCTTTGGCAGCTCGAAAAATTGTTCAGGGTAAAATGAAATTACCTAAACAAACTCAAAAATTTATGGATAGACATCAGGATGATGTTCGAAAATTAGCAAGTGCAATTGTTGATCCTGAAGTCAAACGTAGTATCATTTTAAAACCTGGAGGTGGAGGATTCTTTGGTGGTGTGATCATTCGAAGTCTGATTCGATGGGATGGAAATAAGTTGATGAGAAAATTTAACAAGAAAACTAAAAAACCTAAGAAAAAATCAGTGAAAAAACCAAAAAAACAGAAAAAAAGAAAGGTTGATGATCGTTTTGTAACAAAACGTAAAAGTAAAAGTCCTACTTCATGGCAAAATTTAGGTCTTGATTCTCCAAACACAAATGCAAGACGATCTTCTATCAATTTAGCAAGATTTACTCCTTTGAGAGCACAAGATTTGTTAAAAAGACATGGATTTGGTGCTACCATGCACATGTTAAATCCAAACAAATATCCTTCGCCACCTCATTCTGAACGTCGACGACTTCATTTTTAAGAAAAACTATAAAAGGACTGTACATTTAAATTATAAACACACTCATAAACATGGCTGTAACAACAACACGTCGTAGAAAAATGCAAAATAAAATGAGAAAAAAATCTCTGATTAAAACTTATGGTACATTTTTAGAAGGATTGACTCATTTATCCAATAAATGTCGTAAGAAAATGATTCAAGAATCTCCTAAAGAAGTCATTGATTGTGTAGGGGAATGTTGCATCAATCTTATAAAAGGCAATGTACGTCTGACAAATGCTCAAAAGAATCAGTTACGAGCTAGAAAGCAACATATACGTTTACTGAGTTCTAAGCAAGTTCCACTTGACACAAAAAAGAAAATTATTAATCAGAAAGGTGGAGCCTTGTTAGGATTATTGTTAAAACCATTAATTGCTCCTATCATAGGTTCTGTCTTGGGTGAAATTATCAAAAAATAAAAAAATATGGATGGTCGTAAAATGGCTATTGTGCCATTTAAACTTTGGGAAGACATGAAACGCTGGAAAGAGGAACAAATTCAAAAACCCAGACTGCCTCCTGATCCTAATGTATTTGCCACAGCCAGTCTTCAAAGAGACTTATCTTCTGTCATGGCCAATGAAGATTTGTCTGAAGCTGAAAAATCTCAATTATATGGCCAGACCTTGCACAAATTTAAAACAGCTCATCAAAAAGCTTTAAAAGAAACATCTCTTTTTCCCCAATCTGACCCTAGTTCTTCCAAAATGAATCAATTGGTCATAAATAGTGTGCCTTCCACCATGAAACGTAAAGCTCAGCTTTTAGTTTCACTTCTAAAAACTAACCCAAATGTGTCCTGGGAAGATGATGGTACAGTTAAACTTTATGGCAAATCTATTCCAGGGTCCAATATTATTGATTTGGTCAATGATGTCATTAGACATCGTAAAGGCAGTGAACCTACAGGTTGGCAAGCTTTTGCAGAAGGTTTAAGAGACATGAATATTCCCCAAGATGTCATTGGAAATAGGGAAAGGTGGGACTGGATGCATCGTGCTCCAGAAACTCCTGAAACGGATTATATCACTCCCAAACAAAAAAGCACCATAAGAAAAACAGCAAGTCGTATTCCTGTTTCTGTCAGGTCTGCAAAGAGTTTGAGTGTCAGAAAACGTATCAAAGACCATTTTTCCTCTCCGACACTTTTATCTGCCACCAAAAAACGTATAAAAGAAGAGTTTTCTTCTCCATGGGTCAGTTACAATGAAGCTTGAACAGTTGTATTACAATCCTAAAAGTCCGGCTGCGTATGCAGGTGAACAAGCTTTGTACAGACTTGCTAAACAATCATCCAAAAAAGTAAAACTTCAAGATATTAGAGACTGGTTAAGAAAACAACAAACTTATACTTTACATAAACCTATTCATAAAAAGTTTTTGCGACGCAAAACAGTAGTGGCTGGAATTGATACTCAATGGCAAGCAGATTTGGCAGACTTATTAAAATTATCAAAGTTCAATGACAAACATAGATATTTACTTTGCATCATAGATGTATTTTCAAAATATGCATGTGTGGTACCTATTAAAGATAAAACTGGGAAAACTTTAGTGATTGCTTTCAAATCTGTGTTAAAAAGTGGACGATGTCCAAAAAGTTTGCAAACAGATAAAGGAACTGAATTCAAAAATAAAGAATTTCAAAATTTCTTGAAAACTAAAAAGATTCATTTCTTCACTACTGAAAATCCTGAAACCAAAGCCAGTATTGTGGAACGTTTTCAAAGAACTTTGAAAACTCGCATGTGGAAATATTTTACTCATCATCGCACTTTGCGATATGTAGACATTCTTCCCAAATTAGTACATGGTTACAATCACGCTTATCATCGAAGTATTAAATGTGCACCTGTGTCTGTGACTCTTAAAAATGAACCACAGGTGTCAGAAAACTTATATGGAAAATCAAATTCTAAAAAAGTCAAACCAAAATTCAAAGTGAATGATTTTGTGCGTATCAATAAAACAAAACGTACATTTGATAAAGGTTATTTACCAAATTGGACACAAGAATTATTTCAAATTTTAGCAGTGGTCAAAACTCAGACTCCTATCACCTATAAAATAAAAGATCTTGAGGGTGAATTAGTCAAAGGCACTTTCTATTCACACGAGTTACAACGTGTAGAGAAAATTCAAATTTACGAAATTGATTCTGTTTTAGATCACAGAAAACATAAAGTAGGAAAAAAGTAGGTGAAAGAAATTAAAGTTCACTGGAAAGGTTATCCTTCAAAATTTGACAGTTGGATTTTAGAATCTGATCTTGTATAAAAGCATGAAAATGGATCTCAGAGGATCATTTGTACGTGGTGACACTGCTTCAGTACAATCTGCAGAAGGTAGTGATCGAATTGTTAAAAATCGTTTCACTTTTTTTGCTCAGATCATTGTTGTATACATGATCATTGTCACATCACTAGTTCAAATCAGTTTGAGAAGTCCAGATAAAGAATTGTGGTTAATTTTACTCGGTAGTTCTATTGGTTACATACTACCATCCCCAGGTTTAAAATTTAGAAAACAAACTAATCCAATTTCTGCTGACGAAACAGATTCGCCCAAACTCAAACCATGAATAACTTTTATTTGACACTCTTGAGTGATAGTTCACTCAGTACATTTTCAAAAAATACGCAATGTGACTTTAAAGTGAAATTAGATCATTCCATACAAATTGAAAAAGATAATTGGGAAGTGGGTTTGGTAGAAGTCATAACTCCAACTGAAGTAAATAATATCACTAAGGAAAACAATTATGTGATTTTAAGATTTACTGATAGAAAAATGTGTGAGGAGATAGATAATTGTACAACCTATGGATTTTATATAGACCAAAAAATTTATATCCAAAATGGTTATTATGCTTCTCCACGCCATTTAGTTGAAGAAATTCAAAAAAGTATCAATTTTCGATATGGACTGACGCTAAAAAATAGCAATGCTACCATTTCAATCACTTATGGTGAAAACAGTGCTCGAGTCAAACTTGATGTTCAAGATCCTACGAAAGTCAAAATTATTTTTCCAAAGGCAATTGCAGAAATATTAGGTGTAGATAGAAATTATTTTGATAAACCATTAGGAAATGAAAAATACATTTTCAGATATGGTGTGGATTTAAATACAAAAATTCATCAACTCTACATTTACTCTGATTTAGCAAGTTATACATTTATTGGTGATGTTACTGCACCTATTTTGAGAGTGTTGCCATTTGAAAGTAAAAGAGAAAACAATCATTTACATCAAGAATTTGTCAATGTACACTACGTTCCAGTGGCAAAATCTTTCATAGATCAGGTGCACATTAGTATAAAAGGTGATACAGGTGAAAATGTGCCATTTATCTCTGGGAAAACGTTAGTGAAACTACATTTTCGACAGAAAGAATAATGTTGAAACAATCCAGAAGCATTATGTCTCTTCAATCTGGGAAAGGAGACTTTCCCGTGTACAGAGGCGTTTCAAGACAATATGGCAATGGTTTAGGATCCATTATTAAAGCTGCATTGAGAAACAGTGATTCCAATTTTAAAACCTGTCGCAAAAGCAAGTTTAAAAAGCGTGAAAAAAGTAGCTAAAGATCAAGGGGTTCAAGCTCTAAAAGACATTGTGGGTGGTGAAAATGTAAAAAAAGTTTTAAAACAAAGAGGAAAAACAGCTTTGAAATCTTTTGGTCAGTCTACTATAAATCAGTTGGCTATAAATTCAACTCAAAAACGCAAAAAGTCTCAGTCTCAATCTAGACACCGAACTGTTAAGAGGGGTTTTAAAAGCAGAGCAAAAAAGTTTAATCCAATTAAACGTCTGGTATTTGAACGAGATATATTTGACGAAAAATGATTCAACAAGGTTCTTGCGATTGCACTAAAACGGAATTGGATATGGAATCCATTCCACCCACCATGACTACCATGCAAGGCACTCAGTGGAATGATTATCATCCCATCGCTTCTCTCGATAGTCATCATGCACCCATTGAATTTCTAATTCCACCTCACACCGAGTTTTACACTGATTTGTCTCAAGCCTATCTATATATCAAATTCAGAATCTTACAGCAAACGGGTGAAGATCTTGACACGGATGCAAAAGTATTTCCAATTAATAACTGTTTTCATAGTATGTTCAGTGGCATCGATTTGTATATCAACAATAAATTGATCACGAATAATTCAGACACGTATCCATACAGAGCATACCTTGAAAATTTGTTTTCTTATGGTTCTGATGTCAAAGATAATCAACTGAAAGCAGCAGAATTTTGGTCTGAGGATGAAGCAGGAGCTTTTGAAGATATAACAAAGGCATCTATCACTGATCGTGGCAAACGCGTAGCAAAAAGCAAATCAGTGGAGCTTCAGGGTAAATTACATTTGGATCTTGCTATGCAAGAGAAGTATTTACCTAATGGCTTAGAATTCAAACTTAGACTTAATCGATCATCTCCTCAGTTTTGTTTGATGAGTGATAATTATCCTGCAAAAATCAAAATTGATACCGCTATCTTGAGAGTACGAAATGTTCAGCTTCTACCAGCCATTAGCAATGAACTGAATCAAACTATTGCTCATCATAATGCTAAATTTCCAATCAGAAGAGTTGAAGTCAAAACTTTTACAATCAGTAGTGGCACAAGATCTAAAATTGAAGATCATCTTCTCACAGGTCAACTTCCTAAACGAGTTTTATTGGTTTAGTAACAAATGAGGCATTTAATGGGAATTTGGATACTAATCCTTTCTTTTTCCAACATTTCAATCTAAGTAAAATGGATGTCACTTGTGATGGCCATAGTGTCTATGGAAAACCATTTGAACCTAGATTTGAAAATGATCAGTATCTCAGATCTTTTCTATCAGTTTACCAAGCATTAGCAAGTCAGAATCAGGTCCAAAATTGCAACATTGATTATGAAGATTACAAAGGAGGTTACTGCTTTTGGGGATATGATTTGACACCAGATCAAGCAGCCGATCAGTCTCATTTGCACCCTATAAAAACTGGGAACCTCAGATTGGAGCTTCAGTTTGCAACATCACTTGACAAGACGATCAACGTGCTTGTGTATGCAGAGTTTGACAACCTGATAGTAATCAACGGACTTAGAGAAGTTACCACAGATTACTAAAGATGAATGCAGGATACTTCATTGAACAGGACTTGATGTACCAAACAGATGCATACAGTGCAACAGTCCAGTCATCAGATGAGAAGAGTACCTTACAGAAAGAAGTAGAAGACAATGAGAACATCAATTGTCTTATGAAGACTCTTCTAAAACAAGCTATATTGACTTGTCTAAAGATGGCAGTTGGAGACTGTGCAAAGCATGAATGTCATGGATGTAAAATGAACCACCCAAGTCAGAAATACCACGATATCTGTTTATGGACTTCTCCAAGAGAATGGATTGAAGATTATGGATGTCATGATCCAGCCTTAGAGGGCCTAAACATCTACGATGTGATGGAAGACTTTGACAATAGAATCTGGAACTATCTGTATGGCGATAATTGGCGACACCCTATGGACTTTACAACAGGGATCAATCACCTGACGCCAGAAGAAAATCAAGAAGCCTATAAAAACTGGCAGTACTTCAAGAAAAATCAAAGTGACTTAACAGAACAGTGGAAGACGTACTGGGCCAAGAAACTCATAGAATCCTATGAAGAAAAGGAAACTGAAGAAAAAGAGAACCCAGAAACAGAATAAAAATGAACACTGTTGAACTAATCAAAGTCATAAACAATATACCTGTGAAAGGAGAAGTATGTGCCAAGGATTTACTACCAGAGAAGAAACCACTGGATATGAAGGCTTACATTGTAAATACAGATATATCCACAGATCCAGGAGAACATTGGGTGGCTATCTACTTCAGAAGAGATCAAGTTATCTACTTCGATTCATATGGAAGACCACCAGAAGAGCAATATGTTCTACCATTTATTGAAAGAAACTCTTCAAGATGGATCCATAACAAAGAATGTTTACAGAGTCCATGGAGCAAAGTATGTGGAATTTGGTGTATCTACATCATTCACCAGCTCAACAAAGGACTAGATCTAAACACAGCCATTCATCAAGAACTATATGGAACTGGAGATGATTTATACCAGAATGACAGAGATATCGAGATGTGGTTCATCTATAACTATGCCAGAGTCATCCTATCCAAGAATGGAATGAGACGCATGGCTCCTCCTGACTTTTTATTCAAACACAGAATACAGACTTGTAAATGTCATAATTATTCACATCACCTTTCAAAGAAGTATCCTAAGTATAATATGTTGTAAATATGTTAAGGAGTTCTATTGTAAACAATGAACAGAGGGACGGCCCTAATCCTCTGTCATTGTAATCAGTTATAGTTAGCGGGGCAATAAAGTTATAGAAATGTTCACCAGTCTTTGTTGTTCTTTTCATGAAAAAATCAGTAGTAGTAAGCTTGAGACGACTAGCTATACACTAGTTAACGCTACAGAGTGATGCCTCTAGGAGATGAGGTCTTGATTGACCAAGAGACTCTAAAGACGCATAGAACTTAGTAGCCTTGACTATTACACACACCATATATCACCACATACTATAACTCCTAAAATGACTAAGTTATTTTCAAAGCTGAAATTAACTAAGTTATTTTATATATCACCACAGCAGGACCTTTATTCCCCTCAAAAATGACTAAGTTATTTTCCAATAGCCCAGGAAACTATTATAATCACAACCCAACCAGTGGATATGACCAAGAGCTTATCATAATCACAATCATAGACCAGAATAGACCTCAAATAAACTAAGTTATTTCCCAATAGCCCAGGAAACTATCATAATCACAAGCCCACCAGTGGATATGACCAGAAAAAACTATTACAATCATAGACCTAACCAGAATAGCCCCAAAATTAAACTAAGTTATTCTCAATAGCCCAAGAAACTATCACAATTATAGGCCCAACCAGAAAAGACCTAAAAAATAAACTAAGTTGTTCCCCAATAGCCCAGGAAACTATCACAATCATAGACCCAACCAGAATTTCACCAAAAATAAACTAAGTTATTCACAGCTAGTCACTCAAGCCTACCAGGATAGTCATCTCTGGGGTCATTTTTTAGCCTGAAAAATTCTAAGTTCTTTTCAGGCTTAAAAAAATGACCCCAGAGTGACATCCATTACTACTTACGTATGAAGAAAAAATGAGAGTACCCCCCCCCCCCCCCCCCGGGACTGTCGCACGACAACCACTAAATCGTGCAGATTTGTGGGAGGTCGTGACGCTACCGTAGCGCTACCGACTTGAATCGTACTAGCGTCCTATCGAATCGTGGAGGCATCGTGAGCAATCGTAGCTCCACCGTGGTGAATCGCAGCGCTGCCTCATGAGTCGTAGTGGATCCGTAGATGACTCGCACAGACACCGTAGAAGCATCGCGAGACACCGTATTGATGCTGGATTTTCTTTTTTTTTCCATCCCGACGCATCCCGATGCACCCCGATTTTACCATCTGGCTCAAATCGGGATGAATCGTGGTGATTCGTGGCCAGAATCGTGACTGTGTAACTGGGGCTTAAGTCTGCAACTATGAACATTTTTCGAAATTTTTTATTTTCTTTTTAAATCATTTGTAAAAGTAGAATTAAGTTACGCTTTCACAATAAATGTGTTCACTATAGCTGAAAACTGCACGGAAAAGTGATTTATCAAATAAAACAGGTGTGTTTTTCTCGTGTTGGTAATTATTTGCGTCCCTCCAATAATTATTGACAGTTAATTTTAACATAAATGCTGTTGTTTTGAAACAGATAATTTGTTTAGATCTACGAAATTGGTAAATGTATACCTGAATTTTAGTTTTTTACTGTGTTCTTGAAAAATAGAAACAATAGTTCTAAAATTAAAAGATCAAAAGTTACAGACTATGCAGCTTGAAGTGTTGCTATTTGAATCTGCGCTTTATGACCCCTCCCTCGAAAAAAATGTTAGTAGATGACAATAGGCTGTACAGATTAATGATATGACTTTGGCGGCAAAGGTAAAGGTCACACATACTTACAGCCAGTATGCAGCTTGTAACGTGAATTCCTCTTTCATTTTATAACCAGGGTGTTCATATTTGGTACAATGATTGTCTATTGTGATTGGATTACAGCAAAGGTCTAACAATACAGAATATGATCTTGGGGCAAAAGTTAAGATCAAATATTCTTTAAAGCTGATTATTGTTTGAAAGCGAACGAACTCGCCTTTCATTGATTTGAAAGAGGGTGTTCATATTTAGCACAACTATTGCTTATAACGTGTACGAGTAGATTACAACAAAGGTTTTAATTCATCAATATAACATTGAATGTAGGTCAAGGTAACATATAATTTAAACATGTCTACGGCTTGAAACTCAAACTCCACTTTTATTTTTTGACAAAGTGTATTCATATTTGCAATGATTGCCTATGGTGTTTAGATAAAAATAAAAGTTTTTGTTTAGTGCTTTGGCATTCAGGTCAAATGTCAAGATCACATATGCATAAAACATGTCTTGGCTCATTATGGGAATTCCTTTCAGCTTTGTATAGAGGGAGTGCATATATAGCAAAACGATTGTTTATGGTGTGTAAAATAAAATAAGGTTTTAGCCAATATGACCTTGGAGTCAAGGGTATTGGTCACACATACTGAAAACGTATGCATATTCTTCTTCACTTTTTGACCAAGGATGCTCATCATAATTGCATAGGATGTGTAAATTACAACACAAATCTCGGAACACCGATATGACACTACGTCCAAGGTCAAGGTTCAATATCTCATTGCTCAAAGGTGGAGGGCACACATACTTACAGCCAGTATGCAGCTTGTAACGGGAAGCCCTCTTTCATTTTGATGATGGAGGGTGTTCATATTTAGTACAATACTTGCTTATTGTGTTTAAATTACAACAAAAGTTTAAATTTACCAATACATGTATGACCTTGAGTAAAAGGTCAATGTCACATATACTTAAACATGTCTAGGGCTTGATAATCGAACTCCTCTTTTTTGTCCAATGGTGTTCACATTTGACACAATGATTGCCTATGGTGTTAAGATTACACAAAAGTTCTAGATCAGTGCTATGGCCTTGTAGTCTAAGGTCAATGCCACATACATTATATCTATTTACAGCTCGTAACGCGCGACCCCACATTCATTTTGCTGGAGGGAGTTCACAATAGCAAAAGAAACCACTAGCTGATGCTAGACTATTTCAAGCATTTCAAGACTATAGGCCTCTTGGTGTCAGACCACAAGATTTCAAAGTTATCGTTTCCCACACCGTTACTGGTGTGATTAATTCCAATGCGGCTCTCAATGGGAAGAGGTATGCAGATGATAGATGTCACTGGGGGTTTTGGTAAGCATTTCAAGGCTATAGGCCTCTTGGTTTCTGACCACAAGATTTCAAAGTTATCGTTTCCCACACCGTTACTGGTGTGATTTATTCCAATGCGGCTCTCAATGGGAAGAGGAATGCAGAAAATAGATGTCACTGGGGGTTTTGGTAAGCATTTCAAGGCTATAGGCCTCTTGGTTTCAGACCACAAGATTTCAAATTTATCGTTTCCCACACCGTTACTGGTGTGATTAATTCCAATGCGGCTCTCAATGGGAAGAGGAATGCAGATGATAGATGTCACTGGGGGTTTTGGTAAGCATTTCAAGACTATAGGCCTCTTGGTGTCAGACCACAAGATTTCAGAGTTATCGTTTCCTTAACCGTTACTGGTGTATTTAATTCCAATGCGGCTCTCAATGGGAAGAGGAATGCAGATGATAGATGCCACTGGGGGAGGGGGGGGGGGCGGGTTGGTACTGTCCCCAGTGGTATCTAGCATAGAAATAAAGCATATACCTCTTTTTCGATACGAACGTGTAAATAGACAAGGGGGGGGACAACTGAGGCTATACCAGATGGTTTAAGTTTAATAGTGGATACTTTTGATTTTTCCCCACCCACCACTCCCTACAGTGACATTTGTCATTTATCTTCTTATCTTCCAATGTGCCTCTCTTGCCCAATACTCCAATAGATGATAGATGTCACTGGGGTTTTGGTACTATCCCCAGTGATATCTAGCAGCGAAATAAAGCATCTACCCCAATTTTCAATACGAACATGGTAAATAGAAAAGGGGGAACAACTGAGGCTATACCACATAGTTTAAGTTTAATACTGGATACTTTTGAATTTTCCCCAGCCACCATTCCCTACAGTGACATTTGTCTTCTTATCTTCCTATGTGCCTCTCTTGTCCAATGCCCCAATGGGAAGTGGAATGCAGATGATAGATGTCACTTAGGTTATGGTACAGCCATCAGTTATCGTACTGGCAACCAGCGAAGGCTCAGGCGAGACAGTCTCACAAGAAGAGCATTTGCTGCTCGTAAAGTATGGAAGTAGATAAAGGATTATGCTAAATATTTAGCATCTAGCCCCACCAGGTAGCAGTACATGCATGTTTGCATAGTGGCATAAATTTACGCATATGCCGTAAATATATTAAACCTCACGAGCTAGCAGAAATATTATTTTTCGGATTATTTCGGCGGAGACGTTCCCGTTGTAAAGTGTTTCGCAGATTTGCTTCACATAAAAACATTATGTTGCCCAATATTATCTGTTTTTTTTCAGGTATTTCTTTCATTTCAAAGAAAATGTTTGCACACTCATGCCAAGTAAACTCTTTATATGTTAAAAAGAATGATTGTTATTAACACATCACGGAAACGGCTCCGTGCGAAAAACACCCCAGATTTGCACCTATCATATAGTAAAACCGAGGGAAAGGCGGGGATGGTCAAGAAAAAAGATAGTGCGTCCAAAAACACGCTATATTTTAAATGGAAATACAAAGTATAGCCCAAAAATCATTTAATAAAAATATAAGCATATATTTGCGATATAAAACTATTCACGCTTTTAGAGATATTACTACGCCGACTCGTCGATTTCCGGAAACCATCGTGTATTCGTAAAAATGGAGCAGGTGGTTTGAGCCACTTCATGGTAAAAGCTATATAAACAATTCCATACAATATAGGACATAAACTGATCTGCTCAGCTCGTAAACTTCCAAATCAGAGTTTTAAAGTAACAGGCAGTATGTGTGCAGATCAGACTTAGATCATTTGTGGGCTTTTCAAAACTCTGCACTTACATTCACCATATCTACATTAATTGCTGGTTCCCTGTCCACAGGTGGTCAGTAATGTAAACACAGGTAACCAGAACCCCCCCCCCCCATTTCCAGGTATTGGGGGGGGGGGGTACTGGTTACCTGTTTTTTGGAACTCGGGATCTGTTCAACATCAGTTATTCTAGAGAGTTATAATTGTTTTCGAAATTTCTACACTTTGAAGAAATAGTTCGTGGTTAAATGGCTGTTTGCTTTGAAATGATAGTGAGTGAAACATAAACCACAGTGCAGTTATTCAAAAATATGTCTTTTGTTGCCGATTTTCATTCGAAAGTTGAACTTTTACTGAGTTAATGGTGTTTTTGCGAACTGGGAAGCTCATGTGTCACTTTTTAACGGTTATTTGGTCATTTCAGGAACAGTAACTCTTATTTAATTGTTTTCTATGAATGGACACTGCATACCAGCGTGATGCGCGTATGAATATCGCTGTTAATCAGGTCAACCACGCCTCGTAGTGTATTCCAATGAATGGAAATAAGCCGTTTCATGATAAAACCTGCCTTTCAGAATTTTAAAAGACTACTCTGTTATTACAGTGGCTATAGTTAGTTCTCAGAAATTTGATGTCGCAAGTTGAGCTATCATACCTTACATGTATAACCAACAGCAGTGTGCACGTGCTGGTCATTGCATAAGGATATATCTCAGTCATGCATACATGTCATAAACTGAATGACCTTGCGCTTTCACATCGTTCCTTGATTAGATTTCTTGTAAATGTTATAGTATTTGGGTCAGCTCATTTAATTTATCACACCCTTTAAACATGAAAGCGCAGCCATCCACTATATTTCGGTCTCTGTATTCTTCCTGCGTGTACGCTGTTCATTTAAACATAAATGCGGCAGATACCTTAATGCATTTAACATGCGTGAAGTAATCATGCATGCACAGCCATCAAGTGGGTCTATGCACCTAATTTCGGCCCATATGTTCGTCCAAATGGTGCCTGCTTAAGTCGTCTGCTGCACATAGTTGATAACTTTATTTCCTTATGTTAGTACAGTGTGAAACTCCAAGTGTTCAAGTGTTTAATAGAGTCGGATCTGTAATGCTCTCTTTTCAGTACATATTTTTGTCCACAAACATTATTTGCCCGATTGTTGTTAGTTATTTCCCTGTAAGTGTTCTTGCTAGTATGCACGCATGTGCAGTCTGATCTTGAGCTTTCGGTACTCGGCCTGGGTAGTGTATAATGCAGACGGATCTTTGGAAATTTATATAAAAAAAAATAAATAAATAAAAGAAAGTCAGCACCTTTTCGTGAACACAATAATTATTTCAGAAAAGAGCCAAGTTTTGTTTGGTTATTTTGTAGCCTACTAGTGAACGCTCTTGCGAGAATGCGCGCATGTACGATTTCGTGGAAAAATCAATGCAGTCGGAACTTTGGCAAGTTTATAAAACAATCAGATCCTATCAGAATATGCCGAAACGACCCACCCTAAAACCAGACAGAAAACGACCCAGCCGAAACTACCCACGGCCGGAAACCTATGTTTAATGGATGTGCTACATCCGCTTTCCAGCGTCAAGGCAGTGACCGATATATAGGTCACTGGTCATTGCTACCACGTCATGTAACAGAACCCATAGCGGCTTCTTTGATCTTAAACATTGCTATCAGCGAGCCTCTGCTGATAACATAAGCAGAAAGTTTGGTCCCAGATCTGGTCCGACAAAGAGTTTAAAATTGATCAAACCTGACGGTTTTCCTGACTTTTATCATACATTTGAATCTACATGTAAAAACAAAGGCGCCGATGGGACTGCGCGGGCGCTCAGGGTGGTCCCTGCTTTTAACAAAGTCGGGGTTCTCGCGGCTTTAAACATTATATAGGCGTCTGGTAAATAAAGCAAATTTCGATAATCTCAAGGTCTATTCTGTTTTCAAATACAGAGCCAAAAAACATGCTCTATAAGTTCCTTACATGCGTATATGAGCAGTTAAAGGCCTCAACTTAAACGGTAAGATTTGCCTTTTGCGATTCTGTCTTATAAGACACTTCTTTGAATAAATACCTGGAGATAGTTTCATCACGGAGGGAGGTTTCATTGTTGTTTATGTAAAAATGATTGATTGATTGAGTGAAAAATTGATTGATTGTGTTTGTGTACATCGTTCGGTTTGTTGATACATGTACTCACATGTAGCTTGTGATGTAATGAAAGAACGAACTCTTTATCTGCTAAAGCCGAGTTCATTGATATGGCACTTAATGCCATATCTTTTCTTGTCCATTACTGACCACCTGTAAAGCGAGAACCAGCAATTAAAGACGAAGATTACTGTCCAATAGAGATCATTAAAGGATTAACTGATAAGGGACAGTTTCAGTATCTCACAAAATTAATGGGGCCTCAAGTGGGGAATTACCTGTATACAACACAATTTCTTTCACTAAGATAAAGATCAATATTTTATCATAAAATACCTATTCCCTTTATGGGACCACTTTATTGCCCCAGTAAGGAAGTCATAATCACCTCATTATGGCTGTCCTTTTGATCTGCCCCGTATGACCCCTGGAGAGAGTCATAATGAGTGGTACCAGTATTATTGCTCAAATATTTGTCCCTTTAATGTAGATATGGTGAATTATTTTCAATTGAGCAACGGCAGTTTTCACAAGGAACGGTTCATTTTACACGCGCGCCATTAATGTGTAAAGTGTACTGAAGTAAAATGCCAACACTGATCGATGTACGCAGTTCAAAAACTGGCCCAACATGACTGAATTGTCATTTGCTGGGTCGTTAAAGCGAAACGCCAAGCAAGCAGCGTAGGTTCTGATTTTAAGCATCAATCGAATGCACTGTAATATTGGTTGCAGACATTCGTATGACAAAGTTGGAATAACTTTTCATTTGGTACGGCTTATGGAAAGCGGATTAGCGCAATACCCCGAAGAAATATAAATGCCAGGACATATCGACAATAAACACAGGAAAGGCATGCCGCATCTAATCTGTGTCTACATTTGTTAAGAAAGCTATGATCAATTATGCATATCGTCATGGTCTGCACCATTTTCTGTCCTTAAAACATTCAGCAACTGCAATAATATGGACAGATCCTTACACTTACAGTGATACAAATGATGCTTTACGTCCCAGTCAACGACTATGGTCATATCGGGACGGCCGAATATTTTCCCGTGTAAGCTTGACTAAGCGGTAAAACAGTAAGACGTGCACATGCTTCGTTTGTAGGGAGTAGCTAGAGTGGCCGCAGAAATCATTTCATGATCGATCTCCACGAAAGTATGGGACAAGGCCGGGATTGAACTCGGGACCGCTGGATCTGCAAGACTGACACGTCATCGACTGTGCTATGTGGCCCGGTCCCGGGTACAAGACGATTTAAGCAGGCTGGACGATTTTATCAGTCACAGAATAATCTAAAGATGTGTCGTGTGACTGAACAAAAACAAAATAATAATTGTTAAATGACTCAATTTGATTGTGGGTTGGTTTTGATAGCTCACAGTTAGTATGTCTGTTTTGCATGAATATGGGTGCCCTCATTCAGCAGCTTTAATCGTCTGCAATAATTTTCCGCGCATGCTGATCAGTGTTTTTTTTTTTATTTGTGTTTCCTGTTTTAGAGCTACAAAGCTGTGCTGGGCTGACGGTTTACCAGTAGTTCGAGAACTCACTGTGGTTATAAAACATTTTTCATACTCAACTCAGCAAGTGACGTATAGGTCACTGGCTCAGCTGAGCACGAAATTTATCCTGCTCATAAATGGTAAAATTTAACATTTACAAGCATGACAAATACAACATCTAATAGATCTAAAGCAAGAAACTTGTCATTTGTCGGTATTTAATTTTTATGAGCAGTTGAGTCTACGTCACTTGTTGAGTTGAGCATGAAAAAAGTTCTATAACCTCGGGGCCCGGCCTATTCGAATAAGCCTTTTGGAAGTCGGCCCACTGTGTAGCCGAGTTCATCTTGAAAATCGTGCTAAAAGAGCCCGAAATTTGTATCGCATATCGGACCCAACTGGGTCCGAGATCATACATATATAGAACCACGGGTTTCATGGAGTTTGACAGGTTATTTCTACTCATGTCTAAGGATTTTCGTGCGCCGTTCGCGAGCTACAGAAAAGGAGCACTGTCACGCATTCAACGTCATGTACTAATGATTCTGTCGGGCAGCTTAGTTCAGTAGTAAGAATATAGGAGCCGCTTTGGTGTAGTGGATAAACCGCTTGCCTTGTAAACCTGGGTCGCAGGATCGATTCCCAGCTTTAAGCCGTGGGTCTCCATATGACCTTAGCTGTTGGTGGGACGTTAAAAACAAAAACACCAACAACAAAAGTAGGAATATATTTTCTTTTGATACGGCTCTGTGATAGCAGGATGTCTGCAATACCCGGAGGCGAAAATCACATCCGGTCGTAAAAATCGTGTAGCGCTTCTGTGTAGATCTGTGTGTTCATTTTTTAACCATTTTCCTTATGGCTTGTTACTTTAAACTTGAGAAGGTCCATTGTATATGTCGATGGATCGAATGTTGTAATTTCCAAATAAAAATTGCATATTTTTCTGTGAAGATCGTTTTTGCCTCAGCAAACAGTGAAGACCCGGATCAAATCTAGGTCTCCACCATTTGCGAAAAGTAGCATGAGGCATTACTAGAAATTTAAAAAAGGTTTAAAGAGACATATTATCATATTCTGTCCAAATAATGGAACCTTGGCAAACAGTGCAGACCAAGATGAGCTACCACACTAGGCACAATCTCATCGGAGTTTCAGTCACAGTAGACACAGTATGTTAGGATACGACAGTCGAAGTCAACACCATTTGGTAACCATAAAAACGCACACAGCAACCATAATAATCAGAAAATTTTAGCTAACCCCCTTTTTGGGGACGGATGCTGGCATCCGGACTCAATTTTAACACTTACAGTTTTTCAGTCACGTCAATTTTTCACCCTTGCCAGGCCATACATTAAATATATGCTATACTCCTTGCAAATTTTTAGACATATAAGTTGCATGGTTTCAATATTAACAATTTAATTAGATGCATGATAAACAGTCGTATATATCCTGATTAGTTTGTTCCTGAGAAGCCAACTGATCCGGATCTACAATGTTTTCCAGAACGTGGTATATCCGGATTCCGCAGGATAAAGGCTTAATACAAACCGAACAACTTTCTGGAAAATATTACGCGTAAAAAGTAGTTCATTTTTTGTTGTTTTATTATTGTTTTTTATGCTTTGCAGTTTAGAAACTTCAATTTGGGTATCGAAGCAATGATTTATTGCCAATTGCTAATTCAAATACAAATATATTTAAAAAATAATACCTTGCGCAGTAATATAATAATGATAGGCATATCGTTAAAGACATGGTGGACTTGCCATTGTAGTCTGCTTTCATTGACAACAAACACACAAGTCGGCGTGTTTTTTTACGCGGCTATGTATGTAAATAATATAACATTCATATGAATCAAGAATTATCTCAGTTGACCCCAGAAGGTCGCTTGGATATTGTGGATTAATAATCTTACTTGCATGAGTTCATTTAAAGTTTTACTTTATGCCTATCCCGCCAAAACGATCACGTGATATATACATTTGCGAAAGGACGCTATCTGTTAGACTGGTCTCCCTTTAATAGTATTGCGTCTATTTATAGCATACACTCTGGCGCAGTATGGAATCAGACCACAATTATTTCCCTTGATTGGTTGTATAGAAAACGGATATAATTCCACACAAGATAGTTCCCTTTTCAATGGGCTGTAAATCTGCCAGTTGATGTGAGCATCCTTGTTCTTGGGCTTGTCTGGGCTGACCAATGATTAAGCTTCTAGAGAGTGTTGCTTCTGTCCCTGTAGCTGTTCATTCTGGATAGATTGGGGCCTCTGCACACCCTGGGTAAAATATTGCCGAAATGACCCTAGAGAGCTGCTGAGTCAAAGAGGGTTTGTTTACATTCCGATTGTAAACAAACGAGCCGAACTTCCCCTATCTAAACACCCATTGGAGTGATTGTCAGGCCATGCAGAATTGGGGACAAGCTATAGCAGAAAGCCAGGTTCGTCATGTTAAAATGTAGGTGTTGTAAGGAATTATTAAATTATATAGTAGAAATAATTGCGGTCTCGTGCCTGTTCTGATGTTAGTGTGTGGTAGATTCATTTTTTATTTTCCAATTTTTGAGATGTTTGTGTCCAGAATGAGCTGACAGTTGGTCCAGAGATAAGAAATTAGATAAGTTTCAAGCCTTTCAAGATAAAATAAGCAAAAAATTTGGAATATTTTGTTAAAATTGAGATTTCTAGGGCCTTGATAGTGTCGAGAATTAGTGCCTGTCAGAATGATGTCATTTTGCAGTTGCCAAATGTATTCTTACTCCATCTGAGTTTCTAAAAGTCATAAATGGAGGGATTTTTTGAAAAATATAAGTGTCTTTTTGAAACAGAATGCGTCCCGGCCCCAAATGGAGAGTGTCTCTTGTGGCCTCGGAAACCTCAAAAAAATGGTTACGGGGCCGTAAAATATAAATGTCCGATATCTGGCCTGTGGCGATGCACCACAGCACATCGGCTAAGTTTTATGGTTTTCAACCAGAATATGGACATTACTGGCCAAGATATAAGCCACCTTTGCCATAACAAGCTGTGCGTTCGCGGCGAGCATCTTAGTGCCGAGCCCCATGCAGTGAATAATGCACGGCAAAAATGTGTGAACCGTTGCTGTTGTAGTGGACATGGGGAGTTTCGTGATTGTGTTTTGTATTTGAAGTTTTGATTTTAGGTAAATAGTAGGCTCAAAATGGCTTAATTTGTGCTCACATGTTGGTAATCTGTTCTTCAAATTCACTTCGATTGGTTTTGGAAAAGGTTGATTTTCTTGGTGTCTGGCAATGTAAGTGTAAGGTCTTTTTTGGTGTAAGTGGGGTGGGGTGGGGGGTGGGGGCAAGTTTTCTTCTCTTCATTTTCTTTAATTTGATGTACAACATGACAGCTTTCTGAATAATGTTGCAAAAAAACATATGCCGGGTGCTGACATTGGAGACATTTCAATGAGACTCTGAAGGGTCTCATATTGTGATGCTTCCAATGAGTACCCACAACAAATGTTTACTTTAAGTATCTCTTCCTCTGGGTGCCATTGGTTGGTCTGTTGTCTGTGATTGTGGCATTTTCTGGGCATATAATTATATATTTTTTGTCACAAGGCTCAAATACAACAAATGTATGGTGTCTACCGTATCTACCCTAAACATCAGTCCAGCTCATCTCCCCCAGTGACCAAACGCATCGTAAAATTTGAACATGCCCCTTTACAAATCCGACAAGGTTAAATGTAGCATTGGAATGACAACTAGTGTAAACCCTGACCAGACCTCCATGAGCAGTTTGATCTGGGTTGACATTACATAAGCTGGCAATTTAGGATAGATATGGTAACACCAGTTTTGTTTCAAACTCCAGTTAAGGTGGGTTTTTTTAGTGCAGTAATGATGTGTGATGGAAGATTCCATTGTTGATGAGAGAGTCCAGGAGTCAAACCTTGAAGACATGTTTTTTTGTCGTCATGTTCAAATGGTTTGGATACCGTATTTACCATAAATATTGGGACTTCTCAGTTACCCTGCAAACTTTTTCTTAAGTCTTTTAAAAATGATGAGGTCAAGTTTTGTAAGCCCAGACCAGAATATTCCTATGCAGGTTGTCTGATCTTGGTTGACACTACTTGCTCATGCCTGTTAATATTTAGGATTTATACGGTATCATCTGTGCGGCCTCAAACTTCAAGTGTGGTTCACAAGCAGTCTGGACTCTGATCAAACTTTTCCTCTCAGAACTGTCTGATCTGAATCTAAACCGATTGTGATTATATCCGCACCATGTTAGCTTGTATTGATTTGTATCTTCTGCTTATGAGTGTAGACCCATATCAGAGTGCTCTTAAAGGGCACTTTGATCTGGGTCTGCACTATTTGCTAAGAAGGTCAAAATTGCAATATCAGTAACTGACAAATGTCAGTAACTGACAACTGACAACAACAAGATTTTTTTTTTCCTTTTTTTTTTTTTTAGTACACATGTAAGATTGTGCAATATGCTTTACTATAAATACAGGTTAGATTGTCAAGTTACATATTTAAATTTTAGGAATTGGAGACAACGGGAGTGATCTGACTGCAATGCATCACAGACAGTACTGACAGCCTACACAGAAGACAGTTCTAAGAGCTACAATCTCCAGACCTTTTCAGTAAGTATGATCATTTTTTAGTCCGCTAGTTGATGGAGATGCATCTAGCTGTCCTTTTCTATAGTCTGATTTGGTTTTAGTTACACGCTTATATTCCGAATGTTCTTGAATTTTGTTACTGTGTTGAATGAGTTTATGTTTAACAACTTCTGATCGCGTAGCATAATCTCTGGAATATTCTGCCTCAACATCAAATGATCGCAAAGCTCTCTTCGCCCGTGTTGACAGCTCAATACCCGCACTTTCACATTTCTTAATTGAAGATGTTCCTGGATCATTATTAATCCTGTGAATTGCTGATGAAGCTCTCCCTTCCATCGTTGCAGAAAAATTGACATTTTTCGGCAGGGAAACACTTAAAGCTCGATTGACTGCTTCACATTTCTGGGTATCAGTATATAGTTTCATTTGCTCAACTGCAGCTTCACTCAATTTCATCTTCAGTATTTCAAGGAGTAACTGTTTATCATTTTCAATAAGGCTCCTGCCTATGGAGCCTGTATGCTGTATTCCATGATTCTACCATTTTGTCATTATCAACAAGTCTCATTCCATCAGTGTCTTGAGCTTTTCTGTCTGTTTTCAGGTCTGATGAAGGCGTTCGTGCTGGTCGAAGAAGTCTAGTAGAGCCAGTTGAGCTAGTTGATCCCTCACAGTCTGGCATGGTTCTTGAAGTACCATCTCTTGATTTGTTGGTTACCAGGTAATACTCTTCCTCTGTCATTCTTACTGTTCTGTTAGCCTTTATCTGAGTGCTAGGTGGGTCTGAAACATCACTGGAGTCTACACAAGCCTCATTAGAGTCAGCACAATGAGTGGATATGCCCTTGTTCCAGGGCACATTGCCCTTTTTGAACTTATGTGATTTCTTCTTGTCGCCTTTCATATTTATTACTAATAGAATGAAAAGAAAAAAAATCTTGTGCTATTTATACCCATTTTTACAAAATGTCAGATTTTGGGGTATTCTAAATAGTGAATGGCATCATATTTATAGTGACCTTGCCACTTTTGATGACACGGATTAGCATATGCACATGTCGTCCAGGTGGTGGTGTGTATTCCGTTGACACTTTATTGACACATACCGCGTTTGACTGCTTTGCATTCTTCAGCATCATATACACAGAAGCTGAAAGGGCTCCTATCTTCTTTAGCATTGTTATAGAAATAATTTAGACTAAAATTTAGTTGTTTAAATTTTCATTTTTATTTTTAAAATTTGAATTTAAAGTTTAAATTTTTTTAAAAATATTGAAATTTAATTTTAAAATGCCCTAGACCTGCTGGGCGGATATTTTTTTCATCAATTTTGGATCATGTTGAGAGAGGGCACTTCAGAGACTCTGACATTTTTTATTTCATTCCAAAATTTTAAGAAATAAGAAAGTTATTGCAAAAAAACTGATGATTCGACCAGAAAAAAATGTCTTCTCGGGAGGCTCTTTTTTCACAAATATGGTGCATGTGATTAAATGGCTGTCACATTAAGTGATCTCTTTCTATTGTTCTAATATTACTATCACATACTCATTGAATATGCTGTTGATGGTAGATAGGTTCCTTTTCTCAATATGGGGTAAAATGAGGGGCTGATAGGAATCAGACCACAATTATTTCCCTTGATTGGTTGTATAGAAAACGGATATAATTCCACACAAGATAGTTCCCTTTTCAATGGGCTGTAAATCTGCCAGTTGATGTGAGCATCCTTGTTCTTGGGCTTGTCTGGGCTGACCAATGATTAAGCTTCTAGAGAGTGTTGCTTCTGTCCCTGTAGCTGTTCATTCTGGATAGATTGGGGCCTCTGCACACCCTGGGTAAAATATTGCCGAAATGACCCTAGAGAGCTGCTGAGTCAAAGAGGGTTTGTTTACATTCCGATTGTAAACAAACGAGCCGAACTTCCCCTATCTAAACACCCATTGGAGTGATTGTCAGGCCATGCAGAATTGGGGACAAGCTATAGCAGAAAGCCAGGTTCGTCATGTTAAAATGTAGGTGTTGTAAGGAATGATTAAATTATATAGTAGAAATAATTGCGGTCTCGTGCCAGTATTGGAATTTTGAGTCCATCCGCGGTATTACATAAAAGGGCATTTGCTACCGGGCCCGTCATGAGCCACTACCATGAGGCCTGCCGACGAAGCCTCGCACGAACCACAATCCGCGGATGACGGTTTCATTGACGGATTCAAGTGGCAGGGGGCGGGCGCCCCCCCCCCCCCCCCCCCTAAAATCGCCAAATCAAAGTTTTTAATATGATTTTAGCACCACTATTGTTTTTTGTTGCTGATTGTTTTCAATTTTAAATAGTCTGGGGTTTTTCTTGCATCTAAATTCAAAGGTGCCACATCGGCGGCGCCCTGCTAAACTGTAGCCCACCATATCTTTCGGTTCCGTTTTGAGAATGACGTCTACTGGAGTCCTCGGATCAGAGCAGTCTGATCTGGGCCCGCAATGTTTGCAACAAGGACGTTTAATGGTCTAGCAGAGTACAGTATATAGGGATTATGAATCTAAAAATTGGCTTATATGCCTTCTGCGCCCAGCAGATGTTAATGGATAGAAACACATGTGTGATCACTATAATAAAGGATATATGCGTGTCAAAATGTGGTAGAAACTTTTTGAAAACACGGCGATATGATTCTGTGCTATCTCCTCTTTTTCTTTTCTTTAATCTTATTAAAACAGTCGCTAAATTTATGCGGACTGAGTCAGTAAAATGTCCAGCGCATGCGGTAAGCCAGGCACGTGCATATTATGTCACTCAATTTACTTACAAGTCCGAAAAGCCCACTGATTTAAACTATTCGATAAGCCGGGTCTCCTATGTTCACTCGTCTCGGACTACCGATGAATCACTACACTTTTTCGTTCTTCCTTCAGAAAACCAAAACGCTTTCGCTCGCTCTGCCGACTTCGAATTCCAGTTTATATTGTATTCAAGAAATGAAACCGCTAGACATCTCGTGCGATCAGATTTTTTGCAAAGATATACACAAAACTTTGAAATACGTAGACGAGTTCCCAGAGTAAAAAATCAACAAACTGACGAAAATCAACACACACACACACACACACACACACACACACACACACACCTCTACTTGTCGATCCGCCGATGCAATGTTTACTTTGACGTGCCTGCACCAGTCTCTCTCTCTCTCTCTCTCTCTCTCTCTCTCTCTCTCTCTCTCCTAACATTTGCAAACACGGTTTGGATCCAGATCAGACCCGAATGGTATTCAGGATAGAATGTTTCGTCAATTTAAAAATGTGTGCATGCGATAGAAGTACGCAAAGCGTTAATACTGTGGAATGTCCGACTTTGCCGTACAAAAGCCGATTTGGATTTTGGGTCCTCATCGGAAGCTGATTGACTGACCCAAACATTGTGTTTCGATATTCTAAGAAAACAAGCCAAAACAAAAGATTCGTGTGCAAACACCGTGCAGTCTCCTCTCTCTCTCTCTCTCTCTCTCTCTCTCTCTCTACTTTTACGACCTGCTATCAAAGTTCGCAAATAGTTTGGATCCAGAAGATCGTCCGATGTGCCTGATCAGGGACAAACAAGCATACCAAGAGTTATAATCTAGTCCGACTTTGCGTCCGATGATCACGCCGGAACATTTCAGACAAGTACCTTCTTTCAGATGCATGCCACGGGCGAATCCAGAGGGGGACAGGGGGTCCGGACCCCTGAAAAATCATAAAATATAGGGTTTTCTAGCAATATTGATCCGGATCCCCAAAAAATTACAAAGCTACCAAGCCAGCATTCAATGGTGGGCCATTGACACGCCAGCAAAACGCCATTTCAAGGGCGTTTCGCTGATGGGCCGATGGTGGTCAATTTTAAGTGGCATTTCGGTCCTCTCTGACAAAATGCTCTGGATCCGCGCATGAATACAGTGCGTGTGAACCGGCTCGATTGAAATTAAACTGTCGACGGACATAATTTCATGATATTTTGGTACTTACAACGTGCGACAAAGACTCAGACTAGCCTGCGCAATGGTGCATTCTCAATTCAGCATTACAGTACTTAAAATATGCGAGAAAAATGAACGAGTACTTGAAATCGGGATACTTTGGGATTGATTGACAATTACACATTTTTCAGAAATGGTTTCTATATTTTTTTCGTTTTTGGTGAAACGACATTTACTTGTTTTACCTGTATGTTAATGATTTGGTTTAAATAAGCGTTGATTGTTTATGAGAAATACCCCTTCAACGGTTGCAAGTCTTAACCGCGGAGGTGTGTGACAAAATACTTCAGCATCCGCGGGGTTTTGTTATCTGGCCGCGGGGCAGGGCTTTTTAGAACCGTTTTTTTTTCACATATTAATTAAAGCGGCAGGAACTAACTATGGGCTCAAAGGCACTAACATTTTGATAGCCTGTTAGTTTCTACCAGCAGGGACAGCCGATACTGGTTCTATTGCGAGTTTGACGCGAATCTGTACCACAGGGTGAGAGCATGCTTTTAATCTTAGTGCTAATGTGACCATTGTCGTCGTTGTTCATGGCCGCGGGGTTCTGCAATATGCTTTCCTGTCCATGGAAATCCTAAAACTCAAAACATCAGAAACATCTATGACAAAAGATAGGTAGGTGGTATGCTGAAACCACTGGGTCAATTACGGTTAGATCAGAATGTAGCCATTGGGTTTTCACTATTTTTATTTCTCTGTATGCTGATTTAGCCAAATTATCTAGTTTTACGGTAGTAAGATCGCCTGACCAAAGTGCCAAGGTTGTGAGCAGCAAAATCTAGCTGTTTGTCTGTCTGCCCGTTAATCTGTCCATCCGTCTGTCTGTCTGCATTGGTTCTTCGTTCTTTTACTTATATGCTCGTTAAACCAGCTTACATGTGTCTAGTAGCTCAGGTGGTTTGAACGCCTGTCCATTGTTCTGAAGGCTGTGAGCAGCATAATCTAGCCTTCTGCCTGCCTGCATACTTGTCTGTCTACTTGCCACTGGCTGTCTGTCTCCCTGTATCTGTTATTTGCTCTTTTGATTTTTTGTAGGCCTGTTTTGCTAGATTAATATCTAGTAGTTCAAGTGTTTAAGGTGCCTGACCCCATTGAGGTTACTTTTAATTTTTCTAAATACGTAGGCTTGGACCCAGCATCTACTCTTTATCCCCAAAAATATCAAGAATATCAGGCACACCCCAAAAATATTTAAAATTTAGCAACCCCAAAAATATTTTTCAAATCTGTACCTTGACCATAAAAAAGCGCCAAATTGATAGAAATGACTCCACAAAACATAAAAAAAATCAAAATTTTCATCATACTCCCAAACATATTTATTTATCTGACCTTCCCGACCCCTCCCCACTCCAAAAAATGCAATTCAAAATTTTGAACCTTCAAAAATGGACCGAACCTACTTATATATGATAATATCAAAGTACCACCCCACCCCTCGCCCAAGAAAGCTGGCCAGTGTTTCAGAGCAGTATGCAGCAAAATATGGCTGTCTGTCTGCTTGTTTCTCAGTCAATCAACCAGTCAGCCAGCCAGCCCGACCAACTGCTTCGATTTCTTAGTGTAGACAGAGCCTCTTTGTAAAAGCGTATTCTTGTTACATAAAATTATTTGCATGTCCTATTTTTTCTTCATACGTAGGGTCTGGCCCAGCATCTACTGTTCACCCATATCCGGAAATTTAAGGACCCCAAAAATATTTGAAAGGGGTAAGTGCATTAAGAGGCTATTTTGTCCCCCCCCCCCCCTATGAGTTCAAAAAATAAAAGTTGCTCTTCACAAGTTTTTTCTTATTAGTTCATTAGAACAATAGCCAAAGTGTAAAGGTCTGGTATTGATTCGACTTTTACCGTTGCTATGGTAACAAAAAAGGCCGCCAAAATAGGCTGAAAATAGGAAAATGACCGTTTTGGAGCAAATTTGAGACATGTAACAGAGAAATTAATATAGAGCACAAGCAAATATCAAAAAAAATATTTTAACATATGATGCGAATTATCATGGCACACAATATACTAAAAGGGTTTTTTTTGTATTTGCTTGTGCTGATAACTAATTCTTAAAAAAAATCGGTCTCAAAAAGCCTCAAATTTGGCCTAAAATAGCAATTTCTCTATTTTAAGCCTATTTTGTCAGCCATTTTGGTTACCATAGCAACTGGTAAAAGTAAAAAAAAAAATGCCAGAATTTTACACTTGGGCTATTCTTCTAAAAAATCAATAAGATGAAATTGGTGAAAAGCAACTTTCATTTTTTGGGCTATAGAGGGGGCCAAAATAGCCCATTAATGCACGTACCCCTTTTAGCAAAAAAAAAAAATTCCTTGACCTAAAGAAAAGACCCTAAAATGCATCATATCCCCCAAAATATTCACGTTTCTTGGGCTAGAGGTCAAAATCTAGGACATCTTGTTTGTTTTTTTAGAATCATTTGTATTTGAACAACAGTGGCGATTTCAACAAGGTGAGCGTTTGTGGGCACACTTTCATGATCTTTATTAGTAATGTGTAAAGTCTGGCATAAGTACAACGAGAGCGCTCACATTGTTGAACTCACCATGTCTCTGTCACTTTTAACCTGAGGGTTCATTCCCCCAAGGTGGGGCTAGAGGTCATAATATAGGAAACCTTTCAAAAGAGCTATTCTGTTTTTCCAACCTATGCAGATATCTTTCCAAACATTTATAAGAAAACATTCATATTTAGGCATTTGGTATCATATTCATGGAAGGCTTCCAGTCATCAGCTTCAGAGCCTTGCGTCCATACCTCAGGGTGGGGCTAGAGGTAAAAATCTAGGACATCTTTTTTTTCTTTTAAAGAACCATTTGTATTTGAAGAACATATACTATTTCATTTTCTGACTTTCTGTGACTTCAGGTCTTCTGTTCAGGACCTTTGAGCAAAAGACTGCCAGAGCTCTAGCTAAGAAACTTTTTTTAACAGAATTTCCTCCTGAACCACTGACCCAAAAGCAACTTAATGTCACAGATTTGTACCCAATGATGTCTTCTACCAATTTTGCACAAAAGGTTCCACTCCACTGAACAATGGATCTGCCTAAGCTCCAGATAAGAAATGTCTTACAATGACTTCTCCTCCTGAACCAATGGTCCAAAATTTACAATAATTTCACAGAATTGTCCCTAACGATGCACTCTACCAAAATTATACAAATGCTTTGGCTCTGCCATTAAGAGACTTTATTCAAGCTTGCACATAATGTCTCTGATGGCGATTAAGTAAAAGTAAGAAAAACATATACAAAAAAGGACAGAACTTTATCAAATCAGTTTTTGATCATCATTAATTTCTTTGAATATGTGGGTGGATTTGTCTTAGGTAAGATACTAGGAAACACTTTCCCTAATCCTCGTAAGATCTTTAACCAACAGAAACCAAAAGAAAATCTGAAGGGAAAAAAAACGTGCCACGGTATTTGGGATCAAATTACACATGTTTAGTTGGGGTTGTGCCAAAGAAAGTTAAGAGAAAATTGTTACCGCTTACCTGCCTGAAGAGCTTCACCAACATTTATTGAGGGATTATTTTTAACACTGTAAGCTCTATAATAAAAGCATTTGACATAAAGTTTGATTATTTACTTCTTAAGTTAGTTATTAATCAACTGATTTCTTGCACTGTTCATATATTGATTACATTTATTAAAGGCTGGTTTTGTCCAATGAACAAATGACAATGTCGCCAGAAAGATTGCTTTCCCATTTCACTTTGTGGCAATATGTTTGACCCTACATCAGAGACTTCCAGTTTCCATTTGCATGTTTTAGAAAAGGTATCTAACTAACAACCTCCCTATTTGAACGCTTTAATGCAGCCGTCCCCATCAGTACTCTCAGTGCTTTGATTCTAATTAGGATGTACGATTTTATCCGGCATAATTGGGTTTATAATATATAGGGAGGACAAAATCATTTCAGAATATTCGTTCAATTTGAATGCTTGCATTTTCTTCAAACAAAAAAACTGTGATCAAACGGATTTGTTCTGTTTGTGCTGCTTCTTTACACCCCAGTCAACAATTTTCAATCATGTCGGAATAATCTTCTGTTTTTCTGGGTTCAACGGCAAAGAACGGATAAAGTGTCTTGCTCAAGGACACAACAGAGTGACCCTGGCGAGTCTCGAACCATTCTATATCCAGTCTACGGCTCTTCCAGCCGAACCACTATCTTCCCCGACCAGACTGTAATGGATTCTAGGCTCAAATGAGTATGTTGGCTAGTTATTGCGCAGTGACTGATCGGTCGCCGACGCTCAGCGAATAACTTGGTTTTCATTGCAAATACAATGTCCTTTAAATAGCGGGATACGGAATAAAATATGTACAAAAAATGTGACCTGGCGCAACACACACAATGGAGACCGAGATCTAACGTCGCGCGTTGATGCGTCTGATCTAGGTTTGAATTGTTCAAATAGTTTAGATCCAAATCAGGCCCGACAAAACTGCTTATAAATGTTATTATCAACCATCCCTTATGGTAGATACAAGGCTCACCAAGTTTCAAGCAGTTTAGATCCAGATCAAGCGGGACATTTCGTAGAACCTGATCCGTATCCAAACTATTTATAACTATTATCAGAAACCATCCCCGTATCATAAATTTTATGTTAGGATACGACATAACTGTCCAATTGTTGGTCTAACTAACCCATGTATGCCTTATAAAACATTCAACTCTTATCAATTGGACCAGTCAATTTCCGTTTTAAGGGTTGTAGAGTGGTACTTTACATGTTTATTCAAATTTTACAAGAGCATTTTGTAAGCAACAGTGGAGACCCTGATCGAACGCCACTTTCAGTTGCGGTGTCTGATCTGGATCTGCACTGTTCGTCACTGTCCCACAAAAGGCACTGGTCTTATATGGGTTAACAAGGCTTATATCTTATGCTTTGGACTTAAACAATGGCGCAACAATAAAGGTGGGATTTCTAGATTCAGCTAAGCATTTATTAATCTCATCTTACCGAGACAACAGTGAGAAATGAAATAAAATAACACTTTACTGCGCGCACGCGCGCACAGACGTATTATATAAAGTAAATGTGTGTCCTGCAATTTCCAAAGCTAAACGACTGCTACTGATTTTATAAAGTTAATACTTGTTCCAACTTCCTCGTTATCGGAAATATACGGAAGTCTCCGATCAGCAGAAAGTAGTCCGGTATATATTAAATTTCGCACAAGCATACAGTGTTAATAGGGGATATATACTTTTTTTGGTGAATACCAAATATATTTGATCGAGTGTGTTGAAAAACATCAGAATTTTTCACGAGTGCGCAGCACGATTGAAAAATTTGATGTTTTAAAAATGAAAATATTTTGTTTTAAAAAGAGGACCTGAAACTCACCATTCTAAAGTATACTCAAGGTTATTACATCAGAAGAGCCACAAGAAGATTTACTCCAACTTTAGATAACTCCAACTTTAAATACGCGGTTATATTTTGTTTGTTTGATTTGATTCTTTACGTCCCATCAACAATCTTTCAGTTATATAGGGACGGTCTTCCTGGGTTGAACCAGTACTAAGCTAGGATAATACGCGGTTATATGAACATGTCAAATCACAGCATGTGATTATGTTTGTTTTCCTTTAACTCTTTGCATGCTGGGTAATTTTCCATGCTTTTGTGTCGTCTGCTGATTTTCAAAATCAACTTTAAAAAAAATTCTTTCAGTAATATGACACACTTTGTTCTATACAAGTAACTCTTTGCATGCTGGATAATTTTCCATGCTTTTGTGTCGTCTGCTGATTTTTTTCAAAATCAACTTTTTTACAAAAGTATTGCAAGAATAACACCAGAGTGTCAACCAGTTTGGATCAAGATCATGTTGGTCCTGATCTGAGTCCAAACTGCTTGCAAAGGTTATCAGTGACGACACTAGTAGACAAAGAATTATGTGGGGTTTTTTTTCAGGTTATTTTCACAAAATCACCATTTCAAGAAGTTGTTCACAAAACTGATTACAAGCGAGGTTTCTGGAGAAGTTTTCTTGAATGAAGAATTACTACAGAACCATGCAAGAATAGTTATGGAATCTCTGAGTGCCGCTGTTGAATGTCTACATTATAGCAAACAACTAACAGCCCTGCTCATTGAAATCGGAGAAAGACATGCTATTTATGGTGTTAAACCACACATGATACGGGTATGGTGCTTATCATTATTACTACTGTAACTGTAAACTCTTCGGCTAGATGTGGTATGCTGTATGTCGTCTGCAGTTTTTTTAACGTTTCTGTAGCAAACTGCATTCTGAACTGGGTCCACACTGTTTGTCTGTGTGTCGAAATCAGTTCTTGACATAAGCATTTACATGCAGCAGACGACTTTGAACGGCAGACGACATTTTCAGAGACAAATTATGTATTTTATCATGTCTCACAATCAAACGTTCTTTATTTTGCCCCTGTACTGACAACGTGGCTACATGTGCATACATGTAATACCTGAACGAAGGTTCTGCAGATAAATAGAAATGTAAAGTTCAAAACACCCCCATTCCGTGGTCACATGAACCATTATCTTCAGATAGGCGACATTGATGTCAAATACTGACCTATCTTATCTGAGTATTGTGGGTACATGTGACATGCACTGTGTACTTGTTTACCAAATGCGTCATGAAATTATGTGATTTGTCCGATTGGTTGCAGTCAGGGGCATAACCTGTGTAAGTTAAAATATATATCACTTGAAGAAGTTAAAATTGTGTATTTTCAACAATGATTTTAAAGCGAGGCTACAGATAGTAACTTATATAGGCTATATCTGAAATTATTTATGCCAAGGTCAAATTTACTCGCTCAAAAATATAACTTATTCAAGTTAAAAAATAGCTTATTTTCTGATTTTCAATGAACCTGCGTACACATCTCTAGACGATGCATACGGAATTTTATTGCACAATCGTAAAGTTATGTAATAGGTATTTCAGATAAAATTACACACATGACCATGAAAATTACTGTAACTCCAGAATATGAAGATGAAAAAGACACTTTCACTCAGACAGGTTACTTTTGGTTTTGTTGCAAAAATAAATAACTGCTTTAAGTGATATATTGTTTAACTTTTGGAGGTTATGCACCTGACTGTTGAATCAATCGGCGCCATCATGTGTCATTGAAACACTTCTATGACCTGATCATATGCAAACCTTTTGCCAAAATGTTTTAAATAATCAAAATTACTCATTTTATGGCTTAATACTAAAATACCCATCGTTGTTGAGGTTTGGCTATCAAAGGTAACCTGATGTTTCCACAGATGGATTATTTTTTGCCATTTGTCGCACGCTACTTTTTAACGGCAGTGTTTACGGCGTATTAGTACAATACCCATTGTGCCATGTACAGACATTGAGATATGCATGCTCAAAGGGAAGCTACTCAAACGAGTGATTTGTTTTAATCCTTCACCAACTTATCGCATATTTATGGGTTTATGTTCCAACAAATTGAGTATGGATCAGTCTTCACTGTGGGTAACAATGGATCAAAAAACAATCATGTGGACAGCGAAGACTCTGATCAAACTGAGCTGATGCCTAGGCTGATCTCAGTCTCTCGTGACGCACAGCCACATTGTCACACTGGTGGTTTTCTCTTGTCGCTGTTCTAGTTCTAAACTCAGATAACTAATGCCTTTAGCTTAGAACACGTCTAAAAATAATTAAATTGGTATAAGTCTCATTTACTCACTCTAAAAATCAAATTCTTTTATATTTTTCAGCTTATGTTGCCACCTATATCTATCGTACTGAAAGAGTCGCTTGGTCACGTGATCACACCTGAAGTCAATAAGGCATGGGAGCGTGTATTCATCTATATCGGAAGTAAAGTTATGGAAGGCATTACAAAATGGACTGATACCAAGCAAAAGCCTAACGGATGGACATAGCAATTCCAAATAAAATTATATGAACCAGTAAATTGGTTAGTGGTTCATATGGCATTCCAGCACTAAGGTGCATGCCGTTAAAACAACGTCGCATCATACGACGTCATGACGACTAGAATTGCCTCCCCTTATCAGAAGAACATGCTCACGTCCAATTTTACGGGTGTGTCGTGGTATTTTTAATTGCACATTATGTAAAGCGTACAGTGAAGAGCCTGATCAGACATCGCATTATGCGGCGTCTGATTTGGGTCTTCGCTGTTTGCCTACATCGAATTAAAAGAAGGGAAGGCTTATATGGTCAATTATTTTCAGGCGGAACTGAAAAACGGAATGTTTACTTTGATGAAAAAAATTAGAGAAGAATTAAAAAGATTTAGATAAGATGTTTTAACGTATATGTGGTAAGAACATTTTCATCGTCAATCCTATACCAGTTAGCATGTCTACAGAGACATTTTAAAGTGGTAATAGTATCTTATTTAGCTTCATTTATTCTGTCTTGAATCTCTCCTTACAGAAGTTTTTTTTTGTCTTGCGGTTACCTGGCAACTGTGGAGGCCAATACAAACCCGTTTTAGAGTATTTAGTATAAATATAAGCTGTCTGGCTCAAAGTTGTTGCTATTCTAGTTGCGACTGGAAGTTGTACCTCTGTTCCGTTTTAGAGGTACTAGCCGCGGTTATATAGTGGCATACATTTATATGTTATAGCTACCTTTTAAAACTGTTACATCATTTAAACAGCTCTAATTTCCTAACCTTATTGACATGCTTATAAGAACTTATTTATAAAAAAGTATTTGCATTCTTTGCTACAGGAAATATGTACAGAGACATACTAATTGTGTGTGTATCCATATTCGTACCATGTACATGTGTCCAATTTAGAAGAAAATGAATGGTTTTAAGATAAAGTGATTTATACCACCCTTACCAACTTTAGCACGAAATATCTCGTGATATGCATGGTTTTCACACATGCAGGTGGTATAAAATAGTTAAACCATGTTTATTCACCTATACGTAAGATGATCCACTCGCTAAAGCTCGTGGATTATCTCCATGTACAGGCGGACAACCCATGGTATAACTATTACATAACCTATTTAGCTCTGACTCAAATGTTTCCTGTGTTGCTGACAAACAGACCTCACATCGAGAAATATACATATTAATATGTAGTATTTTTGCTGCATTTCATTTAGGAGTATGTCATTTTGTTTTAAGCCATGGACGCGTTCAGATGAGACAAATGGATCAATTTTTCATAACCACCACAAAACATTGAATAACCTATGCATATGCAGAAATATTGCTTTATATCTAACAGCTATTTATCTGAGATATATGCTGCGTACAAACTTACTTTTGATCTTAAAATTCGCAAAAAAAAACTATTCATGATTAACTGTAGCATACATAATAGTCAGGAAAAAAATCTGAAAAGTTAACAAGTACAGGCATTTTGTGAAGAAAAGGGTTTGACACCTTGATTAGGGGTAATTTGGTATGCTGAATCCGAAAACCAATGTTGGCAAGCTAAGAAATGACGTCTTAATGGCCTAATTTGCATATTTTCAAAATGGCCGCCAAAAATCATGGAATTTGACATATAACTGAAATATTTTATTTTTTGACAATGTTTTTGTATCCAAAATCATTTGTTTTATGTCCTAAGATGGTTTTACCATAGAGTACACAGTTTTGCAATAGGCGGCAATTAACATAATTATTCCAGGATATTACCGTATTCATGGTAATAAATGTCCATTTAGTTTATAAAATCATTATATAAACTTGCCTTACTCAGTATCCTGCTTTTTAAATGTTAGTTTTATTCATGGGTTACCAGCTTTTCAAGTAATAAATTAGAAAGAAACTTTGATAATCAACAAGTTGTTTTGTTTTAAAATAAATATGTCATAATTTCCATGCCCAGATATATGTTACATTTTGCATCTATAAAAAGTAACAGCATGCTCATTCCTTAGTACCCTAGCAACCTTGCATGATCAGGAAAACTTTAAATGTATGTCAAATTGTTTTGAGAGACCACCTAAATGGGGAAAATATTGCCCTAAAGAATAAACCTATTTGAACTATGTGAAATCACATGGTTTCCATGGCAACGCATAAGGCGCTTCTTAAGAATGGGGATGTCCCTACAAAAGTACTCATATCTCAACAGCAACTCATCCGAAACTTTTAAACGTGGTACCAACTGAATGTTAAGGCATAGGAATTTCATCCAATGTTCAGATATGCAAATTATCAAATTTGAACATTCATGAATATTAATGAAAATATTAGAAATAAGAGAAAAATCGTGAAAATTAAGGGGGTGTACATGCAAATTTATCCACATCTCAGCTGCTTACTAGCCTATACTACAGGCCTTGGTACCGATTTAATGCTAATACATAGCATGTTTACTTAATTGACCAATATGCAAATTATCTAAAAATTGTATATATGAATATTAATTAAATATACAAAATGAGAATAAATTAGAACAATTAATCAAATGTACATGCAAAATAACTCATATCTCAGCTGCTATTTATCCTAGATTTCATATTCACCTACTTTCTAAACTTGTTCCCAAATTAAAGTCCAGAAAAATTTCTATAATAGTGTTGTTTGATATGCAAATTATTTAATTTGTTTACTAATGAGTATTTTTTGAAGATACAACCTTATTGATTCGTTTTCAATTTTTCTTTAGTTTTCTATAGTTTTCATCAATATTCATGAATATGTTTGTTAATTGATTGTATATCTGACCATTGGAATAAAATACTATGTCTCAGCCTTAATTTGATACTAAGATTAATTGTCTAGAACAATTTAAGGATGAGATAGGAGTAATTTTAGAGGTAGACCCCCCACTTATATTTTCTACGTTTCCTCTCTCATTTCTAATGTTTAAATTGATATTAATGAATTTTAAAAATGGATAATTTCACATAATGGCTATTGAGTAAAGTAAAATGTAGTAGCTTTAAGTCAGTACCAAGTATGGTAGTCTAGGAATATTAGCAGCTACGATATGAGTAATTTTGTAGGTACATCCCCTTAATTTTATTACCATTTTTCTCTCCTTTCTAACATTTAAATTAATATTCAAGAATATAATCATAAAATTATTTGCATATCCAATCATGGCATATTATGTGCTATGTCTTAGCATTTATGTCCAAGCTTGTTAGTCTATGACAATCAGCAGATGAGATATGGGTAATTTTGTAGATATACCCATTTTAATTTTTCTGCAATTTTTCTTTCTTTGTTTAATTTTTTCATTAATATTCACAAATATGAAAATAAAATTTGTATATCAGACTATTGTGTTAAAGTACTATGACTCACCTTTCATATGGTACCAATTTTAGAAGTTTAGAATAGTTAGCAGCTGACATATGGGTTATGTTGTAGGTACACCCCTTTAAATTTTCTAACTTTTTTCTCTTATTTCTAATGTTTTCATTAATATTCATGAATATGCAAATTAGATCATTTGTATATCATACTATTGTATTAAAGTGTAATGTCTTAACTTTTATTTGGTATCAAGATTGGTAGACTAGAAAAGTTAGCAGCTTACATTTAGGTAATATTGTACACACCCTCCTTATTTTTTTCTACCATTTTTCTCTTATTTCTCATGTTTTCATAAATATTCATGACTATTCAAATTAGATTATTTGCATTTTGTACTATTGGATAGAAGTACTTTGTCTAGGCTTTGATTTGGTACCCAGTTTGATAGTCTATGAAACCTAGCAAATGACATATGGGTAATGAGTATAGGTACACCCCATTTTTTTCTACGAATATTCTTTTCTTTTTCTTTTTTATTAATATTCATTAATATGCAAAAGCGAAAATTTGCATATCAGCACATTGAATAAAAAACTATGTCTGGGCTTCAATTCGGTACCAGGGTCGGTAGTCTAGGATGTGTTGCTGCTTAGATGTGAATCATTTTGTAGGTACACCCACTTTCTTTAGAATCATATTGTGTTTTTTCACATTATGGGGGAAGGGTAAATTGTTCTAGCCAGTTTTTTCTTTGCTATTTAGCAACCATTTTGTTTCGCAAGTAACTGACAAGTTGTTTTCCTTGAATTAGTGGAAGAGAGAAAAAAAGTATGTGCAGCACGCAAGTGTCAATCTTGGGTCTGCTTGCAAATGACCCAGCTAGAGTGCCCGATTGGTTGCCATGGACACCATGCAATTATATGTAATCCAAATAGGTTTATTTTCGGAGACAATATGAATTTTTGGTATTTAGTGGTCCTACTGAACAATTTCGCATCCATGAATAATTGTCCTTGGGTGCAAGGTAAGTCGAATAAGCCCCCTCCCGAGGTGTGTGTGTGTGTGTGGGGGGGGGGGGGGCGGGGGCTGATACTTCTTCCATGATTTTACCTCTATTTTTACTTTCATAAATACTCATGAATATGCAAATGATATAATTTTATTATATGACTATTGGATGAAAGGCCTTGTCAAATTGTATCACTGATGATATAATAATATGCAACAAGGGGCAGAATTCAGTTTATATTTTCTTTTTTTTTTATAATTTTCCCTTATTTTCTGATATTTTCATCAGTATTGATAAATATGCATCTGCATATCAGACCATTCGCTCAGATGAAAGCACTATATCTAAGCTATAATTTGCTAGCAAGTTTAATAGTGTAGGTTGAATGGCTGATGAGATACGAGTCATTTTGTAGGTACATGTCCACTTTCTTTAAAATTGCATTAACCCCCTCCCCTAGCTGAACCGTACAGACTTTTGCTTAAATCGCTATATTTTCCTGCAAACAATAGTGATATCATTGTGATGCATTTTTTTAAGTTCTCATTTTAATGAAATTATTCCTGACACATTTGGGCCAGATAATATGCATGGACTATCATTAAAAAACCTTAACTAAGTAGGAAGCAAGAATTTTTGCTCAAGTTGTCTCCCCTGATTACCCCTTGGTCATATTTTTAATTCTAAATGCATAAATTGATGTCAGTGAAAATCGCCAATCATGAGAAGATGCTTTTGGATTGATTTGTACCAGTTTGGCATCCTTAACATGTTACACTACAGATTGGTATTGATTTTTCTCTAATTTGGCGACCATCTTGGAAATATGCAAATTAGATAGTGAAGACGCCATTTTTCAGCTTGCCAACATTGGTTTTTGGATTTAGCATACCAAAATACCCCCAATAGGCATTTCAAAACCTTTTCTTCACAAAATACCTGTACCTTCTTAAATAAGCGTATTTTTCTGATTTTTTTCCTGACTATAACTCCGTCGCGTCTGGGAGTGAAATATCGATAACCACTAGAGGTTTACAGATTTTCGGGAAACGTTATGAAATGACACCTGTGGTAAAACTCTAACGTTTTAAGGCCAAAACTATGTTTTAAATTTATGTTGATCATAATGATAAATAGAATCTAACATTTGTGCTCCTGAATTATTGAATTTATTAAAGAGTCGGCAAGCCTAGCGTTTTATCTCTTTTCCTTAACTCGTTTAATAAATTCAATAAAACACGAACACTCGTGTTAGATCCTCTATTTAACATGACATTCAAGGAAATAAATTGACTCCCATGTTATCATATCTTTCCCTCCAAAACTATTTATTATATAACTAAGAAAAAAGACTGAATTTCATTGGCTTAGAGCGCTCACGTGGCCAGTCAATATATTGTCATATTCACTGGCTTGCGCGCGCTTGCCAGTGTATATTAGTTACTATAATTAGACTCCTTGCTGTTTTTTTCCGTTCTGGTTCTGCTTTTCTAAAGCGTGGCTAATAATCATATAGTTGATGCTGAGAACGCAACAAATCACGCACTGGAGCTGATCTATTTCGATTTTAATGCACAATAAACGGCGAAAACAAATTTGAAGTCTTCAGCTTCTTCCAACTTTCCGCCTTTGCACTGAAGAACTCCCGCGAATACTTAGACCACGTCGCATACGTTTACATGTATTTGTAACGTCTTTCAAGCGTAAAAACGATTGGCTGTACATGCGAAATGTGTTAGAATTCTTGTTTGTAAATGTTGAATGATGACACTCATGCGAAACATATATGCAATAGTAAAAGGATGGTCTTATTTAGGGTTGCACTGTTTCTGCTAAATGCTTGTCTGTCCCAAAACTTGTATATAAGTTCAGTATTTTTTCCAGGTGCAATAATACCTGTACATCTTTCTCTAAATGTTATATAATAAAACAGTTATTGACTAATGAGGCATTGGATATGATGTGATATCGACCAGAGAGTACCAATATTGACCTCGGCTTCGCCTCGGTCAATATTGGTATTATCTGGTCGATATCACATCATATCCAATGCCTCATTAATCAATAATTGTATAATATTACACAGAGTAGTCAGATCACCCTTATGACTACTGTAAATTCGGAAATTTTCGCGAGAATTTTATTTTCGTGAATAGCGGTAAAAGACATATTTGTCACTGTTATAAATCGCGACTAAGGCATAATTTACCTAAATTATTAATTGACAGAGTGATTTCGCCATTTCGCGAGGGTATTATATTCACGAAACTTCGCATATGCGAAGTTTCGTGCAAATAAAACCCTCGCGAAAATTTCCGAATTTACAGTTTAAGAACAGCTGGTGGATCTTTTCTGTCACCATATTATAACATGCGAGTTGTGGATAGCTTTTCATTAATCCTTTATCCGAAAGTGGTTCTTACTTTAAGCTTTAGAGCCACTAGATTGATTTGTGGCAGCTTTGTAGAAGCTAATGAGTGGCTTAAAAGTGGCTACCATTTTCATCTTTCAAAGGTCCAGTAGATTGTTATTTTCAAGGCCGGTTCAGAAAAAAGACAAAACTAGTCATAGTATGTTTATGATTATGGTTTTTACATTTCTACTTACGAATTATTATATGGGTCGCTATATGAGCTTTCCAACAATGTGGTATGTGCGACCAGCAAGGGCCCAGACCAGCCTACGCATATGTGCAGTCTGATCAGAGCCATTGCTAGTCGCTTGAATATTCTATGACAGTCAAGCTACTGACCGAATATCATTTGGAGTTTCTAAGCCTTAAAAGCGACTGCACAGACTCATCTGAGTCTACACATGTCGAAACGCCATACTGTTGTAAATTTCATTTATAAAATATAGTGCTGACACCCTAGTCCCTTCGTATACTAAAAAACCTTTTGAAGTTTCACCAACTTCAATGTAGATTTTGATCACATTTTGGCGAGATGGATATTGTTTACAGAAATACACAGTTATAAACACCCCCTTTTCATTTGAGAAAGTTGTGACCAACAGTTATATCGCGACTACAGATTTATTTTCTGTGTATTAGGCCTAGGCCCTCAACCGGAGCTCCTACAATATCTTCTCCATTTTCGCACTGACTGACATTCTCTTCATGTTTAAGAAATAGATTCGCGCTCGCAGTGGTTTGTTGCTCAATATATACTAGCAAAAAGTTCTAACCGGCCAGCAGCATTTTATTAATTTTCTTAAAAACGTAAAATGCTTTGACTAGTCTTTTTGCATCTCGAAATAGCCAGACGTGTCATGCACCATGACAGTAAAGATATTGACAAAATGTTTATCAGTACATGCAGGATACCAGTTTGAATAGTGGTACCCCTATTTTCAAAATTCGAATTTTGGCACAATTTGTGAGTCGTGACTTTTTGAATTAACCACCTTTAACACGCAAAACATTTTCATATCAAAAGCCAAACTCATAGTCCGAGAGCCAGCAATACTTTTAATCAAGTGGCTGAGGCCAAAAGGTTTGAATGTGTGTTCTTATGTAGAAAAGTATGCTGAATTTAAAAATCAAACTTTTAAAAAAATTGGCTGGTAAACAAAAATGCTATGCGCAGCGGAATACCCCCGGGGTAGGCAATTTCTCAAATTAGTACTGAAATGGGGTACCCTATACCACAGAATCTAATTTGACCTACCTTGCACTCCATGTTTTCATTGGTGCCCAAAAAAAATTCTGGGCCCTTGGCAGTTTAATATTTAAGAGCAGAATCAATTCCATGCTTGTTTAAGTTTGGCATGATAAAAATAATATAATATCGAGGCCTAGGCTCAGAATTACAATCGGTCTTGAGAAATCAACAATTTCTTAAGTATTGCTAATTCAACATGATTTTGAATGTCAAATACATTTCCATGTTCGGCGCACTACATATGGAAGAATATGTCATTGTGATCCACAAAAAACATGAAATAAGTTTAAATTGCAATTAGTTACATTCATTTTAAACTTAATAAAATTCAGAATAGTTTTACATACATACATACATACATACATACATACATACATACATACATACATACATACATACATAAGTTTGGGTTGAAGGTCCAGTGTGGTCCAGTGGGCGGAAGACATAGTCAGCATTCATGCTGGGACAAGATTACTTGCTCCAATTAAGGCTTTAAACTTCAAATATGGATTGTCTTGTTTAAATCAAAATATGGAATTCTGACTGTGTTGGCGCTATTGTAGTTTTGATATGATCTAGAACAGGCATAATTTCACTGTTCCTGGCTGCAAAATGCCTTCACTGCTTACATCTGAGGCTCTTTTGCCTGGAAGATTCCATGGCTGAGGGTTTGTGTTTTTGTTATTGTTGTTTTTCGCTCTCTTAAAATGAGCTGTGTTTGTCTGAAGGTATGCATTCTTGCATCGTGTCTAACATTTACTTAAGAAATTATTTCGACTATTGGAATGTTCATGGAATCATGAATACTTCAGGTCTCTTGCAAAGTAAGTTAAGCCAAGACCCAAAGTATTCATGATTCTATGATAATCCCAAAAATGACTTTATTTAGACGGATGGCTGAGAATGGGTATGCCCCCCCCCCTAGGGAATTTTGCAGACATATCCTATCTTGTAGAGAATTAAAAGTCGAGTCTTTTAAGAGATGTTTGCACTCTGTGCTCCGGGGCGTTAGTCTGTAAGAGCCTGTAACATACGTTACTTAATCAAACTAAGAAAAAATAAATTGAAAGTTTGGGCTACAAATTGAAGACATTAAAATATTTATTTTTAAAAATCATTCATATTGTCTGCATACTTGATATCTTAACTACGTATGACAGCCATTTGAACAAAATTGCGGCTTCCTAAGGTGTCATATGCGTTACATAAAACAGATAACCCATTAAAATTTGCAAGGGTGGCTAACATCATTTACATTCAGAATCTCTCTGTGTGTTTTGCAAAATGTTTTTAACCATGTCTGACTAGCTTACGCAATTGGCTAACAGAAAAAATAAAGTTTGTTTCCCTAGCTTAAATAATTTTCTGAAATAAGCAATTAAACAACCCTACCCCTTCCCAGTTTTAAGATGAAATGTTTGGTATTAAAACTAAAGTAAAATTAGTTAAAAATATTTGCAGTTGATGAATGTGTTTCATTGTTTGGGATTTATTTGCTTATATGAAAAGACTCATAAATCTGCAAGTTTGTTACAAAAATTTTAATATCAGAGGCTGTAACATATGTTACCTGATGTAATAAATGGGCAAGCTCATTGTCTTTACGTAAGATATGCCTAAAAATGTTATAATCTCCTCGAGGGATTTTTGCAGACATATTCCTTCTTATTGTACAACACAAGTTGCATGGAATAAGGGATGTTTGCTCTTTCTATGTTAGGGCGTTAGTCTGAAACAGCGTGTCACATGCGTTACTATATCAAATAAAGGAAATGTAGTTTGAAAGTTTGAGCTAAAATTGTGAAAAAACTAGCAGCTGTTGGATATCTTACATTGTTTAGGGATTTTAAATTGGCTCCTATGATAAAGACTTATAGATCTGCTAGTTGTCATCAAGTTTTAAAGATCAGAGAGCGTTACATATATTAGCGTGGTAAGTAAAATCATCAAACAGTATTTTGACATCAAGCAGAGTAAGGGCCTGCTCCATCCTAATCCCCTTTGGAATTCTGCAGACAAATAACATCTTATGTGACCATTCAAGGTGCATTTAATAAGAAATGTTTGCACTCTGCAAGTCGGGACGCTAGCCTGTAACAGCTTGTTACGTATGTTACTATATCAATTTGAGAGTAAGAAGAAATTTGAATGTTTGAGCTACCAAAAGAAGACATTAAAATTATCTAATAAATTGATATTCTTATAGTCTTTATACTGGATGTCTTTACTACATGGGGAAGCTGTTTAACCTTAATACTGCTAACTGTGGTGTTATGTGCGTTACATGAACCTAATTATAATTTAAAAGCTATAATTGTGGCTATCGTCATGTAGTTAATCAACTACTATGACTTGATTTCAAACTGTTTTATTAGATTTTACAAACATATACTTAATTGATGAATAGGAAAAACCAAGTTTTTTTTCTATCTTAAATATATTGTCTTATAGGAGCTAATACACAGCCCTACTCCCAGTTTTACAGACAATCGAATTTTGTTATTACCGTTTAAGTAAAACACATGAAAGTGATTACAGCGTGTGGATATTTTTCATTATCTTAGTCTGTCTTGCTCATATATCTACAAGATGTCATTAAGTTAAAGATCAGGACACTTAATGTGTACTTATAAGTCTTTGGTGCCAAAACACTAGAAATTATATTCATTTCTATTTATCAAGCCCATGCACTGGTGTTACAGATGTTATCAATGACCTTTTGGACACATTTCCTAATACTGTGCATATAATGCTAAATATAGAGCCACAAATAGAAAAGATAGTTTTACATTTTTACAAGAAAATACAATAAATGAAATGGTCCAAACTATATCTCATCGATTTAACACTCATGTTAAACGTTTGTCGTTGTCTGCTTCTGTGGTAATCATTATTATCACTAGCCTCCTTGCAACTAGTAGAATCATCACACAATATTTCAATCATTTACTGTTATTCAATTTTACCACCAGTCCACTCAAAATTGATGAGCCATTATCAACTTTCCAATTTTGCCATTTGTGGCTTGGAACATTTGGAAACTGATATGAATTCCTAATAGTTGGCTTGTTGAGTATGTGTTTCAAGTGATACTCTGCAAGTAGGAGAAAGGACTAAAGCTTTACAAGGAGGAAAACTATGCCATTAAGAGCAATGAGTACCTGGACTGATGTACCTTGATATATCTGTGATAAAGAATCATATATTAGCTGGTTAACTTTTATAAATGTAGCCTTTCCATACATGCAACCCACATATTTTCATCTAATAATGTCTCTGCACTTATTATCTTTCCCTAAGCATTCAAAAACTTATTTGAAGTCTAAGTACTTCTGAAGTGCTGAAACCGAGGTAACTCTTTCCCTTCAGATAAACAAGTTAGATGTATCACAGCAGGTAAAGCAATGAAATGCAGGATGAACAGAGCGCAAATTAGACCCTTTCAATTAAATATTTCACTATGTTTTTAAGATAAGAGAGCTTAAAAAAGGATGTAACATATATAACTCGTCATATTAAATGAGCAAGGGCATTGTCATGACATCCTTTTTGATTACACAGTCAGTGGCAAGTGTTTTCAATTTCAGTGTTTTCAATGGATCACGAAATGAGGCACCTTATCAACTAGTTTACTCTGTATAAATCTTTCATAGAGCATAATATAGAACTACTGGTTATCCCATTCTACCTATAGTCCACTTCCCTTCTTTTGAATGCAACAGCTAATGATATGGCTGCAAAAACTGAGAAATCATAGGTTTTACATTATTTTAAGACATGCTTCCATATACTGACATCAAAAAACAACCAACTGCAAACATAATTGATGACAATGTCCAACTTCATATTCTTTCTCTTATACCAGATAACTTTCAAGGTGTAAGAGAAATTGTTTCAGACGGTCTGCCAAAACCATCAAGAGTCAACATTGTAACTAAAGAAAACTTATTAAGTTCTTTGGGCACAGCAAAATACTATTGATCTAAGACCTGAGGACTTAAGCACCAAAAGACTGGATAGGTTCCATGGCAAATGATGCAAAAAGCAGCCTATCAATTTTCTGTTTGACCAATGTCAGAAATCTTAAAGTATTCTTAGAGGTACACGGTAGAGACATAGATTTTGCAAAATCAGAGCAAAGTTATCATTTCACTAGCACGGATGCAGAGGCAGCTGCAGTTAGATTGCTCTTGCCACTTCACAGGAAGAGATATATACCAGAGTCATACTCCATTGTATGCATATATGTGAAATGGCATTAAACCCATATTTAATCAGGTGTTTGATCCCATGACACTGACATGCTGTTTCTGCTTTTGAAGAATGCTAAGGATTCAAGTTTGGCTGAGTCAAGTTGTTTGACGCTGGCACTGGCCACACATACAAAGAAAATTAAGTCTTTCGATGGCTAAAGAGGAGGATCACACGAAATGCTTATAAAAGATGTTTGTCACAATTACCAATTTTAAAAAGTAATCTTAATTAATGTAACACATATAACACCATAGGAAGCTGTATATTTGTTAAAAATCTTTTCTTGTGTATCAAAGGTATTCAGCATGCAAACTACATGAATAATTCAAATAAATAGATGGTTTTATGTCTTTTTCTGTTTCTCAGACTTTCAATTCATTTATTCTTAAATTGATATGGTAACATACGTATCATACCATTACAGACTAACCCCCTAGTTAATAGAGTGCAAAAATCTCTTATTTGATGCAGCTTGAATTGTTCTTTAATGTAGGATATGTCTGCACAATACCCAAAGGGGTGGAGAGGAACAGGACTTTACTCAGTTTGCAGTCCTAATACAATACCATGATTCTACTGGTTGTGATAAAATGGGTGATTATTTTGCAATAGAAGCAGACACAATGATAGACATTGTGAGGGTGACTTGAATAAAGATTGTTTTTTAATAATTTTATTTAATAGGAATATTTATTTAATTGTGTCATTTAAATGAGAACTATTATTTTCTATCTATATGTCTATATATTTTAATATTATAGGCATTAGGAAATATGTGATTAAAAAGGTTATATACAACATAGGTAACACAAATCCATGGGCTTGTTATCAGCAATGACTGTAATTACAAAGGCTAAGGCACCAGAGGCTAGAGATTAATAGGAAAACATGTGAAAAACGGTATTTTTCTGAAATATCATCTCTTACTACCAAGAAAATTTCCTAGCTCATTCATTATGCCATGTAACATATGTTACATACTTTAATAAGTGCTCTGATCCTGATGTCAAACTTGCAAATGTATGATTCTTTATTGCATTAGCAAGACAGTGCCAAAAATGTAAGATATCCACGAGTGTTAAATATTTTCATATATTTTTCTTCAATAATAGATACCAAAATTGGATACTTAAAATTGGGGGTAGGGTTGTTTAATAGCTCATATAAAACAATGTATTTGAGATAGAAAAGCAAACTTTGTTTTTTCTATAAGTCAAATAAGTATTTTAGTAAACTAAGATTAAAAATACTTGTAAAAATGCACAAATCGTCTGTAAAATGAATGATGTTAGTCACAATTTCAACTTTCAAAGGGGAAATTTAATCTATGTAACGCATATAACATCATTGAAGGCTGTATTTTTGTTTAAAATGCTGCTTTTATGTAGCTTAGGCATCCAGCTTGCAAACTACATAAGAAATTTGAATAATTAGATGGTTTAATGTCTTCTTTCTGTAGCTAAAACTTTCAATTTGATTTTTCCTTAGTTTGTTACAGTAACATATGTAACAGGCTGTCAGATACTAACGCCCCGGAGCACAGAGTGCAAACATCTCTTGAAAAATGTGGCTTGAAATTTTCTTCAAGATAGGATATGTCTGCAAAATTCCCTAGGGGGGAGCAGGACCTTTTTTAGCTCGAAGTCTAATTACTTATATTTATATGTTATCATAAATATCTAATATATGGATATTATTTATAATTTAGTAAAAAAACAATTTTGAATTAAAATATGTAATTGTTAACGGTTTTGTTGGAGTGTTAAACAGAAAAGCAGACTAGCTAGTATGAACTCGCACAGCCAATGGAGCAAACAAGAGTCTTGTTTTGCACGTGCGACTCAGGTGTGGCTCGTTGTCAATCACAACACCAGTGACACTTCTGACGAATGAATTCGATGTTCGAAACGTAATGCACGGACAAGTGAGCTTGGCAGTTGTCAATCAAATTTATGTCTTTTATGAGGCTATAAACGGTTGCAAAAATCTGAGGATTCATTTAAGGCTTGCGTTGAAAATGTCAATATAAACAAAAGAACAAATTTGATGATGATGACGGTACCACATTATTGGAAATTACAGTTTAGTCTGATTGACCTTTTGATTCCGTTTTTCTTTTAAATTTCAAATCAGAAGAAACGACAATATACAACCTATAAGACGACAATATACAACCTATAAGACTATCTTATTTCTAAGAGAAGATTTTTTACAGTTTGAGATGAAACCTAGATTCGTCTTCTAAAATCTTCAAGTAGACACCTTTTTAACATTTCTTAAAATAGGACATTCATTGAATGTTCTATTTCAAGAGCTGTAAAAATGTAATTTCATTTGTTTTCCTATTTCACTGCATCATGTAATGATAATGCGTTTCCCTTACATTATAGTTTTTAATATCCACCGATCACTGCCGATAGTATTACTTGACTTTTCGCTACCTGTAAAGGCGGTAACTTTAATATTCATATCTGGGTGTGGCTCGGCTATTTCATCTGCTAAGGAAGGGAAATCAGGTTTTATTTAGGTAACTGGACATCTCTGCCCCTAGCAAACACGGCCCCTAACAAACTCGGCCCCTGACCAACTCGGCCCCCACAAACTCGGCCCACAAAACAACTAGGCCCAAAATATGTATTAATAATCACCAATGTATAAACAATGAACATATAAATATATGAGTTAGTATACTTCAGATCTTGTAGTTACGATTTTATTAAGTGCCCTGACTCAAACTAGCCCATTCAGCTTTGGGATTCACAACCACCCAATATGCGACCAGCGAAGGCTCAGGCGCACATGCGCATCTAGATCATTCGCCATTTGCAAACATTTATTATTTTAACCCTTTGCCCGCCAGTCACGAATATTGTCGTCTACTCACCTCTTCTATCAATCGATTTTTTTTTACAGAAACAAGCACATATGGTACACGCCATAATGGGGCCTCTGGAATATATGGAGTGCTCTGTTTGCCTAAAGATGTCCCATGAAGTCATCACTCACCCTTATTGTTTCATACCCATTAAGCACGCACAATGAGAATGAAAGATTAAAAAAATGAGATTAAGGAGGGTCTGAATGGGGTATAATGATTAGTGAATAATGGCCCTTTTTATAATGAATAATAAGCCAATGTGGTATAATGAATAGTGAATACTGAGGGCTTAAAAATAAAAAGTAATCCTATTTTTTTAATGAATTGAAGAAAAAATAATGCATAGTGAATAATAAGCTTTCTTTGCCACCTTTCTTACATTTAATGAATAATTGGTCTTATTTTAATGCATAACCCCAAATTTTAATGAGATGAATAATGGGCTTATTTTTTAATGAATAGTGAATATCGGACCCCCCCCCACAATCCAGACCCTCATTAAGCACATGTGCAATGAAACAATCCAGCCTTCTGAAACAAATTGCACAATATTTCTATTGAGGGCGGAGTTTGCTAGGGGCCGAGTTTGTCAGGGGCCAAGTTTGTCAGGGGCCGAGATGTCCCGGAATCATTATTTATAATTCGGTAAAGAGTTAATAAGCTTTTTGAGTCGCGCAAACGTGCGTGCATTTCATGAAAATCCTAACCGTATACACACTGAGTTCACATTTATTAACCCTTAAAGCGCATAATCACAAAATGTATGTTTTATCGTCCACTAAAGTATTTGAAGCCTCATAGATAAACAGTGTGGACCCAGATATCAGCCGCTCCTGTAGGAGACGTCTGATATGGGTCAACAATGTTTGCCTCCCTGCTTATGTTAACTAGAGATTTTCAGATGCAGTTAATTTGCTGGAGTTTTAAGGACTAAATAATGACTGAGGTGGTGGCTCAAGATGATACTAACTGTTACTTTTGAATAAAACCACGCTTCATTTTCAGCTTTTACCTATGCCTAAGGTTGACTAGTCCTAATTACGCATTCATGAGGCGCCGCCTTTACAGTAAGCGAAAAGTCAAGTAATATAACATAAAATTCTGAGAGATCCTAACTAGGTTAAAATTTTGGTGTCCTTATGGAAAGAAATGGTTTGGGTTAAAACATATCACCCTATGCTCTAGTTTTGGTTTAACCCTTGTCCTGCTGAACCGGGATTTATCTTTCTTTTTTTAAAACATGGCAGACAGGAAGCCATCTGATCAGGATACACTCTGTTTTCCACTCTGGTTGCAAATCGGAATGCTGTAGATTAATAGGATTAAACTGTGGGAGGAGGGTACATAAAAAGGTTGAGCATGACAAGGGTAAATATGTTCTTAAAAGGGTATCCCCAGGAAGCAAAGACTGCATTAAAGAATTGAAACTAGAGTGAGCATATTTCCTGGGCCAGACTAGCTAGTTTCTGCCATTTAGGCTTCATCGGTGACCCTCTTATAGTTTCAAAGTTCCACAATGAAACCCATGGTCCCAAAGGACAAGAAAATAAAATCTACACTAGATCTAGTGAAGGGCAGGGAGACGTTCTACCGCCACCACACAGTCCCAGTCACCAGCTGTAGTGAAGTCAAATATGTTCTTAAAAGGGTATCCCCTGGAAGCAAAGACGGCATTAAAGAATTGAAACTAGAGTGACCGTTTTGTAAGTTACACGTTAATAGGTCAACAAGGTGAAGGACAACCAAAGTTAAAGGTGAAATGTACCCTACAATCAAACATGAAATCAGTTTGTTATTTTTGTCGGAAAAAAATCGATAAAAATTTCGATAAAACGGTATATTTTAATGTTTAATGCTAGCTTTTGCATAGACTGTATACAAATGAGATCTATCAAAAGGGTTTTTGCCAAATCTAATCGACTATGCATCAATTGTAACCCTTTCTCATTCTGGATAATTACCAATAAACAGATACTTTGACAAACAGTGAAATGTCGCATAACGAAATACCGTATAAGGCAGCATTTCATCAGGGTCCGCACTGTTTCCAAGATAAAAACAATCTTCAGGAACAGAATATATAATTGTATAGTATTTTTGAACGCCAACACCTTAAAATAAAAAATAAATGAAATGTTCCATATTTAGTGTATGTATCTGTATGGGGTAATTCATCAAGATGAGAAGGTTTAGGGTAAAAAAATGGATGTGCACTGTATTCAATATGTCCGTCCGTCAGTCCGTCCCTTATCAGTAAGCGAAAAACTATGTAACTACTTTTTAAAAAACATACCTAAGAGATGAACACTAATAAGATCTACACATTAGGCTTGAATGAAATATTTTGTTCTTTGTCTGAAGCCTAGCAGAGCCAAACCTGTGAAAACAGGTACTCCACTCATTGTTTAACACATTTACATGTATATGAACTATTTTCATGAAACTGCATTAGTTTGATACACTTTGTCGATGGGTTTGATTTTCATATAAATAAAACTCACCTCATTGTCCGTCCATCTACTATCAGTTAGCCCAAATTTGTAGAACACATATTATTATTAACACTTGGATCTATTTCTTCAAAAAGATGAACACTGATAAGATCTAGACAATGGACTTGCAAAAATCATTTTCTTTGAGGCTAAGCCGGGGAAAAAATGAAAACAGGTTCCCCACGCATTTCTAAGCATCACTTAACCTATATGGAATAGTACATATATGTAAGATAACTCGTTCGCAAACCATGAACCAGGCCAAACATTGATAGATTCTCAATCACTTGAAGCATATTAACCCTTATCATGAACCAGGCCAAACATTGATAGATTCTCAATCACTTGAAGCATATAAACGTTTATCATGAACCAGGCCAAACATTGATAGGTTCTCAATCACGTGTAGCAAGCATATTAACCCTTATCATGAACCAGGCCAAACATTGATAGATTCCGAATCATTGGAAGCATATAAACCCTTATCATGAACCAGGCCAAACATTGATAGATTCTCAATCACATAAAGCATATTAACCCTACATTCCACCCGAGTTTTATCCTGCAGTATTCCAGTTGTAAGCATTAATTTCAATCAAAGTGCAAATCAGTGCTGATCCTGGTCAGATGGCTTCGTCAAAAGCCAGCTGATTCGGACCCACACTGACCAAAACAAGCTGATTTGGATCCACACTGTCTGAAGCAAGCTGATTTGGATCCAAAATGTTTTCAAAAAATGATACAGGCGGAGTTATCTGTATAGCGCCCCATGGACGGGACAATAGTTAACAGGATAGGCATAGTTGAGCTGCTGCGGAATGTAGAATTTCATCAGGATCTACTCTATTGTCTTGCACAAAAGAATTGTTCAGCAAACGATACAATTTGAAAATTTAGACCAGGAACCCATATACAATGTACCTTTGATAAAAATTGTGGATAATTTCAAAGATGATAAAAACGATAAAAATGGAAGGTTCCATTCGGCTTGAATAGGTGGAAAATGGCACTACAAGGGAAAAAAGTAGGTAAATCTCGTCAACTCTTACATCACATGTCATAGATTTGCTTTGAATCATCAGCAGTTTGATTAAACAGTAACTGGTCTGTAATTTTTTGTGGAGCTAACTGTGTTTTGCTTACTAAACAGATCACTTTCATTTCATCTACTCAAATATATGCTGTGGGTACATAAAAGAACCGTCTCGGCGAGACGGTTCTTTTATGTACCCTCAAAATATCTTTGAGAAGGAATTATGAAAAGAATATTTCAGAAATACGCCCTCTGTCTTCTTAATTTAAAGAAATCATGCACTTGGAGTTATCAGGATTCGAAATATCGTGAGTCCACTGTATACAAATAAGTTGATCTTGGCGTTTTATCCATTATGTTCTCTATGACGGTTTTTGAAATCCAAAGAATGTGACTTGTCGGTAGGGTGAATAATCCTGAGTCACAGCAAACACTTCTCCATTCTTCTTGAACCCAATCGCAAGCGGCTCTATAGGACAACCTTCTGACTTCTGAATAACACGCACAGCATTACCTGTTGGAGATATGACGTGTATCGCATGGTTTTGGTAAATATTATCACATACAAATATACTCCCGTAACCATCCACGGCAACACCTCTAGGACAGAAATCATCCTTTTTGTATTTAAACTTTGGGTTACCATTGAAATCGAAGCAATACACTGCTTTATCTGTAGTGCTCGGTTGTATGACATGTGATCTGTTTTCATCTACGGCCATGTAGTCGAAGTTTTTAAGTTCTCGTCCTTCTTTGTCGTGACTGAAATAAACATGTATATTCTCTGTAGGTTCTGGAATATCATCAAATGAAATAATTCCAAATGCTACTGGATCATCAAAGGCTACTGCTATGTCACCTGTTCGGAGACCATGAATTGCCTTTGGTTTATACTTTGTTGAGCCAGTGAATGTAGACTTTAGCTGTTTGTCAGCAGAGATGATACAAATTTTCTTCTTGTCTGGAATACTTACAGCAATCTCTCCATTCTTGATAACAGTAGCACAGTATGGCTCACGTGAACCAGTTGATTTATCTGAGCAATATTTGAAATCACGAGAAGCTACCACCGTGCCATCTCCTTTGGCTAAAATACCGTGTCCTTCATCGTTATCTGTGTCAATAAGAACAAAGTCGTCATTAGGAAGGAAAACCAATGAAGAATAGGTTGGTTCTCTTCCTGTATAGTTTTCCTGCACTACTTTATGACACGTCTGTGTTATCTTATCATATTCTAGCGACGATGCTACCTCGTAGGCTGGTAGACTATAATTATAGTTAGTCTGTTCTTCAACATATGCAAGTTTATGTGAATCATTTAGGCCTATCTGCAGGATCTCCAGAAGAGGGCTCTGTGGCTTCAATGATAGTTCTGTGAATCTGAAAGCTCTTGTTGTGTCAAGAATGGCTGACTCCTGATCTCTTATTTTGCCAATAATTTTTGAAGTTACAATGTATTGGTGAATTTGTGAACCACATGTTTCTATTGTCTCAGTCAATCCTTCGTATACGCGCAAGTTGCCGGTCATTTCTTTAAGACCGTCGATTACCTCAGTGGTCATAAGAACATGCTGCTTAGCCTTAGCCTTTGCTTGGTCATTTAAGGCTTCTTCTAGGGAATCCATTATTTGGTTAATTTTCGCGCGAATTTCTTTGATTTTTCTCGCTATTTCTTCGATCTGCTTTTTATAATCTGTCGCGCAGGATTCGATTTTGCTTACAACTGTTTCTACATATTTCAACAGTTGCGATATCAGCTCTGTCATTTGTTTCTTTTTCTTTTTCACACCCTCTGCCTCAACAAGCTCGTTGATTGTAAACACGGAGTTACACTTTCTGTGGTCTGTTAAACGACAAGCTGCACAGCAAAATACTTTATTGTCCTTACAACAGTAGTTAACAGCCTCATTTGGATGAGAATCACAGGATAGATCTAAATATTCTGAAAGCATACTGATCGTTTCAGCTTCATCGCCATTTTTAAAAGTTTTTTCTATATCAATGCATTTATGGTGTTGTATTGGCTCGTAAGTGTGGCGAATTTCCGAACATCCATGACAGAGCGATTTTATACAGTCCAGACAGAAAACTGTTGGCTTGGATTCTCGGCCAAGGCTCTTGCACGAAGCACATTTATCTTGGTCCCTGCGGCCATGTCTTTGTCCTTTAACGCAATCTGTTTCAAACAGCATTACCCACTCTTTTATAGCGATGCCCTCTGGTTTAATGTTATATTTTGTACATACAGGACATTTTGATTTATTTTCTAACTCCTTGTTGTCATTCAATTTCGTCATATAGGTAATAAGACAGGTTTCACAAAAGCAATGGCCACAATCAGGAAGTTTTCTCGGGTGGACGAATTGCTCCAAACACAGAGAACATACCAAACCCACATCAGCATCATCTGAAGCTTCTGCCATTCTTCAACTCTTCCTGTGCTGATAGATTCTGCCACACAGATTGCTACAATATAAAGTTAGGAAATTATATTAAACATTTTAGAGTTCATTATTTTTGGTGGATATTTTATTCCCTGGACGGTTTTTAAAAGCCTGTCCCCAGGCCTGCCCCTATAGGCAATCCCAGGCATCATCGAGTGGTCTAATTCGTAAACCCTTCAAATATGTAGTGAACTATCTTATTTAAGTGCTGATGTGCCTTGTTTAACCCATTTAAGCCTAGTGTTCTTTTTGTGTGACATAATGCAAAACGGTGCAGAACCAGATCAGATGCCACAGGATGTGGCAACTGATCAGGATCTCATATGTTTTCTTACAGAAGGTTCTTTTAAAAATTTAATAATGAAATAAAGATAATGAAAAATAACAAAAACATATCACTCACCAACCATTAAACTGGAAGTGGACTTGTCCAATGTGGGAAAATCCATTCGGCTTAAATGGGTTATATAATAAAAACCTTGCACTGCTCAGTTTCAATATTTTACAGGTTTCTAAATCCAAGCCATCTATTCCAAGGATGGAGTTAAAATGATAAAATGAGCCACAACACGAGAGTTCCAACAATGTGGTATTTGCGACCAGCAAAGCCTCAGATCAGCCTACGCATACGCGCAGTCTGATCAGAGCCTTTGCCAGTCGCTTGAATATTCTATGAGTGTTAAGCTACTATTGAACATCATTTGGAGTTTCTCAGCTTAAAAGGAGGCTGCACAGTCTCGTCTGAGTATACACTTGTCAAAATGCCACATTGTTGTAAATCACACATCACGGCTCAAATATTGAAACTGATGATCGAAAGGATGAGGGGTTGTTATGTTGATCTATTTGCTTGTAAATAGTTTTACTCTAGTTTTACTCTTCACTGCCTTCAATGCTCACTTTCAGAAAAAAAAATGTTTGTTTTCCTCTGGTCACGCCTAAAAGGACAGGCCGCTAGGCTTTTTTTTTCATGTTCAGTTCAAATAAGCTTTCAATTTCATTTGTTCATAAAAATAAATTACCGAATATTAAGTAGTTTCTTGGTTTAAAACTCTCATATAGTTTGTATTTATCATGCTCATAAATGTATAAATGTCGACAATTGCCGGTATTTAACATTTGTGAGAAGAAAAATTTCATGCTCAGTTGAGTTCAGCATGATATAGTTTAATAACCTCGTGGCCAGCTGTGTTTGTGTGTGTGTGTGTGTGTGTGTGTGTGTGTGTGTGTGTGTCCCTTCAATTTGATATGCAACATGACCACTTTCTGAGAGAAAAAAAAGTTGATTTAAATGCCACTTACTCCACCCAAGGGAGACAGGGGTTTAAAACATCACGGCATACTGGTTTACTAGTATGTGGTCTATAATTTATATGCAACAGAGCCTATACGACAAACCAGTGACCTATATTATACATTAATTCATGTTTAAGAACAAAGTTGTATATGAGGGTCTACATCTTATGGTGTTTAAGTAGCGTACATGATAACCCACCCACCACCATTGACCATTCAGATAAGTAAAAAATTAATATTTTAGAAAATGTAATATATTCCTTACCTGTGCTTTATTGTATGTTTAAAAAATCGTATATGAGAGTCTAAACCTCCTGGTCGCTTCTTTAACACCATAACTCACCCACCACACCACTGACCAATCAGATAAGTAAAAATAAATGGTTGAAAAAAGCTGAATATGTCTTACCTGTGTCTCCAACGTTGCAATATAAACAAAGACGGTAACTTATATCGTTCGATATTGATTTAACTTCCTCATTCATAATTTTTAGAAAATCCATATACATATGAGGGTCTAGTTGGGGGTTAGCTGTGGCCACATATTACTGATAGGAGAAAATGAGTATACAAATAATATGCTCATTCAAAAGAGTTATGATATAAGCCAATATTAGTCTCCCATTAGCATCATGCTAATGGGAGAATAATATGGGCTTAAATCGTAAAGAAAAAGAAAAATCAGTTTAATTTCTACTGGTGAAAGCCCCTGTCGACCCTCACACAAGTAGTTTCAGCCTTGACTATTTTCTGAAAATGTTGTTTTGATTTCAAATACCGTGTTATTGTTTGACAAAATTGACCTGAGACATATGAATATTCAATGACCTTTTACTCAGTCTTCGTGAAACTTCGTAAAAAATGCGCTTTAGATTGTTGTACAATTACTAATCTCAATGAAATTAAACACAATGCCCGACAGTCTAGTGAATAGGCGAGATGTGGGTTCGAGTCCAGTAGCATATTAATCTTTTTTTTCATTTACTTTTCGATTTGCTAGTTTCTTTGTCTTCATTCTTGATTTTGTGCACAACTGGATACATTTATTTGAATTTGGCATGCGTTTATGTAACAAATGCACACGAAGCAGTTTTAATTTCAAAAAGCCCATATGTGATTAACTCTTTGCACGCTGAATATTTTTGAGACTTTTGTTATCATCAGCTGACTTTTAATCAAAATTAACTTTTTCAAAAATTCTTACAGGAACACTATCAGAGTGTCAAATGGTCTGTATCCAGATCAGAACCGACGTTCTGTTGGTACTGAACTGGGTCCAAACTATTTGCAAATGTTATCAGCTGACAAGGAAAGAGTGGAGAACTTAGAGAATAATGCATACAAAAGCTTCTAAAAACAAATGAAAGATGTAAAGCTCATCACAAGATGACGTAAAATATACGAACAATATTAACTTAAAAAAGAAAGTCATATGACAATTATATAAAAAAGGTTTCTTCCAAGTTTCCATCCAGGTATGCTTGATCTGTAAGTAGCCAGCTAATCACTAGGCTATCAGATCATTAGCATTAACGAATTGACATTATCTTCATATTCTCTGTAAAAGCGTGACCAAAGTCGGAGTACTCCACGAAAACGCACGAATATCACGAAGATTTTGGCGAAAATTAATCAGCCTAAGGTCAATTTTTGCAGACTATAATCATGTAAGAGGCTATGTACTCCACAGTCAAATTGACTAGAAATATAACAATGTGACACAGATTCCCCGCCCGGGCCATTGTATATATAATATTTTTGGTACAGAAGACTTGACTTGCGTATGTTGCAATCATTTTGAAGGGGAAGAGAAGGCTGGGTGTTTTGCTTAGTTTGTGTTCCTTGTGCCTCGTGATTGTTGTGTGGCTCTTCCTCACGGCGCCATGGGTTTGTTTGCAGTTTGTGATTTTGGTATTTCCTGATTATACTCACTTTCTATTTGTGGGTAAACAGAAAGCATTCATCCTCTGAAATCCTGCTTATATTATTAGCAATCCGTAAGTAAAGCACTTATCACGATAATAATGAAAATTAAAGCTTGTCATGTTTACTTACGCTCTTCGTGTATTACTTTACCCCAAGTGTCCGATTCTCGCTATACAGAATTCAAAGAGATGATACAATTTCTTAAACTGTACACTTCCGCTCCTACACTGTGGAAATATACACGCTATGAAAGCTGTGCAAAAATGCTTAGGTATCATAGTTTGTACAGTTCTTTTATGAGAAATGTGCAGATCAAATTTCACATAACACATTAAAGCCGAATGGAATTTCCCCCCACTATCAGTGGGACGAGCCCATTTCTAGTTTTAGGGAAGTTGGTGGTCTTTTTAATTTTTATTTAAACTTTAATAGAATATTCTGTAAGCAAATAGTAGAAACCCTAATCAGACACCGCGTTGTGCGGTGTCAAATCCGGGTCTGCACTGTTTGCCTATGTCCCGCAAAAAGGACGCTAGGCTTATTGCGGTCGGCCGTGGGGGACCGCTTATATAAACTTCAATCAAAACATACGTCAAATTCAGGTTTTGACCAAACCTTGAAGCTGTGCTCAGGCTATATTTTATTCGCTGTCGAACAAGGAGTGGGGTACCAAATATCATGGGTTGACCTACAGCGCGAAGTAAACTGTTTGTGAAGTCTGTAGGGCTACCTATAGCGCGAGGCAAGCTCGTTTGCGAATTTAATTTTCACAAACAAGGCGTCAATTTGCCCTGCCGCTTATATAAACGCAATAAGTATTAGCTTTCCAAAAAAGCTGGCGAAAGTCAAATGTCACCAAGTCAAAACGTCCTTGATTGGCATAGAGTGCGAGCGAACTTCACATCAGTAAACGTACTTATATGATTGTCATCCACATCTGATCACATAGAATCACTATGAATTCAGGCACTGTCTTGTGATTGTCTTGACAAACAGGTTTTATGCCCCCAAAGGGAGGCATATAGTAATCAAGCTGCCTGTCCTTAGTGTCCTAAGTGTTTGAGTGTTCATATCATATCCGGAGTATATCTCCTATATTATTTTAGGTAGGAATGCCAAAATTCGTGTCTTAATGCATTTAGGGTCATGGAGCGCCACGCACCTTTACCACTGCCATCAGATCTAGAAAAATCGTGTCAGTAGCATAAATCCTAGGAATCCCAAATTTGGTTTATGAACACATCTTGGAGGTCACGGCCCGGGGTCACGGAGTCTGTACATATACAGTTAAGCGACCTCTGTGACCTTGATTTTCTGGCATTAGTTTAAAGAAAAATGTGCTGTCTAGTGTTGTCAAATGATTTTCCATAAATGTGTCGCATGCTAGATACATTACCATAACATACCATGCATAAGCCGGGTGCTTTCAAAAGATCAAGCAACATCCTCGCTTGATGCATGTGTTAAATGGTAACAAATCACAGTTCAGATGTTAATAATCAGAGCTTAGAATAAATCTACATGTACAAGCTCTAGAAGTTCAAAATGGAAGCATGCAGTGGGCAAGAATACATACAACGATAGGGCTAAACAACCGCCAGCTTTTTTGAAAAGCTAATACTTTTATGGATTAATAGCGTCATTGTTATTCACCGTCTGAGATATAAACAAACAAAATGCATATAATTTCACTCGCGTGTGACATTGTAATTTTTCTAAAGCTAGTCCGTGTGACTGGGTCAATTAGTTTGAGTGATACATGGTCCCTAGGTTAAAATTTTTTTCATGCTTAACTCATCTGAGCTACTCATGAAACTAAAATGCTGAAAGATTTTCTAGCTGTGAACCTCTCTAATGCTGTTTTTATCCTGCTTTTATGTTAAATTTAACATTTATCTGCAAGATAAATTTTATGCTCAGTTGAGTTCAGCTTGAAAAACGTTTTAAAACATCAAACGCTGTACTGTCGCTATTTGTTCATTAACGTAGTTCATACACCTTGGAATACTAATTCATATTGTGCTCACATTTTAAATTCTTAACCCTTTAAGCGCCAATCACAACTGCAGCAGACGACAAATGTTGCAGCATCTTACATAATTTTCGAAAAAAATAAGGTATGCTACCAGACGATTCTCAACAAATATCTGCCTTATTTGTTATTGTTTTTCAAAATTTGAAATTGTCGTCTGCTGCAAAATATAGGTGGCGCTTTAAGGGTTAACTGTTATCTCAACATGTTGAACGTCTGCTGTCATATTACTGACATGAAGAATCAGATTGAACTTTTCCTGCGACCAGGTCCCGGTTTTTTTCCATGTCAATGCTTCTATCACTGAATTAAAAAAAATCGCTTGATTTCATACGAGTTAAGAGCTAATGGCACGTGGAATCTTAGCCAAGGCATACTAAAGCCATGTTGCCCTTCATTCTCAGAGGATGATATCATATTGTAGGAAGCGAAAAACGCCACTTATATTGAATTGAGACATGACGTTAGGAGATACTCAACTTGCCTCGGTAAAACTGGGCTAAAATAAAAGCAGCTTGCAAAGCAAAAATTAGAAAACTTGGAAAATATAAATTCAGTTTTTGGTGTAAGTATATCTTTGTCTTTGTTTTGCTGTTTTTATAAGACCAATGTAAGCGCTCTATTCCTTTTTTTCATGTAGAATTCGGTTGGTTTTGTTTTTGTTGTTGTAATTTACTTTGGTTTTTATCATTAAAGAGGTAAATCACTATTTTAAAACATGCGTTAACCAGGCCTCCAGATAAAAGTGTGTAATTGAAAATTATTATTCTTATTGTCCAACCAAAACATATATGTTGTGGGTACTGAAAAAAACCGCTTTAATGAGACGGTTCTTTTGAGCACCCAAAACATAATGGAGCCGCAATCTGTGAAAACCAGCCTTAATGACATTTAGGACTTTTTGTGTTATGTAAAAATCATTTTAAAAACACCAAAAATTAAGAAATTGGACATGTTATATATTGTCTTAAAACCTATTCAGGTGGATAGTAGAATAAAACTGGCACTAATTTCTGATTAAACTGCTTCGTCAGCATGCCATATGATCTCATTGCAACAACTTTACCTTAGCAACTGTCAGGCGTTTTTAAAGTATGGTCAGTCGGTTTCAAATGCAAAAATGAATCAGTGTCAACGTTTCTGCTAATTCAAGTGCACACATGCTAAGGATAATAAACACGCATGTTAGCGAGAAATAGCATGTAATCCATGCACCCGACCAGCCCGCAAATCAGGAAGTACCTTTCCGACGTTGCGTGTTAAAGTTTAGACAGTGTGTAGTTTCAAAGGACCATACTTCCATGAATAATGGAGATAAAACTTCATATAATTTGAAGGATAACTTCTTAACATTTCGTAGATTAAGTGTGTGTTATTAACTAATTTTTGACGACTTCGTCATTAAGGCTGGTTTTCACAGATTGTGGCTCATATATTTATACTAAGAAAAAAATCGTTCAAAATTGTTGTTTAACTTTACATACATGTAATTATGTAATTAAGTGCTTGTCATATATATATAGTACACCCTTCCTTACCTGTATGAACATGCACTCAGCATTTAGCGGTCACGTTGATCATTGAATAATATCACAAAAGACATGAAAGAAGTATCGAAAAGTTTATCTTTATAATGATCCGCAAAGGACACACAGAATTCGAATGATACATAATATATAACCATTGTCCTGCTGAACTCGGATACATCATTTTTTGATAACGGTGTAGATCCAGATCAGCTGTCTTCTGACGAAGCCATCTGATCAGGATATGTACTCTTTTCCATTTCAGGACTCACTTTTAGATTTATCAAAATTAGAATTGGCTGAATTAGCCATTATCAATTCAGTCAACGAAAAACCACTGGCAATGCAATACCTAGTTACAGTAAGCACAATGTTGACTGTCGTCGCCCTGGGCCCTGTAACCTGTTAAACTAACGGTACCTGGAGCCAACTCACAACGGTAAACATTGAAGGCATTATAGTATAGTCATACTTTGCTTCGATGACACACTTTGTTCTATACAATTAACTATTTGCTTACTGGGTATTTTTTCACGTTTTTGTCGTCGTCTGCTGACTTTTTTTCAAAATGTACGTTTTCAAAAACTTCTTTCAAAAATACTATCAGAGAAGTGTCAAACGGTTAGCATCCAGATCAGGACTGACGTTTTGTCGGCCATGATCTGGGTTCAAGCAATTTGCAAAGGTTATCAGCAGACGATAAAAGGCGCCCCTCTTTGTTAGGAAAGAGTAAATGACAAAATCTATATTTTCACTCCTTTATTAAAAATTACTAGCATGGTGTCAAATGGTTTGGGTCCAGATCAGGACCGACGTCGGTCCTGACCTGGGTCCAAACTGTTTGCATAGGTTATCAGAAAGAGTAAATGGTAAAATCTTTATTTTCACTCCTTGATTGAATGCATGGGAAATGGGTTGTGTGGCATCTCTAGATGTTATTGACCTTGGCGAGGACAAGGAACTGAGTGAATATCTACACGAGGATGATATTCGTCTGGTGCAGATGAGCTGGGAACTACTACAAGACGATCTCGGCAAAGTTGGGGTCATCATATTTAGAAGGTATTTTCTTACTTCACTGAATATAAATGCTCTGGGGTAGTACACAAACTCAAGTAGAAAGAAGCAAAACTTAATTGGCATAAGAATGATTATACAGTATCTGGTCAATGTCCCGCAAGCATGATGCATGAACGAAACCTTATGGGTATGCTAGCGATTTAGCGATGGATTATCTCCCTTAATATCCGTCGCCATTCCCCCCGTAAAGTTTGTTCAAGCTGTTACCATGCTGGGGTCTTTCACACACCTAAGGCATCCACAATGTGCTTAATTGGCGACATATCGGAAGATTTGTCTGGCCACGGCAGTACGTGCTCTACACCTTGTTGTCTCAGAAATTCGATGGCAACACGGACTCGGTGGAGGTGTGCGTTGTCGTCCGGGTACTCGAAATTTCCACCAATACGCTGAGCAGATGAAACACCCACTCTACGTAAAAGGGGTACGTGCATTAATAGGCGATTTTGGCCCCCCTATGAGGTCAAAAAATAAAAGTTGCTCTGCACAAGTTTCTTCGTATTAGTTTATTAGAACAATAGCCAAAGTGTAAAAGTCTGGCATTGATTTGACTTTTACGGTTGCTATGGTAACAAAAATGGCCGCCAAAATAGGTTGAAAGTAGGAAAATGACCATTTTGGAGCAAATTCGAGACATATAACACAGCAATTTATATGGAGCACAAGCAAATACCAAACAAATATTTTAACAGATGATAAGCATTATCACGGCACACAATATACTAAAAGGTTTTTTTTGGTATTTGCTTGTGCTGATATCTAATTCTTAAAAAATCGGTCTCCAAAAGCCTCATATTTGGCAATTTCTCTATTTTAAGCCTATTTGTCGGCCATTTTGGTTACTATAGCAACCGGTAAAAGTAAAATAAATGTCAGAATTTTACACTTGGGCTATTCTTCTAATAAACCAATAAGATGAAATTGGCGAAAAGCAACTTTCAGTTTTTGGCTCTAGAGGGGGCCAAAATAGCCCCTTAATGCACGTACCCCTTTGGTCGTTCAAGTCATTATTTCCGTCCTTTACTTGCTGCCCAATCAGACCATGATACTGCCACCCCTGTACCTATCTTGCTGCTGGGTGTTGCCGTCGACCTTCTGGGACAACATTGTGTTAGAGCACTGACGTGGGCAGTCAAATCCCCTGATATGTCGCCAACTGGTTGCCGGGTGTGTAGCAGACCCCAAAGTTTGCAACCGTTACCTTGGTAAAGCATTAAGAGGAATGGCGACGGATACCAAGGGAGATAATCCGTAACATAATCGCTAGTATGCACAGAGAGTGGCATGGAATATATACTGATCCCCTTGCTTATAAACATTCCTTGCGCCACTGAAGTGTTCTAATTTAAATCTGCACTTTTTGAAGAATCCCCCCCCCCCAAAAAAAAATAATAATAATAACCGGATGTATTGTAATCGGTCCGTCCGTCCATCCGTCAGTAACCGTGGCTCGTAACGCGAACTTCTCCTTCACTGTTTGTTGGGGGATGTTCATTTTTGACACAATGATAGCCTATGGGGTTTCATACTAATATGACTGTCTTCTCTTTCATTTTTTGACCGATAGTGTTCATATTTAGCACAATGATTGCCTATAACGGGGTATAGATATCAATAGGCTACATGTATCTATATCACTAAAATGGCAATGGGGTCAAAGATCAAGGTCACATAAACTTAAAACACATTTTGCACAATGAGGGACTATGGGGTGTATATGGAAATATGATATTCAGATCGCTGATATGACCATGGAGTCAAAGGTCAGGGTCACTGCTAATAAAATCTGTCTTATTGCTGGTAACCTGAATCTCCTCACTCAATTTTGGCCGACGGTGTTCATATTTGACAATGATTGCTTTTAGGGTGTATAAATATCAATAGGGTATGCAGATCACCAATATGACTTTGGGGTCAAAGATCAAGGTCACATAAACTTAAAATCTGCCAAAAATTGTTTTACGGCTCCTAACGCAAACTCATCATTCATTTTCTTGATCGAGGATGCTAAAATATTTGGTACATTGGTTACCTTTTGGGCGTATATATCAATAGGCTATTCAGATCGATGGTATGACATTGACTTCAAATGTCAAGGTTACATTAGCTTTAAATTTGTCAACAAATGTAGTACGACTCGTAATGCATACGAATCATACATTTTTAAATGAAGCCGTTCATATTTGGCACAATGTTTGCCTTTTGGTTAGTAGATGAAAATTTCTATTCAAACTACTGATATGACTTTGGAGACATAGGTGAAAATATACTTACATCCAGTATGCAACTTGTAAAGTGATTCCCTCTTTCATTTTATAACCAGTGTGTTCATATTCGGCACAATGAGTGTCTATCGTGAGTGGATTAAAACAAAGGTCTCACAATACAGAATATGATCTTGGTGCAAAGGTTAAGGTCAAATATTCTTAAAAGCTGATTATTGTTTGAAAGCGAACGAAATTGCCTTTCATTGATTTGATAGAGGGTGTTCATATTTAGCACAACTATTGCTTATAATGGGTACGAGTAGATTACCTCAAAGGTTTTAATTCATCAATACAACATTGAGTATAGGTCAAGGTCACATATAATTAAAACTTGATGCAATGATTACCTATGGTGTTTAAATAAAAAAAGTTTTAGATTAGTCCTGTGACATTCGGGTGAAATTTCAAGGTCACATATACATAAAACCTGTATATGGCTCATAATGAGAATTCCTTTCAGCTTTTTATAGAGGGAGTTCATATATAGCAAAACGATTGTTTATGGTGTTTAAAATAAACTAAGGTTTCAGACAATATGACATTGGAGTCAAAGGTATTGGTCACACATACTTAAAACGCATGCATATTCTTCTTCACTTTTTAAACCAAGGATGCGTATTCATGTAATTTCATTTATGCCTCATATAGTGTAACCATTATTATTTATTGTACCTTATGTTGCCAATGTACTTGGACTGAGAGAAATAAAGAATGATTTAATTTGATTTGATTCATAATAATTGCATAGGATGTGCAAATTACAACACAAATATCGAAATACCGATATGACCTTGCGTCAAAGGTCAAGGTCAAATATCTCATTGCTCCAAAGGTGGAGGGCACACATAATTACAGCCAGTATGCAGCTTGTAACGTGAACCCCTCTTTCATTTTGATGAACACCCTCGTTCAAATTTAGCACAATAACTGCTTATCGTGTTTGAATTTAAACAAAAGATTCAATTTACCAATATGACTGAGTAAAAGGTAAATTTCACATATATCTAAAACAGGTCTACGGCTAAAAAATCAAACTGCTCTTTTTGTCCGATAGTTTTCACATTTGACACAATGATCGCCTATGGTGTTAAGATTACACAAAAGTTCTAGATCAGTGCTATGACCTTGTAGTCTTAGGTCACATACATTAAATCTATCTACGGCTCGTAACGTGAACCCCTCATTCATTCTTGATGGAGGTGTTTCACAATAGCAAAAGAAACCACTAGCTGATGCTAGACTATTTAAAGCATTTCAAGACTTTACTTTTTTTTTTTTTTGGGGGGGGGTGGGGGGGGGGTTGGGGGCGAGATTTTGAGAGAAATCAATGGTCAGGATTATCAGTTATCGATGGCCAGGATCAGTGCGAGCATATGCTCAATTTGGCCACGGTCATTTCGATCTTCTGGGTGCTTAGGGAAACAATATTCGATAGCAATTGTTCATGACATCAACAATATGTCGTCGAAAATCATAAAGATACAAAACAATGAGTTTTCGGACAGACCGCGCAAGTGCACAGTCTACTCGAGAACCTTGCATATGGCCAATGATGCCGCCGAGAGTAATTTATAAGCCTCGTCTCCTGAATAAAAGTTGTCACACCTCTTACTCCGCACGCGTCAAGCGCCACGGGAGTTATATTGCCTCCTGGTGAAATAAACTAATCCTGTTTATTGGGACAGATTAAGCTTTTGGGTGATACTTAAAGCTGCATACTCTGTAACTATGAACATTTTTCGAAAAAATTTATTTTCTTTTTAAATCATTTGTAAAAGTTGAATTAAGTTATTTTTTCACAATAAATCTGTTCACTAGAGCGGAAAACTGCACGGAAAAGTGAATATCTTATAAAACAGGTGTGTTTTACTCGTGTCGATAATTATTTGCGTCCCTCCAATAATTATAGACAGTTAAATTTAACATAAATGCTGTTGTTTCGATACTGATAATTTGTTAAGATTTACGAAATTGGTAAAATGTATACCTGAATTTTAGTTTTTTTACTGTGTTCTTTAAAAATAGAAACATTAGTTCAAAAATTAAAAGATCAAAAGTTACAGACTATGCAGCTTTAAGTGAAAATAAAAATAGATTATATGAAAAGATTCAATTCCACTACTTAAACCTTCCAATATCACCGCAACCCCCACCCCTCCCCCAAAAAATAAATAAATAAAAGTATCCGTTTATCTCGAAATTACAAAAAGATAGTCTCGAAAAATGTGCAAAATATGAAACCTGTGCATATTGCACAGGTTTCATATTTTGCACATTTTTGCACAGGTTTTATATTTTGCACATTTTTCGAGACTAAATGTTTTTAACAAAGGCATTTTGGTGTAAACCTTTTACAAAGTATAAATAAATTTCAACAGGCCGAAAAGAAAATTAATAATGAAAGAAGAAAAGAAAAAATATATGGCTGTCTCAATGAAGAGCATGTTGAATATACCCCTTGGATCCTCTCTGCGAGACATCCATACTTTGTATAAGGGAGTAGAGAAGGTTCTGACGAGTCATCGCATATACCGACACGCCTTCGCTTCCCATTATCGAAAATGCGTGAAGTATAAAAACCCAAATCCCTGTACTGGCCCTCATACACATACATAATTTTGCAGACTGGAAATGATTGCCAAACCCTTAGCTGTCTGATGACAACGTGCATGTACACAACATCCACAAGCAGTATAGATCAGAGTCAGACAGCTCCTATAGGAATTATCTGTTATAATCAGATCATGACTCACTCTTGTTTGATATATAATTAGTCAAAAGCAAAACTATATAATTAGTCAAAAGAACGGTTACGATCATGAGTTTGACGAATAATTGAGTACACGGTAGACCCCGATGAGATGTCTATAAAAGTAAAGTATAATTAAATGCCTATTTTGGATCCGTAATGCCAAATAGCTCCAATCCAGATGTGGACCGATATTTTTTAAACAAAAACCTTTGTGAGAGAAGTCTCCAAGTCTTAAAATCACCAACAAAGACAAGGCTGCTCGTGTCACTCAGAAATTCTTCTTACTCATATCAAAATAATGTTAGGAAGCTCTAGATTAACTGCTTACCACATATTTGCAATTAGTATGTATGTTTAAATTCTTGATTCTGCGATCGTTAAGTTCTTTTTCCGCTAACGAAGCGGGAAGTCATTGATTCGAAGCTGCACCATCATGATAAAAATGCTTCAACAAAAGCCAAAATAGGATTTCAGCTAAATAAAGAGATAAGTAAATAAATTTGATATAACCAATAATCTGTGTCCCTGTATCCCAAATAAATAACGACACTGACTGTCATTAAAATGGCTATTGACAGTCAACTGTAAATAGCCATTTTAACGTTTTTTGGCTATTTACAGTTGACAGTTGACTGTAAATAGCCACTTCGATAAGATAAACTCTCTAAATTGAAACTTACGCGGTTATATGAACCTGTCATATCACAACTAGTCAGCCAGCATGTTATTCTGTGTGTTTTCCTTTAAATCTTTGCATTCTGGGTAATTTTTCATGCTTTTTGAAGTCTGCTGATTTTTTTCAAAATCAACTTTTTACAAAAATATTGCAAGAATAACACCAGAGTGTCAACCAGTTTGGATCAAGATCATGTTGGTCCTGATCTGAGTCCAAACTGCTTGCAAAGGTTATCAGTGACGACACTAGTAGACAAAGAATTATGACATTTTTCAGATTATTTTCACAAAACCACCATTTAAAGAAGTTGTTCACAAAACTGATAACAAGCGAGGTTTCTGGTGAAGTTTTCTTGAATGAAGAATTACTACAGAACCATGCAAGAATAGTTATGGACTCTCTGAGTGCCGCTGTTGAATGTCTACAGGATAGCAAACAACTAACAGCCCTGCTCATTGAAATCGAAGAAAGACATGCTATGTATGGTGTGAAACCACACATGATACGGGTATGGTATTTACTCATTATTGCACGACCCGCTGGTATACACTATAATCACTGCGTGAGACCACCGTCTGTCCGTTCGTCCGTCCGTTAGCAGTTAGTAAAAATAGTCATAACTCTTGAATTACATGGTATATTTTGATAAAAGTTTGCATACCTATACATTTTAAATTAATTGTCTAACCACTGACTTGTAACAGCTTTTTAAATGTACATGGCTTTGCTGAACATCAGTCCGACTGGTCGTGGTCAGTTACTTAAAATGCTCATAACTCTTGAACCGTATGGTATATTTTGTTTAAATATTGCATTCCTGTACATTTTATCATTGTCTAGACACTGGTAGGCAAAACGTCGACAAGGCTTCGCCAAGTATCCGTCTTGCACGGCCATGGTCTGTGTATCCAGAATGTCCAGCAAAGGCTCAAATCAACCTGGTCATCTTAGCTGGATTATAGTCTGGTCAGTGTTTTCAGAGTAACATATGGGTAGATAAGTATCCAAGCTTTTTTGTGCTGACATCGAGGACTGGCTAGAATTTGCAGATGCCAGGGTGATATGAGATTTCGCTTGGGTTACTAGGGTCAGTCGAAAATAACTGAGAGTTGGTTAATATCTATTGACTGGGTTGGCACTTTTGACTGAAACTTAATACACATATAGAATGAGCCTACGGGCCTCACTGCATATAGAAGTTTTTTGTCCTTTCATCGTCAACATGTTGTTGCTAGGCAACCAAAGACCTCTAAGTGATGTGCGTTCACGCTGATGACATTTCTGACAAAGCAGCCGTGAACTTAAAATAATTTCAAAATAACGAACCTTTTATCTTGCCAATTTTAGCAAACAATGTGTTAGCAATCTTTTGAAGAAGTGTAATAGAAAGTAAATTCAATACATATATATAATGTTCGTTGCCTAGAAATCAAAATCGACTGGAATTCTATTTTTGATAATTATCGACAGGCTTTGCTGCCATGGCAACCGTTTATTCCTAAGAATATTCAAGATATGGATTCAGATATTAAAATTGATTACAAAACACAATGAAATAGTCATATGATATGATACCTAGTGGATATTTTTTAATCTATAATGAAAAAATATATTGGTGGGTGGGCTTTATTTTAGGGTGAAATTTTCCAAAAATTGATTTAATTTACCTTTAATTTGAGGAAAAAAAGTCCAATATCTCAATTACAATTGTTGCATTTAACAAAATATTTTATGAACACTTTATTTGCAGCAAAAACACAAACTGATACCACATAAATTTTCACCATGTTTCCTTGACAATGCTTTATTCCAGCGTTAAATGCATGGCATTTAATGGCATTCTTCGGTTGCTTAGCAACAGCAGTCTATACTTTTCATGATCTTGTATTTTACATTTTCTGTGTTAGGACTGTTTACAGCATATATGTGCCGAATTTGACAAGTGTACGTTAGCCTAGTTAAGAGATACGTATCATTTCTCAGTTATTTTTGACTGACCCTCGTACATATGTGTCTCATTTATAATTTAAATACAGATTTGTTATGTGCTGCTATTTCAATTTGGATGCGTAGCTACAGCAAAACACCATGAACAACCAGCCATGACTCAGATCAGCCTGTATATTGCGATAGTTTGTCAGATTTTGCTGTCTGCATGGGACAATGTGCAAGCTGATCTGAGTCTCGTGGACCTGCAAGCCATTTTGTTGGTTTGAATTTTCATGAGTTGGCACAGATTTATGGAAATGATAATAGTTATGATGATAACTATTAGGACACGTTAAATAATTCAGGCTGTGTTATTTTGAATTCTTTATAATTGTCTGTCAATCTCTTTAAGAAAGCACTTTTCCTTAAAAACTCTTTTCAGGAATGTGATCTGGATTCTGATCAGGCCCTACATTTTGTGGGGCCTGATCTGGGTCCTAGAAGTTTGCAAAGCAGAAGATATCATGAACAGAGCTAAATGTTACAATTTCAATTAATGCTATAAATAACATGTATATTTACTCAGTGATTCTGAACCAGACTGCTTAGTTTTGTAGTGCAAAAATGTAACATAGGCTGTCTCTGGAATATATTCTCATTCTTAAATAACTTGAAGCCATTACTACTCGATTGGAAGCACAACCTAATTATTGCTCACTCCATTGAGATGTTCTGTGATTAACTCACAGCTGAGGTAAACAGACGCTTGAAGTCAAGCTGTTTGATTGGCATGATTGAAAACATGTCTGCTTTGATATCTTGCTTTTTACTCATTTAATCACTCATAAATTTAAATAATTTTATATTTTTCAGCTAATGTGGCTGCCTATATCTATTGCACTGAAAGAGTCGCTTGGTCACGTGATTAAGCCTGAAGTCAGCAAGGCATGGGAGCGTGTATTCATCTATATCGGAAGTAAAGTTATGGAAGGCATTACAAAATGGACTGACACAAAGCAAAAACCAAATGGCTGGACATAACAATTCCAAATAAAATTATATGAACCAGTCCATAGGATAGTGGTTCATATGGCTTCTCAGCAGGCACATGAAGTTAAAACAACGTCGTATCAACGACAATGCAACGCCATGCCGTTGCAAAACAACATCGTATCAATGTCAATGCGATGCCATGCCGTCACAAAACAACGTCGTATCAACGTCAATGCGATGATGTCGTCGAAAAAAAAGTCGTATCAACGTCGATGCGACGTCATGACGTCGCGTTGACATTGATACGACGCTGTTTTCAGGTTTGTGCTTGTTGGGATATATGCATCATTTTATACTTCAATTGTACATACACATTCATCCTGATATAATGGACAAGATTTTTAGTGTATGATCTTATTCCATTTACTACCATGCAACTACCAGCTTAGCAAATGGCATAGTTCATGAAATCAAATTTGGTGATATAGCTGTCATGTAAATATAAACAATTTGCCATTTATATAGTGACAGGTATTTTAATACTAATTTTGAGATGTTTAAAAGAGGAAAACCAATGGACATGGTACTTGCTTAGTGTATATTTCAAAATAGGTTTCCTTAATTTCAGTAACATATATTGTTGGTACATATTGGAATTGCCTCTATCCAATTTGCACCTACAACATATGTCCATTCAATACATGAGTGTTGCTCTCCATAAAACAGGTGTTTCACAAACTTGTCAACTACTTTTTATGTTTCAGTGTAATGAGGATGTAGAAATGAACAAGTTTTCATTTCAAGTTTAACATGCACCTGGATGACAATAAATATACTGTCTACTTTATGCTTCTGACAACCTATCTTGAGATGTTTCATTGAAGTATAGTTGCGTGGTTATAAGCCGAATGGACTTGCATACCCCTTATCAGTAGGACGAGCTTATTTTCCAATTTAACGGTTGTTAAGCGGTGTGCTTTTTTTTATCTTATAACTCTTCAAATTATGCGCTGTATGATCTGGATCTGCACTGTTTGCCCATATCCTCATCTATCCCATAAAAAGGACGCTAGACGAATATTGCTTGGAAACGAAAAACTCAAGTTTATTTTGGTGTAAAATAATCAAGTTTACCTTGGTGTAAAACAAGATTAGTATATGAATGAGTTCGATAAGATGTTTTGACGAATGTGTGATTTTAATATTTTTTTATAGATTTTTACCAAACCAGGATCACACTGTTTACCCAGATACCTCCTACGTGGGTATGTTTCACTAACGCGGGTGTAAACAGTAATGGCTGGAGAATACACAAGATATGAAAGCCTGCAATTAAGTCTTTCCATCGTTCCTATTTTGAACTTTACTTTTCAGAGTTGGTGTAGAAAAAAGCAACATTTCTTTGAAATGATGAACTGACAAAACTGTTGGTTTGTGTAAACTATAGATATGAGCGATTTATTTTCATGAATGGCTATTTTACCACTATCATCCTGTTTCATTTGATGTTTTTAATGTTTTATGTTTGTTTTAGTGCATATTTCCAACTAAAACAGTATTTTGATATCTATGAGACATATCTGTTTATTACGTTTAACTGTGACGGATTCTTAAGTTGTTCAAAATCCATGTTTAAAAATCAGCCTCGTTTTCTTTGTGGGTACAACTTACCACGGGTGATGATACTATTCAGCGCGGGTCATCAAAATAATTTGAATACAAAAAACACGGGTTAAAAATTCAAGATTTTACACCCATACTACTGACAGACCGTTTTCTATTAAAAACCATACTTAAGGAAATGTAATATTGTGCAAGAAATAGTGCACACTGAAATTAACGTTCTTACTAATGTGCCATAATGAGATTTCGGAAAAGGAAACAAGGGAACAGGTACCCCCACCCCGGGAGTGTGCTGGCTCAAAATGCAAATTTGGTTACATCCGTGCGAACAGCAAAGGCTCTGGCGAGTCTGCACAATTAATAATCACTTAAGCCTTCGTCACTGAACCAAAACCTCATGTGCTGGCTCAAATCTCGTTTATTATACTTTTTATGCAAGCAGAGAAGGCTTATGCGAGTCTACACATTTGCTTGGTCTAGTCTGAGCCTTCGTCACAGTTCAAAAGTATCGTGCTGGCTCAAATGACAATTTAGTGCTATTTTGTGCGAGCAGTGAAGGCTCTGGCGGGTCTGCACATTTGCACAGGCTAATCTTAGCCTTCTTCACTGTATCGAAATCTCACGTGCTGTCTCAAATGGCGTTTTTTGTGCTTTCCACGCTAGCAGCGTGGACTCTGGTCAGTCTGCACATTTGCGCAGGCATAGTTACTGGACAATGCGATAAGTATCAAAATTTCATGTGCTGGCAGCGAAGGCTCTCGCGAGTCTGCACTTTTGCACAGGCTTGTGTGAGCCTCGTCACAGTAACGAAATATCACATGTTGGTTCAAATGGCGATATGTGTACCGTTTATGTGAACAACGAATGCTGTGGTGAGTCTGCACCAGCAACCACGGCACATCTATGCAACAATCAGTGCGTGGTATCAATGCGTCAAAAATGATCCCAGTGCGTTGTAACAAAATTCCTCAATAAACATTTGCTAGTTTACCAAGAAAAAAATAGGGAGTGGTAATCGTTTTTGGATGTTATTTCACAGGAATGTGATAACAGCTGGGATTAGACATGCAGATGTCCCGCAATTTAGGCATTCACAATAGAGAAACCACCTGTCGTGGTCAAATTCCAGAGCTGTGTCAGATTTGCTGGTCAAACCATGGATTAAGTCAGCAATTGCGTGGCAGAACCATAAACTGCAATGTTACCGAGGATATGTGAGCCTGGTGTCATCATAAATAAAATAAACGCAAGCTTATAAAGAAATCTTAAGTCAACAGGTATAGATTTTACGCCAGCTCCATTGCGGAATTAAGCCAGCACCAGTACGTTGTAGCTTTACATTTACCAGTGTGATGTATGGAGTTTATCACTAATGTAGCAGCAATACCATCTATGTTTTTTATTTATATGCATTAACGTAACTCCAGATTTTAAAAGTGGTATGCAATGAAAACTAAATGACGCACCATAACAAAACAAGCAATGCACCATTTGTGCATACTTATGACTTAGATCAGCTTGGGCATCCACCCTTTAATATTATCAAAACCATTGTGCGCTACTCGTTGCATACACAAGGACTTTAAACGCTTTCATGTGGACAGCAAAAGGCCTGGTCCCATTTGGTGGAGACTTATGCTGATCTGAGTCTTCACTGGGAGTATGTACCATATTGTTGGTTTCCTTATGGTGCGGCTCCTTTTTGCGTTCCCCCTATTGTACATATGATCAAAATTAGACCTGTGTTGATTGTGGAGTATGTGAAGTACGAGATCAATTATCTTGTTTAAACATTTTGTTTTGTTTGTTTGTTTTGTTGCTTTACATCCCAAGTCAACAGCTATGGCCATGGCGGGACGGCCAGTTCACCTAATTAAACTTTTTCCTGGGCAAGCTTGAACAAGCAGTTAACCAGTACTTCGTGCACATACTTTCGCTTGAAACTGACAACAACCCTTCTTGAATGATTCAGTGGAAGGGAGGAGAATGACCGTAGAAATAATTTTATGATCAATTTCCACGAAAGTATGGGACCGGGCCAGGGATGCGACCCCTGGATCTGCAGTCAGACTGGCATCTGTTGCCAGACACGTTACCGACTGTGCTACTCGGCCCGGTAATTAAACATTTTGTATTTGTCAATTGGAAACAGTTCTGTCACAGTACTTTGGGATAGCAGGTATGAATCCTTCTTGGGCCATCGTATTATTATTATAGCCAGAAACAGAATCGTTTCCATCTTCATGTTCTTGCTCGGAAAGGTCCAGAGAAATCGGAAAAGCGGAATGTTGTCCCTCGACTTTTACTAACACCGCTTCAGTTTCTTCAGCGGACAGAAGTTCTTAACGGCCTAGGCCATCTACCGGATCTCCTATTATATCTTCTCCATTTGCGTACTGACTGACATTCTTTTCAAAGACATTTTCGATTTTCGCGCTCGCAGTGATTTGTTGCTCAATATACATGTATGTGTCATGGTCTAGTTTTTATCTTTGATCTTTTGAGGCTTTATTTAAATAAAGAACAGATCTGATTAACCCAGTTTTCTTAGTGAAAAAGGCGGAGCTTAAATTTCCATTCAGTTGTATTGAGTCTGAAACTAGGTCGTGCCCAAACATAATTGGGTTAACTTTCTGTTAGCACACGGGTATCAGATTTCATTTGTGACCAAGATTCTTCCTGTTTTATCAGAGGTTTTCAAGTGAACTTAGCACATATAAACCTAGCGTCATTTTTATGGGACATGGCAAATAGTGCAATACCAGATCAGACGCCACAAATGCGCCATCTGATCAGGTTTTCGACTGTTTCCTTACAGAAGTTTCTTTTTAAATTTGAATCAATATGAAAATTACCACCCAACAACCCTAAAATTGGAAATGGACTCGTCCAATTGATAAGGATAGGAAATACATTCGGTATAAATGGGTTAAACGCTATCAAAATGCATCTTTTCATATGCTCAAGTCTTAAAAGCCAAAAGTCCAACTTTGTCAAACAGTGTAGATGCAGATAAGTGTGGACCCATTTCAGGAGCAGTCTGATTGAGTCCACACTGTTTGTCTTTACTTACATTAGAAATATATGCAGCAGACGACATAAACAGATGTCATTTTCATGTGAACAACATGAAGTTGGCTGAAATAAATCTGCCAGCCTTTGTAAATTAACTGATAAGAGGTTTTCCCTGAAAGATGTTAACCCTTTAAATGCTATCAAAATGTAAAAATATAGTCTGCACTAGTTGTTGGCTGAAAATTTCACATTGTTTTAAAAGCCAAAAGTCCAACTTTTTCAAACAGTGTAAATACAGATAAAACTGATAGGAGAAGTTTGATCTGTGTCTACACTGTTTGCGTATACATATACATTAGTCAGTATTGTTAGCAAGCAAATGTAGCAGACGACATTTTCAAATTTATATTTTGGAGGCATTTTAAGGGTAAACTAGTCAGCAGGACAGGAAGTTGGCTGAAACAATTAGATCTGTCAGGCTTGGTATTACCATTTATTATTGATGGATAAGGTGATGCAATGAGCTCTAATCTGATTGGACCATGATACAAATTATTCAGAAAATGCTTTTACTCGTATAAAGCATTCTCTAAATATTACTTAGACATTTAAGTGGATAAATCAGAAACGTGATGCACGATAGACAGTGTTCTACTAAGCAACACACCTCTGCCAGCACGAATAAATTTTAATTCAAACCCACAAAAAGATTGAAAATATGAACGATTCCTTCATCGTTCATAAAGATTCCGCCATCATGAACAGCGCATTAGAATTTCCCATAAATATTGTTCGGACTGAAATGCGTAATTTTACTTATGTTTTGAACGTCCATTAATTGAAAAACACGACGTTACGCCATCTGCGAGGCTGTACGTGTTAGATAAAGCCATAAAAATCAAACTGGCAGCCCGGATTGACGTCACGCTAGTACGTGCAGTGATTGAATTTTTGACCTATCAGCTGCATGGATTTCTGTATTGAACCAAGGTGAAATCCATATTGTCCAATGTGAAATCCATATTGTCCAAGGTAAACCGTATAGGTCTGAGGTAAGCTGTATAGGTCTGAGGTAAAATCAAATATAGACTGTATGAAAGAAGAAACACCACGAGTATGACACCGACGCATTTCCCTGTATAAGTGCTATATATTGAGTAATTAATTAATAAAATAATATATAATACAGTAAAACCTCAATAATGCGAACTTCAATTTTTCTCAATACTCGCTAAATCGAAATAAATTTGGAACACAATGGGTTCAGAGAACTTTTGTTACGTCCCATCAACAATCTTTCAGTTATAAAGAGGCGGGTCTTCCTGGGTTGAACCAGTACTAAGCTAGGATTAATGTTCTTGCTCAAGGACACGACGCAGTGACGCCGGTGAGGTTCAGAGAACTAAATTCATTATCTATTTAATAACTGTCTATAATAACACATGCTTTGGGTGCCTAAAAGAAACGTCTCATTTTGTTTGGGTACTTAAAAGATAAGTTTTATTGTGTTTAGGTACTTAAAGGAAACGTCTTCTTGTGTTTTGGTACTTAAAAGAAACGTCTCCTTGTGTTTGTGTGCTAAAAAGAAACGTCTCCTAGTGTTTGGGTGCTTAAAAACGTCTCCTTGTGATTGGTGCTTAAAACGCCTACTTGTGTTTTTAGTTCTTAAAAGAAACGTCTCCTTGTGTTTGGGTGCTTAAAAACGTCTCCTTGTGATTGGTGCTTAAAAACGCCTACTTGTGTTTTTAGTTCTTAAAAGAAACGTCTCCTTGTGTTTGGGTACTAAAAAGAAACGTCTTCTTGTGTTTGGGTGCTTAAAGAAAACGTCTCCTTGTCTTGGGTACTTAAAAGAAACGTCTCCTTGTGTTTGTTCTCAAAAGAAACGTCTCCTTGTGTTTCGGTGCTTAAAAGAAACGTCTCCTTGTGTTTGGGTTCTTAAAAGAAACGTCTTATGTTTGGGTACTTAAAAGAAACGTCTCCCCGGGTTCTTGAAAGAAACGTCCCCTTGTATTTTGGTACTTAAAAGAAACGTCTCCTTGTGTTTGGGTACTTAAAAGAAACGTCTCATTGAGACGTTTCTTTTACGCGCTAAAAACTTATGTTTGATAGGAAAAAATTGATATTTATAATTTATGGGGATTATATACTTTATGTCAACATTCGAATAATACGAATTACTGATTATTCGAAAAAAACCTCTAGCCCCCAAAAACTTTGAATTTACGTGATTCGACTGTATGTACAATTTTGCTTCTTATGTAATAGTTCCGCTCAACAAGTGTACTTTACCAACGCTTGCATAAAATGCTAAAAACGGCCTCCGTGAGTTCTGCGGTGTCTTTGTGCATGCCCGGTACCGCTACACTACTTCAACAAATATTGGATGCATTTACTAACGCATATTAAATGACAAGGCCCCGAGATTATAAAACCTTTTTATGACCAACTCAACTGAACTTGAAATTTCATCTGCTTATAAAACTAAAATTCTGCAAAATATAAAGTTTTTTCTAGCTTAAAACACACAGATGTTGTATTTATCCTGCTAATATCTGTTAAGATGTCAACAATTGTTGTAATTTTAATCTTTGTGAGCAGAATAAAGGGGTACGTGCATTTAGGGGCTATTTTGGACCCCTCTAGAGCCAAAAATTGAAAGTTGCGTTTTACCAATTTCATCTTATTGGTTTATTAGAAGAATAGCCCAAGTGTAAAATTCTGGCATTTATTTTACTTTTACCGGTTGCTATGGTAACCAACATGGCCGACAAAATAGGCTTAATATAGAGAAATTGCCATTTTAGGCCAAATTTGAGGCTTTTGGAGACCGATTTTTTTAGAAATAGATATCAGCACAAGCAAATACCCCAAAAGCCTTTCAATATATAGTGTGCCGTGATAATTCTCATCATCTGTTAAACTATTTTTTTGTATTTGCTTGTGCTCTAGATTAATTCCTCTGTTACATGTCTCAAATTTGCCCCAAAATGGTCATTTTCCTATTTTCAGCCTATTTTGGCGGCCATTCTGGTAACCATAGCAACCGTCAAAGTCGAATCAATGCCAGACTTTTACACTTGGGCTATTGTTCTAATAAATTGATAAGAAGAAACTTGTGAAGAGCAACTTTTATTTTTTGACCTCATTGGGGGGCCAAAACAGCCTCTTAAAGCACGTACCCCTTTCATGCTTGTTTGAGTTGAGCATGGTAAAAAGTTTTATAATGTCGTAACCTGGGCTCAGAATTACAATCGGTCTTGAGAAATCAACCGTTTCTTAAGTATTGCTTATTCAACATGATTTTGAATATCAAATACATTTCCATGTTCAGCACACTACATATGTAAGATGTCATTGTGATCCACAAAATGCATGAAATAATTTTCAATTGCAATTAGTTACATAAGTGATTTGAAACTTAATAAAATTCAGAATAGTTTCACATACATACATACATACATACATACATACATACATACGGCGTAAATAGTTGAACTCAGCAATACAAAGGATAAGAAATATGCAGTTCTCATTTACTAGAACTTCCGGCTGTTTTGTCTTGCATCATCAGCAGTTTGATTAAACCACAGGAGCTTTAAGTTCTATCCTTACATCACTTCTTAACCCTAAAACAGATATTCTTATAGTCTCATTACGTAGTGACATTGTGAGCTTTTGGTTTGGTGATATAAGGGTCAAACTTCAAGCGTCTGTGATTAAACAGAAATTAGTCTGTAATTATGACTGTTGCTTGCAAAAATATTGGTCAGTAATTTTCTAACTAAACGTGTATTTAAAATAGATCACTTATGTTTTATCTAATCAAATGTATGTTTTGCGTACGTAAAAGAACCGTCTCGACAAGACGGTTCTTCCATGTACCCACAACATATATTTTTGAAGGAATTACGAAAAAAATATTTCCAAAATACGCCCTCTGTCTTCTCTATTCAATTTATCCTGATTAACTTAATCACATACTTCTAGTTATCAGGATTTGAGATATCGATAGTCCATTGTATTATCTTTCAACTCAGTTATCTTGATATTTTATCCATTATGTTCTCTATTACGGTTTTTGGAATCCAAAGAATGTGACTTGACGGTGCAGTGACCAACCTTGAGTCACAGCAAACTCTTCTCCAGTCTTCTTTAACCCAATCGCAAGCGGGTATTCAGGACAGCCTTCTGACTCCTGAATAACACGCAGAGCATTACCTGTTGGAGATATGACGTGTATCGCACTGTTAATATAATCACATACAATTATACTCCCGTAACCATCCAAGGCAACACCCCTAGGATAGAAACCACTCTTGCCTTTGTAATTAAACTTTGGGTTACCATTGAAATCGAAGCAATACACGGCTCTATCTGTAGTGCACGGTTGTATGACATGTGATCTGTTTTCATCCACGGACATGTAGTCGAAGTTTTTAAGTTCTCGTCCTTCTTTGTCGTGACTGAAATAAACATGTATTTTCTCTGTTGGTTCTGGAATATCATCAAATGAAATAATTCCAAATGCTACTGGATCATCAAAGGCTACTGCTATGTCACCTGTTCTGAGACCATGTATTGCCCTTGGTTTATACTTTGTTGAGCCAGTGAATGTAGACTTTAGCTGTTTGTCAGCAGAGATGATACAAATTTTCTTTTTGTCTGGAATACTTACAGCAATCTCTCCACTCTTGATAACAGTAGCACAGTATGGCCTACATGAACCAGTTGATGTATCTGCGCAATATTTGAAATCACAAGAAGCTACCACGGTGCCATCTCCTTTGGCTAAAATACAGTATCCTTCATCGTAATACGTGTCAATAAGAACAAAGTCATCATTAGGAAGGTAAACCAATGAAGAATAGTATGGATCATCACCCCCTTTGTAGTTTTCCTGCACGAATTTATGGCATGTCTGTGTTATCTTATCATATTCTAGCAATGACGCCCTCTCGTAAGTAGGTAGACGATTATAGACAGCTTGTTCTTCAACATATGCAAGGTTATGTGTATCGTTGAGGCCTATCTGCAGGATCTCAAGAAGAGTGTTCTGTGGCTTCAAAGATAGTTCTGTGAATCTGAAAGCACTTGTTGTGCCCAGAATGGCTGACTCCTGATCGATTATCTTGCACATAAGCTTTTTAGATATAATGTATTGATGGAATTGCGAACCATATGCTTCTATTGTCTCAGTCAAGACTTTATATTCTTGTAGGTTGTATGTCATTTCTTTGAGACTGTCTGTTACCTCAGTGATTATTAGAGCATGCTGTTTAGCTATAGCCTTTGTCTGGTCATTTATAGCTTCTTCCAGGGAATCCATAATATGGTAAATTTTTGTGCCAACTTCTCCAAAACTTCTCCCTATTTCTTCTACCTTCTTTTTATAATCTGTCACACAGGATTCAATAGTCTTCATAACTGTTTCTGCATATTTCGACAAGTTTGAGATCAAATCATTCATGTATTTCTTTTCCCTTTTCGCACTTTCCTCCTCAACAAGCTCCTCGACTTTTAACACAGAGTTACACTTTTTGTGGTCTGTTAAACGACAAGATGCACAACAAAACACTCCATTGTCCTTACAAAAGTAGTTTATAGCCTCATTGGGATGAGAATCACAGGATAGATCTAAATATTCTGAAAGCATGCTGATCGTCTTAGCTCCGTCATCATTTTTAAAGGCTTTTTCAATATCAATATATTTATGGTGTTTCATTAGCTTGAAGGTATGGCGACTTTCTGTACAAAATTGGCAGAGCTTTTCTGAACAGTCGATACAGAAAATCGTTGGCCTTGATTCTCGGCCAAGACTCTTGCACGAAGCACATCCATCTTGTTCCTTGCGTCCATTTCTTTGTCCTTTAACGCAATCTGTTTCTAACAGCATTACCCACTCTTTTATAGCGATTCCCTCTGGTATTGTGTTGTGTATTGTACATACAGGACATTTTAGTTTATTTTCTAACTCCTTGTTGTCATTCAATTTCGTCATATAAGTAATAAAACAAGCTTCACAAAAGCAATGACCACAATCAGGAAGTTTTTATGGGTTGACGAATTGCTCCAAACAAAGGGAACATACCAAACCCACGTCAGCATCATCTGAAGCTTCTGCCATTCTTCAACCCTTTCTATGCTAATAGATTCTACCACACAGCCTTCTACAATGAAGTTAGGAAAGTCTATTAAATATTTTGAGGGTTCATTTTATATTGGTCGATATTTCATTCCCTGGATGGCTTTTTTTTAAAAAAAAACCTGTCCCCTGTCGCTATATGTAATCCCTGTCATCATATAGTGGTATAATTTGTTAAACCCTTCAAATTGTAGTAAACTAAGTATCGATGTGCTAGCTGTTTAACCCATTTAAGCCTAGCGTCTTTTTTGTGTGACATTGTGCAAACGGTGCAGATCCAGATCAGATGCCATAGAACGCGGCACCTGATCAGGATCACACCAGTTTTCTTACAGATGGTTCTATTAGAAGTTGAATAAAAAATAAAATATCACCCACCAACCCTTAAACTGGAAATGGAATGGTCCAATTGATAAGGGTGGGAAAATCTATTTGGCTTAAATGGGTTAAATAAAAATCTTCGCGCTGCTCAGTTTCTATATTTTAACATTCTACATGTAACTCAATCCAAGCCATCCAAGGATGGAGTTAAATGATAAAATGAGCCACGACACGAGATTTCCAACAATGTGGTATTTGCGACCAGCAAAGCCTCATATCAGCCTGCGCATACGCGCAGTCTGATCAGAGCCTTTGCCAGTCGCTTGAATATTCTATGAGTGTTAAGCTACTGAATGAACATCATTTTGAGTTTCTAAGCTTAAAAGGAGGCTGCACTTGTCAAAATGCCACATTGCTGTACATCACATTACACGGCTCAAATATTGAAACTGTTCAGCGACGAAGATGATCGAATGGGTGTTGATATATATGCTTGTGAATAGTTTTACTCTTCACTGCCTTCGATGCTTATTTTTAGAGAAACAGGTTTGTTTTACCTGGTCCCGCCCAAAGGGACATGTCCCTGGGTTATTTTTTCATGCCCAGTTCAACTGAGCATAACATTCCAATTTCTCATAAAAATAAATTACAGAAAAATTAAGTATTTTCTTGCTTTAAAACTCTCATATATTGTATTTATCATGCTCATAAATGTTAAAATGTCAACAATTGTCGGTATTTTAACATTTTATGAGCAGAATAGATTTCATGCTCAGGTGAGGTCAGCATGAAACAGTTTTATAACCTCACGGCCAGATGTGTGTGTGTGTAGGCCTTTTTTCCACCCAAGGGAGACAAGGATTTAAAACATCATGGCATACTGGTTTACTAGTATGTGGCCTATACTTTATATGAAAGTGAGCCTATACGACAAACCAGTAACCTTTATTGTTCAATAATTCATATTTTGAGAACAAAGTCGTAGATGAGGGTCGCTACTTTAACACCATAACCGACCCGCCCCCACTGACCATTCAGATGAGTAAAGGTATTTATTTTTTTAAGGAGTGGTAGAGTGCTTGGCTCGAGACCAAGGGGTCACGGGTTCGAGCCTCACCGGCGTCACTGCGTTGTGGTCCTTGAGCAATACACATGTATCAAAGCTTAGTATAGGGATCACACATGTTTTTTCCATGCATTAACATTTGCAGGGTCCCAAGGATGCTGTTTGAACACGAGGCTGATAGGCAGATTGTTAAAACCTCTTTTGAGGGACCTGGCAAGTGTTAATGCAATGAAACAAACATGTGTGATCGCTATTCTTGTAAATTTTACCTTATTCAAACCCAATTCGCACTGAAAACGCTGCTAAAACTTTAAATTGTCCATTTTCTTACACTGGATTTCTCTAAACAAAGTGGCGTCGGCTGTGTACGTTCGAACGTCATAACGTCGTAGCAACGTCATAACCGTACGCAACGTTTTCGGGAACAAAAACATGGGCGAAATGATCAGTCTGGTCCGTAACGCTTTCCGTATATAACGTCATGCAAATAATACAGGGCTCATTTTTAGTATTTTCATGTTCAGACCAATGTTCAAACAGCACGTGAATTTTCTGATTGAACATGGATTTTCATTCATTTGACAATGGGTGTAAACAGCTATAAGAATACTGGTTCAACCCAGGAAGACCCGTCCCTGTTTAACTGAAAGATTGTTGATGGGACGTAAAGCATCAAATCAAACAAAAAAAAGAAATATTTCAAAAAATGTTATATATTTCTTACCTGTACTTTATTGTACAATAATTCATATTTTTTTAGAAAAAAAGTCGTATACGCTATATTTATACCACTCTTACCAACTTAAGCACGAAATAGTCCGTGCTGTGCAAAGTCTACACTCATGTAGGTGGTATAAAATAGTTATACCATATGTTTATCCGCCTGAACGCAAGATAATCAACTCGCTAAAGCTCGTGGATTATCTTTACGTACAGGCGGATAACCCTGGGTATAAGAGGGTCTACACCTCCTGGTCGCTACTTTAACACCAAAACCCACTCACCACCACTGACCATTCAGATGAGTTATAAGAAATATTTAAAAAAATGTAACATATTCCTTACCTAAGCTATATTGTACAATAATTTATTTTTTAGAAAAAAGTAGTTACTGTATATGATTGTCTAAATCACCTGGTCGCTACTTTAACACCATAACCCACCCACCACCACTGACCATTCAGATGAGTTATAAGAAATATTTTAAAAAATGTAACATATTCCTTACCTAAGCTATATTGTACAATAATTTATATTTTTTAGAAAAAAGTAGTTACTGTATATGATTGTCTAAACCACCTGGTCGCTACTTTAACACCATAACCCACCCACCACCACTGACCATTCAGATGAGTTATAAGAAATATTTTAAAAAATGTAACATATTCCTTACCTAAGCTATATTGTACAATAATTTATATTTTTTAGAAAAAAGTAGTTACTGTATATGATTGTCTAAACCACCTGGTCGCTACTTTAACACCATAACCTACCCACCACCACTGACCATTCAGATAAGTAAAAATAAATGCTTGAAAAAAGCTGAATATGTCCTGCCTGTGTCTCCTATGTTGCAATATAAACAAAGACGGTAACTTGTACCGTTCGATATTGATTTAACTTCCTCATTCATAATTGTTGGAAAATGCATATACATATGAGGGTCTAGTTGGGGGTTAGCTGTGACGACATCTTACTGATAGGAGAAAATGAGTATACAAATAATATGCTCATTCAAAAGAGTTATGATATAAGCCAATATTATTCTCTCATTAGCATCATGCTAATGGGAGAATAATATGGGCTTAAATCGTAAAGAGAATAGAAGAAAAATCAGTTTAATTTCTACTGATGAAAGCCCCTGTCAACCCTCACACTAGTAGTTTCGGCCTTGACTATTATCTGAAAATGTTGTATTGATTTCAAATACCATGTTATTCATGTAAGCACACAAATGGATACGTTATGCAGTCCACTGTCAAAAATGACTAGAAATGTGCCAATGTGACACAGATCCCCCGCCCAGGCAATTGTATATAAAACATTTTTGGTACAGAACGGGACGTATGTACGGGACGAGACTTGACTTGCGTATGTGACATACGGACACTGGTGTTGCCACCATTGCCTTGGAAGCAACAACACTGGTTATAAATATAAATAAAGACAACTACGTTTGTGTATTATCTTTATAGAGAGAAAAAAAATGCTATATGCCCTTAGGTTCCGTGACTTAGGTCGAAGAGGGGTGCATGCGCTAAAAGTAGGTGACGTTAACTAATCAAAAAGGTAATCATCAGGGTAAAGTCGGGTAAATTCGGACTTCAGGTAAATTCGGACACATTTGCGAACATTGTAAATCCAGATGAGACGGCTCCTTATGAGCCGTCTCATCAGGATTTCAACTGTTTGCTTAGTTAATTTATTTTTTATTCCAATATTTGAAATATTTGTTTGTTTAGTGCTTAACGACGCATCAACCCTTGTGGGTCATTAGCGTCAGACGGTATTAAAGTAAACATAATGTGGATGGAAAAAGTAAAAATTTGAAAATAAAATTAAAGGAATGATGATGATGAGTTTTTTTTAATGTATTTGAAACATGAAACAGATGAAGTCGCTGTCCGAATTTAGCTGTCTGTCCGAATATACCCGACTTCACACTAGTTGAGTTTTGGTTCCCTGTTACGTTAACTTAACAGTTAAGCGAGACAATGCAGGTGACTTTGAGACGACAGTAAACAAAACGATATTTTATACAAAGAAGAATGTTCTTTCTATCTTACCTGTAAAATACGCATTCGCGGATCCAGAATCAGGACAAGAGATCTGGAGTGAACCCCCCTCCCCCCCACCCCTCAAAGGAGAATAACGAGTGTTATATGTTTCCTAATAAGGAATACTGGTTCGGACCCGCAAAAATACAGCTTATTTGATTTTAAAGGGTCAAAATCGGAAGTGACAAAAATGGGAATTTCGGCTCATTGACTTATGTTTTCAGAAAAAAGGTTATCTTTTGGAAGCGAACATTACATCAAAGAACTGAAAAAGTAAACCGTGAAAGTTGTTTCTGTCAGACCAGCTAGTTATATGGCAATTTTTATTATAAAAGTCATTTAAAGCCCTGAATAACAACATCGTGTTTCCTGGAAGTTTTGGTTCTTACATTAACATTTGTCATACTGTATTTTTACATAATGCTCTTTTAACCAGTAGCAGTTGTTTTATCACCTACTTTGGAAAACAGTGCGAGTCCTCGTCAGAAAGCTAGTCTGGATCTACGATGTTTACAAAAAGGATAAATCGGGGTTCAGCAGATCAAGGATAAAATAGCAAGACGCTACAGCAGAATCTAGGGCGAAGATTTGGTACCAGTAAAATGCATTTAAGCCCCCTGGTGGCTTAGGCTGCTGTCCGTTCTAAGGCGGTGGTCCTGTTGTTGTTGACTTTTTGTTTATTGTTACTCCCATTGTGGGAGTCTGTAATTGTTCTATGTATTGTTGTATGTTACTTTATGTCCGTTCTAGTATTGCAGTCATCTTGATGGGGAAGAGAGAGCTGATTGCTTTGCTTAATTTGTCTTCCTGGTGTCTCGTGATGGTTGAGCGGCTCTTCCTCGCGGTGCCACGGGGTTGTCTGCGGTTTGTGATTGTGGTATTTCCTGATCATACTCACTTACTATTTTTAATAATAACGGCAAGAAAGCCATGTCACATTGTGACGACCTGCATTAAAGGCCCTTAATTTTACAAACAAAAAGATCGCGATCGCCGATCACATGTATGAAGGCTGATTAAAAGGGCCATTGTCACCTTGTGTATGCACAAGAAGTAAAACTAGTTCATGGCTACAAGTTCTAAATCGTTCAATGAATACAACGCTAAACAGGTAATGTAATTCACCATCGCGTCTCATTAGTTATCTTCCCTGGATACCAGATTGCTGGCTTATGGAGATTTTTTGGCTGCGCCATATGATATCACTTTCCCTTGCTTATTTCAACCAACCAGGTTTAGTTGGAATTTTGCATTTTAGAGTACCTGCTTCAATATCTCATTGGTTATAACCAGACTGTCCACTCGAACTTATCTCATATATAGTTGCGGGAGGTCATGGCCGGCCGCTTATATAACGTTCATGCAAAACACACATCAAATTCAGATTTTGACCAAACCTTTATGCCGTGCTCAGGCTATACTTTTATACACTGCCGAACAACGAGCGGGGTACCAAATATCGTGGGTTGACCTACAGCGCGAGGCAAACTGTCCGTGAAATATGTAGGGCTACCTATAGCGCGAGGTAAACTCGTTTGCGAATTTAATTTTCACTCAACTGTTAGCATAACCGTCGTGCGGTGCATTGAAACACCCAAAACCACTCCAAAACATCCCAAACCGACCCAAAACACCCCACCTCCACCAAACTATTACTGTATTTACTCGCAATATCATATAATGTACGATTTTTCTTTAGGACACTCACTGCCTCTTGGGGGGGGGGGGTCGTGCCCCCAGCCTCCACCCTGGGTCCGGCACTGGCATTGTGCAAGCATACATACAGTGATAGGGCTAAACGACCGCCAGCATTTTTGAAAAGCTAATGCTTGTTTGTGGTCCAACGTTTACTGAAAATTATTTCAAAGTCTAGAGATACAGACTGAAGCAGCTGCACTTTTCTTCTCAGGAAAATGTCAACTGAAACAGAAAGTAAACCTTTTTAGACAAATCTATTCATTGCAAAGGTCTCTCTCGAATACACGAAAATCAATTTTTAACTAAAGCTGTCTTATTCTATATTTAATTATTCCAGTACTTTCATAAACTTTCCAAAATAATGTTGAAATGTCATCTGCTAACCAATGACCTAAGCTAGCCGTTGTAGCCGTTGCGTTAAAAGTGACTGTCCCTACCGAGGTCCTTATGATAATTAAAGGTGAATCTCACCAAAGTTTTGTGTTTGTGTGTTCTCTTTGCACCCAGGTTTATTAATTTTGCATGCTTTTTGTCATCGGCATTTCTTAAAATAATCTTTCAGAAATACCATCAGAGTGTCAAACAGTATGGATCCTGATCAGGCCCTACATTTTACTACCAGTACATAAAACGTAAAACCCTCCACGATGGAACACGGTCCAGTCGGTCCTCTCGAGAGGTTATCAACTGTACAAGTGTAACAAACAACTATATACATATAAAAATTGGCTTACTTCTAAAAACGAAAAAAGGCAAAGGACCTCGGACAGTTTCCTATTCAATCTGTCCAAATTTTGACAGCTTGAGGCTAGGATAATGCATAATTGACAACCACAGTTTTGTGCTTAAATCAAACCCTAACATTTAGTGCACCTAGCAAAATATAAATATTTTGAAAATATTGCATTATTATGTCAGGACTCTAGGGTTTAGGGGGCGGGGTATTTTTTGTGACCAAATTTTATTTCACAGAAAGTCAAAGTTTCGTCGAGTATTCCCCTAAATACATGTAAATATAATGTTTGCGGCATAAAACTTGAGACGAAAGTGATGTGTTTGCATAAAATTCGGGATGAGAAGATTTCATTGTTTCATCTAAAGAAGTGTGCTGTCAATAACTTTTGACTATTACCTGTATTGTTTCAAGGTCAACCAGTTTGAAGTGCACTGAGGTGTATCATATCTGCATACTGTATAAATCATAGTCTAGATAAACACAGTTGTTGAGCGTAAAATCGTTAATATTTTCTTACACATCAGATTTAGGCTATAATTCTGTGCTTTAAAGAACCGTCTCATTGACACGCTTCTTTTGAGTACCCACAACATATGTTTAGGTTGAGAAATGGGACAAGTAATTACTTTATAAGCACTCTTAACTAAAGCCCTGATACATGCCATTGTAAATTGATATTTACCTACAGGCTTTTACAAAATAAGAGTCTAATATCATTTTATAATAAAGTGTTTTTGAGCATTTTGACAGCGTTCCCCCCCGTGACCAATCATGCCGTTTCTATATGATGTGTGAAATGTAAAACTACAACTGTATGCAAAAGGATTAGTTTGGTCACGGGGGGAAAGCACTTCAGTAAAACTTTTTCTATTTTCTATATGTTGAATAGCAAAAACAGAGTTTTCAACCCATATTTTTCAATTGGTACTTGTCCAATGAGAAAACGGCTTTTGTGGATAAGTCGAGTGTTGAACCTTCCATCTTTTTCATAGAAAAAAATATTATTTTCTTTGAAACTTTTCTCTGGTCATTTTTATGGGCAATCCTTCATTAAGACTGTCCGAGGTCCTTAGATACCTTACCACTGAGCTAGAATCCAGATTAACCATGGAGCCTTCAGATTTCCTAGGCTAACTGTGATGAAATAACTAGATGTAGATGGGTCAGTTTCAATATGCCCCATAGAGGACAAAGATAAAGCTGAAATCTTGAATGATTTTTTGCGTCAGTTTTTACTGTTAAAGGAGATTTGGAATAACCTGACTTTGAGCCAAAAGTGGATGAGATTAATAATATAGATATAATCAATATAAAGCCAGAAAAAGTACTTAAAGATTAAAAAACCTTAATGTGTCGAAATCCTATGGCCCTGATAACTGTCATCCATTTTTCATAAAAGAATGTGCTGATGAGATATCTCTCCCATTATCTGAGATTTTTCGGAGATCCATATCTACTGAAGAGGTACCAAATGACTGGAAGAAGGCTAATATAACTTGTATTTTCTAGAAAGGCAACACGCAAGAACCAGGAAACTACCAACCTGTATGACTGACTTTAGTTTTATGTAAACTTCTGGACAGTAATGTCAAGGAAGAAGTAATAATTCATTTGTCCAGACACAATTTGTTATCGGACAGTCCATTTGGGTTTAGAAAGAATAGGAGCACAATTTTACAACTTTTTACTGTGATGGAAGACTGGACTGATGCATTAGATAATAATTTACGAGTTGATACTGTGTATTTAGACTTTGAAAAGGCGTTTGATGTGTTCCACATAAGAGATTAGTTAATAAACGTGAAGGGTATGGTATAAAAGGTCATTGTTATTGTGGCTTAAGAACTTTTTAAAACAGAGACAACAAAGAGTAGTTATTAATGGTAACCTTTCAAAGTGGACAGATGTATTATCAGGTATACCACAGGGATCTATTCTAGGACCAATTTTGTTTATACTATATATAAACGACCTGCCAGGAGTCATGGGAAGTAAATGCAAATTGTTTGCGGATGATTGTAAACTATATCATAATATAGCATCAGAGGCTGATCAAAAGGAGTTGCAAGAAGATATAGAAATACTTTGTAAGTGGAGTAAAGATTGGCTGTTGGGTTTTAACATCAAAATGTGTAAAGTGGTCTCTTTTCGTAATGTACAATTTGATTATGAATATGGAATGACTGACACCCAGAATAACTTGCATGTACTTTCAATAGAGGACTCTGAGAGTGACCATGGCATAATATTTAAAAAGAACTTGAAGTTTGATGAGCATATTAATAATACTGTTAACAAATTTAATAGAATCATAGGCTTGATTAAGACGAAATTTACTTATATGGACAAAGACCTGTTTTTCACACTTTATATTTTTTTAGCCAGATCTCATCTTGACAATGGAAACCTAGTATTTTACCCAACCGCCAGGAAATGTAAACATATCCTGGAAAATGCCCAATGCAGAGCAACACGTTTAGTTCCTGAATTGCGCGGATTCTCCTATAAAGAATGTTTAAATGAGTTGAATCTTCCTACATTGGACTACCATAGAAAGAGATTTTATATTATACAAAGTGTTCAAGATAGTTCATAAAATAGATGACATTGATATGAGTAGTACATTTTTTACCTTCTCGGAAAATAATCAGCTAAGAGGACATAACTTGAAATGGAATAAACCACGTGCAAATAAATCAATTAAGTAACATACATTTGCACTGAGACATATCCACGTTTAGAATAGCTTACCATCGGAAGTCGTAAATTCAAAGACAGTTGTGGAATTCAAGACAAAATTAGACTAACTATGGAGATCTCAAAGGTTCGATCAGACCAACATATATTAAGTAGTTCTCAATTAGACGGAAGCGACGTTAAGTAAATCATTAGTTGAGGGGAATTTTAAGCCATACTGGCTTAAGAAATTTCCCAGAAGACAAAACGTAGACAAAAGACAAAAGGTATAGGCATTATTTGCATTCCTCATTTATTAGACTTCGATTGAGGAATACCTATGTATGACCTACACAGGTATAAACTGCTGGGAAGACAGGTTTATCTATAGACAGAAGTGTTTTTCCTGTTACAGGGGGTTAAGTCTACCACTATTTATTGTGTTCATGAGCAGAGTCTTACTAGAGTTAGCATATTTCTCGTGTTTTGTTTACTTTCAATTGATCACCTATATACAAATCAATAACTAAAACAAAAATTACTTAGAGCTTGAAATCTCGTACATGAAACACTGAAAAGAGTGGTTTCAGCAAATGCAATATTAAAGCACTAAGAAAGGTCTTCTTTAGTAACTTTAATATGCTATGCGATGGTTATAAGCTTTTTTTAAAGCTAACCGTGTAGTTCTATATCGCCGTCACAGTCACGGGGAAATCACAGTGTAGGAGCGGCAGTTTACAGTGTTTGAGATTGTTTCGTCTTTTGGGATTCTGTATAGCGAGAATCAGACACCTGGAGTAAAACATATACACTGACATGGTAAGTAATGTTGGTCAGTACTTTTCTAAAGTTATGATTAAAAAGCCAGACTGTTCTGGTCTGTTTGATGCATCAGTATATTTGGAACACCTCAAGAAGACAAATGACAGTTATAAAGCGTTATTAGTGTATTGCACAAGTCTCAATCATCTTTGCATGCAAAAATATGCATCATCACATCATAGACAAAATGTGTATTGAACGCATTATCAAACATATCACAGACTGTTTTCATAAGGAGCATATTATAGAATCATCTGTTTGTGGAATGTTATCTTAGAAGCGCATCAGCATGAAGATAAATCATGAAAATTCTTCATTTTAAATGGCACTGTATAAATAGACTTGAATCACATCAAAAGAAAATGTTGCCACCAATTTAACCTCCTACTTGATAATGGATGACCCTTTGAGGTGTCTGTCAGCATCTTGCCCTTTCCAGTTTCTCTTCCACCCATCCAGGCTTGTAACATAGATGGCCTGCTTGGTGCCTCTGCAGCAGAGCTGCTGGTAACTTATAGCAGGGTTTGAGTGTCATGTATCTCAAGTCAGGTAAAAGTCCCACAAATTTAGAGGCAATGTCTCGATATGGCTAAAATTGTTGACTGGGACCTTAAACCTCATATAAACATGTGTGCGTGAAATTCACTTCTTTTTTCTATCATAGTATTTGTATAAACTTAAAACCTTTTTTGTATTTTGGGATTTAATTGTGTTTTATTTCGTTACAATAAGTTAAACTTTCGTCTACATTTGCTCTAAGCTATTTTAATAGAGAGGTAGAGAAATCAAACTTAGGCACCCTGGTAGCTCAGTCCATAGCATGGCGAAATTATCATTATTGAGTTGGACTGGTTTGTGGAGTACTGCATCAATGAACAAAGGGACTAACCTGTGCACTTGAAATGTATTTTGATCCAGTCCGACTGTCATATGAAGTCCATTTTAATAAATGAATTTTGCATTTCGTTCTGCTACTGGGGCCAAAATATGATGTAAGTATCAGGATTAGACAATTGTTGGTATTTCATGGTTCATTTAACATGGACTTATAAAGGGTTTTGGCAGGGACCATTTCCCAAGACTGGTTGAGACAAGATGTCGGTTTTTCAGATGATTGGTTTTTGCAGTTTTTACTGTTGTTGTCAGTAGCTGAAAAATTGCCATAGTAAATCATCTGGGTCAAAACTTGGTTAAAGGATTTATATTCTGAATTGTGGATATCAAAAATGATAAAGGGTCGCCACTGTCGCAATGAAATACGTTAACTCAGCTTGATGGAAAACAACGTTATCTGGGTTTCGTACAACGATAAAGAGGGTCACTGTACATATTTCAACTTGTCTACCGCAAACGAAAGTACGAATATCAATTGTATCAATAAACAGCTCAGGGTTTCAACACTTTTAATCACCCCAAACTTAAAAATCGAGATACTATTGTTCACGTCAGAAATTTTAAAGACCAAAAGTCTCCATTTCCTGAAAATATCAGTTTATTTGTGTCTTGACAAAAGAATACACGACCATTAATTTGGGCAAAAAAAAACGTATGCAGTTTTACATGTTTAAAAGATCAAGAATGTGTGCATGTACAACTTGTGAGTAAACAGAAAACATTCATCCTCTGAAATCCTTCTTATATTATAAGCAATTTGTAGGAATAGCAACTATCACAAAAATGATGAAAATTAAAGCTTGTCATGTTTACTTACGCTCTTCGTGTATTACAATACCCCAAGTGTCCGATTCTCGCGATACAGAATTCAAAGAGACGATACAATCTCTAAAACTGTACACTTCCGCTCCTATACTGTGTAAATATACACGCTATGAAAGTTATGCAAAAATGCTTAGCTATCATAGTTTGTACAGTTCTTTTATGAGAAATGTGTAGATCAAATTTCACATAAATCATTAAAGCGGAATGGAATTACCTACCACTATCAGTAGGACGAGCTCATTTCCAGTTTTAGGGAAGTCGGGTGGTATTTTTCATTTTTTATTCAAATTTTAATAGAATAATCTGTACGTGTTACTTAAGGTAACCGTATCAGTGGTTTGCTTTAATTTGATATGCAACATGACTAAGCTCTGAAAAAGAATTGGTCTATTCTGAATTTGTCTATTCTGAATTTGACCTACTGATCCCATTTCCAGGGTCGGGGAGGGGGGTAGGGAGGGGGGTCTGCAGGCAAAATATATGCTACCATGCTGCTGCATTTTGTGATTCCCTATAATTCGATATGCAACATGACGATGTTCTGAAAAAGTTGAATGTTGAACTTTCGACCCCAACCCCAGGGTTAGGAGGTTGGGGGGTAGGGGTCTGCGGGCAAAATGTTTGCTACCATGCTGCTGCATTTCGTGAGTCCCTTTAATTTGATATGCAACATGACCCTGTTCTGAAAAAGTTGAATTTGACCTATTGATCCCATCCCCAGGGTCAGGGTGTAGGGGTCTGGGGGCAAAGTATTTGCTACCATGTTGCTGCATTCGTGATTCTCTTTGATTTAATATGCAACGTGACCATGTTCTGTAAAAAAGTGAATTTTGACTTAATGACCACCTCCTAAAGGTCGGGGGGGAAGGGGGGGAGGGGGTGCTGAGGGAAAATTATTTGCTACCATGCTGCTGTATTCGTGATTCTCTTTCATTTGGTGGTATGCAACATGACCATGTTCTGAAAAAGTTGCATTTTGACTTACTGACCCCATCCCCAGGGTCGGGGGGAGGTTAGGGGTATGCATCAAAATATCAACTACCATGTTGCTGCATTCGTGATTCTCTTCAATTTGATATGTTCCGAAAAAGTTGAGTCTTGAACTTTTGATCCCATCCCCTAAGTCCACCCAGTGAGTGAGACACATGCCTTCGATCGAAAATCACGTTTGATATGTTTCATATTTATTGTACCTGTCTGCATGCGAACTTTCAGTAAAAAATATTGAAAAATTACTGAGTTATTGCGAAATTTAAATATTTGACCGTCGACCCCACCTAAGGGGTCTGGGGGTGGGGTAAAATTCTAATCACTGCCATACTTATCTAAAGGCACTGGGTACTCATGGCCTATAACTGGGGAGCTGTCAGATATTATAGTTTTGAAGAAATGTGAAGTTATTCCGCAAAAAGCAAAATTAGCTTTTGCATTAGCCTTAGTTAATAAAGGGCCATAACTCATTCAAAAATTTGCAACTGACCTCCAAATTCGCACTTGACCTGTATTTTATAATGCTTTACCCTTCTGTAAAATTTGAAAGAAATGGTTACATTCTTTCAAAAATTATTGATCGGAAACCACAAATTGACAATTAAACCAAAATCAAAGTAATAAAGGGCCATAACTCAGTCAAAATTTTGTGGATTACCCCCCCTTTTCGAACTTGACCTGTTTTTATTGATGCTCGACCCTTCTGTAATGTTTAAATGAAATTGATCATCCCTTCAAGAGTTATCGATCGGAGGCCGCGGCGCCGAAAACGACGACGCCGCCGCTACCGGAGTCATGATCCCGATGTGTCGACCTTGCTTCGCAGGCGACACAAAAACAAAGTGTTTTGTTTGATTTGATTCTTTACGTCCCATCAACAATCTTTCAGTTATAAAGGGACGGGTCTTCCTGATTTGAACCATTAATCTTCTTGCTCAAGGACACAACGCAGTGACGCCGGTGAGGCTCGAACTCGCGGCCCCTCTGTCTCGAGTCAAGCACTCTACCACTGAGCCACTGCGTTTCCAAAACAAAGTGTAAATTTACATCAAATGTGGTGGCAACAGCACTAATTTTGGTGCAACATTTCATCTGCTTTAAAAGATATGTTCTGTTTAATTGTATTGATCCGGAGATGGATGCGCAGTGGCTCAGTGGTTGAGTGCTTGACTCGAGACTGAGGGGCTGTGGGTTTGAGCCTCACCGGCGTCACTGGGTTGTGTCCTTGAGCATGAACATTGATTCTAGCTTAGTACTGGTTCAACCCAGGAAGACCCGTCCCTTTATATTTGAAAGATTGTTGATGGGACGTAAAGAATCAAATCAAACAAAATGATCCGGAGAAGAACTTTAACAATAACAGGTAGTAACGTATCACATTTACAAAAACTGTACCTCCGCATCAAGTTACCGGGCAGCATAGCGCAGTCAGTAACGTGTCTGGCGTCAGATGCGTATCTGACTGCCGATCCAGGGGTTACGAGTTCGATGCCGGCCCGGTCCCATACTTTCATGGAGATTGATCATGAAATAATTTCTACGGTCATTTTTCTCTCTTCCGCTGATTCATTCAAGAAGGGTTGTTGTCAGTTACAAGCAAAAGTATGTGCACGAAATACTGGTTAACCGCTTGTTCAAGCATGCTTAGGTAAAAAATGTGGTTAGGTGAGCTGACCGTCACGATATGACCATAGCTGTTGCCTAGGACGTCAAGCAACAAACAAACCAAAAAACTGCCTCAAATTGATTTAGCAGGAGAGTGTGTGTAGGATTATACCAAATGGAGGGGGTGGGCGGGTACTTAATATTCATTTTTACATTCAATTTGTAGAGTCAGGGTGCCCCTTTGATAGTGGTGGACGAATTAACTGTAACTCCACCCTGTCGGACTTAGGAAAAAGTGAGATCATTCTAACTGGTAATTTAATGTAGTACGGGACCGATGGAAATGATAACCCAGAGTTTTTATAAAAGTAAGAGTTATCGTTATTTTTTGCCTTAAAATGTACAAGTATTGGCATTCACAAAAACGTGCTTATCGTTTATCAACACATCTGTATGACCAAGTATATATTTAGGTCCACGCCAACGAGTTAGCGGAGCTCTATTGTTTTTGGCTTGTCCATCCATCTGTCTATCCATCTGTCTGTACGTCCATCTGTTTGTTCTTCGGCTGGTGTGGTCACTCTAACTTAGTCATTTTCAATCTGATTTCTTCCAAATATCATATATGGATTGCTTCCATCAACATTGATTCAAATTCAAATGTGGATTTTTTCCAATAAATGATAATCAAGATGGTCGGCAAAATGGCCGCCGTCTATCAGTTTGCATCCATCGTGGTCACTCTTACTTACTCACATTTAATTGGATTTCTTCCAAATTTCATATATGGTTTGCTTCCATTAAGGTGATACAGGACCCATGTCAAAAGATAACCAAGTGTTTTTTTTTAAAAAAGAGTTATCTTTATTTATTGTCTTAAAACGTACAAGTATTGGCGTTCACAAAAAAATCATCAACACATCTGTATGACCAAATATATTTTGATCGTCTGGTCCAGTTTCACCCCTCAATGCATTCTGAGTTATACTGGTCAGGCAATTCTGGTCAGAAAAATTAATATTTATGCGTATTCAATGTATGTACTATTAGCTGATAAAGTGTCTTGCCCCATGACACAACACTTTGACTCTAGTGATTCACAAATTAGTAATCCTTCGATCCCTAGTTTAACACTCTACGACATGAGCCACTGTTCTTCTTAAGTCCTTTATCTTTGTAAATATGACGTCGTAGGTGGGAGGGCTCCCTTCTTTTAACTTGGGTGAAATCCAAGAGCAACATATTGGACACTGTGAGAGCCCTTGCCAAATGCCGGGGCGTGCCTTTGTGCTATTTTTAGCTAGCCAGTGGGGAGTTTTTTGACTGAGGCTTATTTTGTATATATATGCGAGCTGTGAATAGTCTAAAATGGCCGTTCACATATGCATGCTTGTCTTAGCATTAACTAATTGCCTTTATGAAAAGAACTAAACTCGTGCATCATCCCTTCTTTACCCATTCCCGCATTGGTAGAATGTTCAACTTGAGACCAAGTAGTCCCTGGTTTGAGCCCTATTGCTTGTTTGTTTGTTAACTTATTTGTTTGTTTGGTTGTGTTTTTCATGGGAGTGATATAACGACATGTACCACTAGTGGGTTACAAATTTTGGTAACGCTATATAATGACGTCCGTTATGGTTTCTCATATAATTTTATGGCAACATCAAAGCGTAAATCCACGCAATTTCTAAACGCGATTTAAAAGTAGTTTTAGGGTCATACAATAAATAGAACCTAGCAGTCAAGACTTATAAAGCCTGATGAGCTATGATTTTTTATTCATATAGATGTTTTTTATATTATGAATATTGATGTTTTTAACTTACTCTATCCTTCCTCTCAAATACTTTTCGTCTTCTGCTATTGGGATCAAACGTGATTTTCTATGCATTACCACCTGCTAGGACACCAGGGTGGTGTTGAAATCCGAACCTGAAAGGCGAGGGTTATGACTACCCCTGAGGGGTCTAGCAGATGATAGTGTATCAGAAAACCATTATTGCATAAGGTCATTTTCTCGCTTGAAAACTTGCAACAACGTTTTAGAAATAGAACCTTTTACCAGATCAAAGACTTGCGTCATCCTGACGACACTTCTATGAGGGTTTGGATAGGGGGGGGGTCTGATATTCACTATTCATTAAAAATTTAGCCCATTTTTCATCTCATTAAAATTTTGGGTTATTTATTAAAATAAGACCAATTATCCATTAAAAGGAAGACATGTGGCATAGAAATCTGATTATTCACTATTCATTATTTTTTTCTTCAATTCATCAAAAAAAATAATAGGATTATTCATTATTTTTAGGCCTTCATTATTTACTATTCATTATTTTTTGGCTCATTATTCACTATTCAATTTAAAATAAGGCCATTATTCACTAATCATTATACCCCATCCAGACCCTCTTCTATACGCGTTACTGCTGATGGCGTCAATTTTGTAACGAATCCAGAATACTTATACTGTACGTAAAGTAAAGAAAAAAGAAAATAATAAAAGCAACAACAAAAATGCTATGAATCAACAGCACGTGAATTGCCCCCCCCCCCCCTCTCTCTCTCTCTCTCTCTCTCTCTCTCTCTCTCTCTCATACGCTCACCCTCATTTAGGCACACACACAAGTGCGCGCGCACGCACGCACTTATAAAGGTCTTAAGGGGTCCTTGAACGTGCCAAATGATGAGTAGAAAAATAGTAGGCTTTTTTGCACACGGACATCAACTCAAACAATACACTGTCTACGCACACGGACCTAAATCAAACAATGAAGCAGGTATGACACTCCATGCCTGTTTTAATTTCAGAGGTAAAAAAGGAAAATAGAACAAGAAAGAAAAACGAGCACGGTGACATATGCTTTTTAATTAGTTATAAGTTTCTATGCAAAATTTCCTTCAAAGTAATAAGTAATAAGTAATATTTCCCATGAAATAACATCCAAAAAACGATTACTACTTTGTTTTTTTTCTTGGTAAACTAGCAAATGGTTTATTGAGGAATTTTATTACAACGCACTGGGAGCAATTTTTGACGCATTGATACAACGCACTGATGGTTGCACAGAAGTCCTGTGGTTGCTGGTGCAGACTCACCACATCATTCGCTGTTCAAAAATCGCCATTTCAACCAGCACATGATATTTCGATACTGTGAAGAAGGCTCAGGCGAGCCTGTGCAAACGTGCAGACTCCCAAGAGCCTTTGCTGCCAGCACAAGAGATATTGATATTTATTATCCAGTGACATTGCCTGCGCAAATGTGCAGACTCACCAGAGTATTCGCTGCTGGCGTAAATAGCACACAAATCGCCATTTAAGGCAGCACAAGAGATTGTACAGTGACGAAGGCTAAGGTAAGCCTGTGCAAATGTGCAGACTCGCCAGATCCTTCGCTGCTCGCTCAAAATGGCATTCAATCGGCATTTGAGTCACCACATGAGAATTTTGAACTGTGACAAAGGCTCAGACTAGACCAAGCAAATGTGCAGACTCGCCAAAGCCATTGCTGTTCACATGAATGACACCCAAAAATAGTGAGTATCACAATCACAAACTGCAGACAAACCCATGGCACTGAGAGAAATAGCCACACAACAATCACAAGACACCAGGAAGATAAACTAAGCAAAGCAGCCAGCCCTCTTTCTTCCCCATCAAGATGATCGCAAAACAAGAATGGACATAAAGTAACAAAATATAGAACAATTACAGAATTCTGTAATGGGAGTAACAATCAACAACGAATCAACAACAACAGAATCATCGCCTTAGAACAGACAGCAGCCTATATCTCTGGGGTGCTAAAATTGCATTTTACTGGTACCAAATCTTCGCCCTAGATTCTGCTGTTGTTGAAGCACAAAAATTAAAGCTCGCATGGAGGCTTCCTAACTATTGTAATGTAACATAACGGACAAACAATCTCATTAAATTTAAAGTTTTGGGGCCAATCTGAAAACATAGTCAGAAACACTCTCAAAAGCTCTGGAGCGTCTTTGGTGAGGCTACACATTTGCAGAGTCACGCTTGAGCCTTCATCAGTGTACAAAAACCACAAACTCTATGCCTATTGACTATGATTTCTTTATAAGCTTGCATTTATTTTACTTTTAATGGCCCAATGCACACAAACCGTCGGTAACATTGTAGTTTATGGTTCTGCTATGCAATTGGCGTTTTAATTTTTGGTTTGACCAACAAATCTGACACAGTTGTGGAGTTTGACAGTGACAGGTGCTTTTTTCTATTGTGACTGCCTAACTTCAGGAACATTCTGTATGTCTAAGTACAGCTGCAGCAATGTTTTCATAGTTCCATGAAATAACATCCAAAAATGATTACTACTCTCTATTTTTTTCTATGCAGAGAAGGCTCTGGCGAGTCTGTACATTTGCACAGGCTCACCTGAGTCATCATCCTGGTACTGAAACATCATGTGCTGGCTCAAATAACGATTTATGTACCGTTTATAAGAACAGTGAATGCTGTGGTGAGGCTGCACCAGCAACCATGACACATCTAGACAACCATCAGTGCGTTGTATCAATGCGTCAAAAAATGTCCCCAGTGCGTTGTAATAAAATTCCTCAATAAAACGTTAGCTAGCTTACCAAGAAAAAAAGATACAAAATGCTAATCGTTTTTTTGGATGTTATTACATGTAACTATGATAACAGCTGTGCTTAGACATGTATATTTCCCTCAATTTAGGCAGTTACACTAGAAAAAGCACCTGTCACGGCAAAACTCCAGAACTTTGTTGGATTTGCAGTCCAAACCATGAATTAAATCACCAATTGCTTGGCAGAGCCATAAACTGCAATGTTACCGGTGGTCGGTGCGCCAGGTGTCATCACAAACAAAATAAATGCAAGTTTATAAATAAATCATAAAGTCAACAGGTATAGATTTTTTTTACCTTTTACGCCACCACCTGTGCTGAAAAATGCAACCACCAGCTCGTTGTAGCCACCACCGGTGCGTTTACATTGACCAGTGTGATCTTATTCCATGGTATCATGCCATGCTAATGTGTTTTCCACTCATTTTAGTTTTAAATATCGTTTAGCTTTTCCAAAAATATATTATACACAATTCTAAAAGAGGCCATAACTCGGTTGAAATTTCTGTTTGCATAATTATGTTTGTATAAATTAGAAGAAAAAAAATGTTAAAGCATAATACTTGCATGCCCTAGTTTTGGGTTTAACCCAGGTCATGCTGAATGCGGATTTTTCCTTTTTGAAAACACGGTAGATCCTGAGGAAGCCACCTGATCAGGATCCACACCATTTTTCACTCTTGTTGCAAATACATGCACATAACTGGAAGTCTGTATATTTAGGAGAGTAGTCAATAAAAATATTCACAATGACAAGAATTGAAATTTTAAACAGTCTGTAAATTGCACGGAAGTAGGTCAATAAAACTTAAGTTGAAGATCAACCAAGCTGAAAGTGAAGGTCAACCAAGCTGAAAGTGATAGTCAACCAAGCTGAAGGTTAAGGTCAACCAAAGCAGTCTTCATTCCCCTACAATGACTAAGTTATTTTCAAAGCTGAATTTGACAAAGTTAATTTCCGCAGAAGAACCAAAGCTTCGAACCCGTAGTGGGCTGGTGCCCATCTTCCCCATTCAGTGCATGTGGTCTCAATTTTAGCTGCGTATGTATTCTCCCAAAAATAACATATTGCAGAGATAAGTTATTATTCTTATTAAAAAACCTGTATATGATTCGCATGAGAATTGCCACAACGAGGCAATGCTCACTGGCGTTCGCATTTTAGAGAATACGCTCATGCAGTGCTGTCCAATTCTCATTAATCGCCTAGCCTAATACACATTTCCACAAACACCACTGCACGAGAATTGTAAACCGTCATGAGACGTGGCGCGTGAGAAGGATCCGTGCCGAAATTGGATAAAAAATGCAAAGGCAATTGACTGCCAGTTCGTCCAACAAAGGTCCCTTTACACGCGTCACAGCTCTGAGTTGGTGTAAGACTGGTTTCCAGTAGCCGGATCTAGCCGTACTATAAATTGGGTAGAGTGCTGGCGATATTTATCGATGTATATTATTTCTGAATAGTGACTTAGATTGCATACCTTTACATGATTGGAACATCAATAATAACATTTTCCCTTCTTTATATATAATATTTAATGTACAAAGTAGTAGTTATGCTTGACCAGTCGATATGATAAAGGTTGTAGAGGAAACACACATGAACGACTGATGCATTCAAACACGGGTGCTAAACGAATATACCCTATACTACCGAAAAACTGAATAGGGCTACTACATTATATTTAGAAATAATTGCTAACAGATTGTCTATCTGAAATAACATAGTTTTCGTTATGAATAAACAGTGCGAACCAAGAGGAGATGTCACACTGTGTGACGAATCATCTTGGCTCCCTTTGTTCTACAAGCATAGACATTTGGCCGACAAAAACATTTGCAGTATAGTACATATTCACATATTCACACGTATATGTATATTTACATATGTAAAACATATGCGTGAGTTTATGTGACTATCAACGTAGAAAATGAATCTTCATATTTTGAACATGGGAACAAACACAGACTCAATGAAAAATAGTCCTCCAGAGGATAGAGCTAAATCCTACGTTTCCATTTCCTTTTTCCTTTTTCCTTTTCTTTTCTTCTAAAATCAACTCGCCACTTTGTTGTTGTTGTAAAAGTGAAATATGTATGTAAAATTATGATCCTCATGCTGGTTACTTTGTAATCCTGAGTGAATCAAGAATTTGTATTGTATTTGTATTTGAAAGTAAAGTAAAGTTAAGGTGAAGGTTAAGGTCAAGTGAAGCTAATGGTAAAGTTTAAACCAAAGCTGAAGGCCAAACCAAGCGAAGCTGAAGGTGTAAGTCAACCTATGCTGAAGTTGAAGGTCAACCAAAGCTGAAGGTCAGCCAAAGCTAATGGTAAAGGTCAACTAAAACTGAAGGCCAAGCCAACCGAAGCTTAAGGTGAAAGTCAACCTAAGCTGAAGCTGAAGGTCAACCAAAGCTTAAGGTAAAGGTCAATCAAAGCTAAAGGTGATAGTCAAGTGAAGTTGAGGTGAATGTTGGCGCTTAGAATATCCTCTAAAATCAAACATGAAATCAGTTTGTGTTTTTGTTGTCTCTTGACTGTGCATAAAAATGATAAAATGTTGATAAGACAGTAAACCGTTTTCACTTTTTTATTTAGAAAATACTTTAAAATTTCGAACAATAGCTGCCTATCAAAACAGAATAGACAAACAGCGCAGATCCAGACCAGACTGCTCTGAGGGAGCAATCTAATCAGGGTATTCCCTGTTTGCTAGTTTGTGAGTACCAGCCCTGTTAACCATCATTTTTCTAAAGCAGAAAGAGAAAAGTGTTCGAAATTTTAGTACAGTTACCGATTTATGCATACAGATAAGATCTATCAGGCCGGTCTTGCTAAATCTACTTGACTATGCAATACGAGTAAACTTAACATCTTTTTTTTGTTGCTGTTTTTTTTTTTTCTTTTTTTTTTTTTTTTTGCTGGTTGTATTTTTTCAACATTTGAGTAAGTTTTTTGGATTGGTCAGCCTAGATAAATTGTGGGTTTGCACTTTATTTAGTATGTCCGTTCGTGCGTTTGTCTGTAATCAGTCAGCGATACACTCTATAACTCGGAAACAACTTTAAAAATTTGGATCATTTTTTCCAAATCAGATGACATTAGGTTTGCATGAAATAATTTTCTTTGTCTGAAAACAGGTACTCCACTCATTGTTAAGCATATTTCTCTACTATATAAACTGCATAGGTTTAGATAAACAATTTTTTTGAGCGTAAAAGTATACGAGTCTCAATGAGACGGTTCTTTTGAGCACCAAAAACACATGTTTAAATTGATGGGTAAGACAATACAATAAAATTTCCTCTGGACCTATGATTTAGTCAAAGAAATGTGTCTCATTTAAGACAACTTATACGCAAACTCATGAACCAGGCCAAACGTTGATCTATTCTCATGTACTTTTAGCATATTAACCCTTGTCGAGCTTAAACGTTTTATATACTACACTCCTCCCAAATTTCTATCATGTATTCCTGCAGCATTCCAATGATAAACATGTGTTTTCAATCAGAGTGGCAAGCAGTGTGGATCCTGATTAGATGGCTTCTTCAGAAGCCAGCTAATCTGGATCTACACTGTGTTTTCTTTGAAAAAAGGATAAATCCGGATTTAGCAGGACAAGTGTCAATGCATAGGACAATATAAAACAAGGTAGACCATGTGGAGCCGCTGCAGAATGTAGCTACATGTACTCTCATTGCTAGTAAGAAAGTCTTAGCTGACACAACTGTGTACCAGATTTAAACACGGTGTTATTCTGACTTTCATACTTACTACAGTTCAAAAATACGTATATATTGGATAATAACCGTTTTGAGCGTTGAGGATAGATTCTCTCTCTCTCTCTCTCTCTCTCTCTCTCTCTCTCTCTCTCTCTCTCTCTCTCTCAATACATTTAGATGGTTTGAATACAACTCATGTTTTATTTTTACCGGATATAATTTCAAACTGTGCACCATCTTGTTCAAAGGGAAACAGATTCGTATAAGTAAAAGTCGCATGACTTTTTTCTGAATCCCATCATGATTATATTGCAAATTATATTAATAGAAATATGAATCAATATGTTTAAACCAACTGATACAATTTGAACGACCATCGACACTTTGACCTTTGAAATGAATCGACGGTCATTCCAAAATTATAAAAAATATTATATTTTTATAAAAACAACCACAAAAAAAGCAAAAAAAGGCAAAAAAAAACAAGATAGGTTCCATATAGCATAAATAGTTGAACTCGGCAATACAAAGGATATTAAGAAGTATGTAGTTCTCATTTACTCGAACCGCCGAATGTTTTGCTTTGAATCATCAGCAGTTTGATTAAACAGGAGCTCGTCTGTTATTATGATTGTTGCTTGCAAAAATATATATTTGTCAGTAATTTTCTAACTGAACGTGTATTTAAAAGAGATCACTTTTGTTTTATCTAATCAAATGTATGTTTTGGGTACTTAAAAGAACCGTCTCGATGAGACGGTTCTTTTATGTACCCACAACATATCTTTGAGAAGGAATTATAAAAAAATCTCAGAAATACGAACTCCGTCTTCTAAATTCAAAGCAAGTATGTACTTCGAGTTCGAGTTATCAGGATTCGAAATATCGAGAGTCGACTGTATTAACATCTCATGATACATCTCTGTTACATGTAATCTTGACATTTTATCCATTATGTTCTCTATGACGGTTTTTGAAATCCAAAGAATGTGACTTGACGTCGAGATGGATAACCCCTAGTCACCACAAACTCTTCTCCATTCTTCTTAAACCCAATTGCAAGCGGACTTCCAGGACAACCATCTGACTGCTGAATAACACGCAGAGCATTACCTGTTGGAGATATGACGTGTATCGCATTATTGTTGTAATCACATACAAATATACTCCCGTAACCATCCACTGCAACACCCCTAGGACAGAAATTATCCTTGCCTTTGTATTTAAACTTTGGGTTACCATTGAAATCGAAGCAATACACTGCTTTATCAGTAGTGCACGGTTGTATGACATGTGATCTGTTTTCATCTACAGCTATGTAGTCGAAGTTTTTAAGTTCTCGTCCTTCTTTGTCGTGACTGAAATAAACATGTGTTTTCTCTGTAGGTTCTGGAATATCATCAAATGAAATAATCCCAAATGCTACTGGATCATCAAAGGCTACTGCTATGTCACCTGTTCGGAGACCATGTATTGCCCTTGGTTTATACTTTGTTGAGCCGTTTAATGTAGACTTTAGCCGTTTATCAGCAGAGATGATACAAATTTTCTTCTTTTCTGGAATACTTACAGCAATCTCTCCATTCTTGATAACAGTAGCACAGTATGGCTTACGTGAACCAGTTGATGTATCTGAGCAATATTTGAAATCACGGGAAGCTAAAACGGTGCCATCTCCTTTGGCTAAAATACAGTGTCCTTCATCGTTATACGTGTCAATAAGAACAAAGTCGTCATTAGGAAGGAAAATCAATGAAGAATAGTTTGGTGAACTCAGCCCTTTGTAGTTTTCCTGTACTTCTTTATGGCATGTCTTTGTTATGTTATCGTATTCTAGCCATGATGCCCCCTCGTAAATGGGTATACGATTATTTATAGTCTGTTCTTCAGCATATGCCAGTTTATGTGTATCATTGAGGTCTATCTGCAGGATCTCTAGAAGACTGTTCTGTGGCTTCAAAGATAGTTCTGAGAATCTGAAAGCGCGTGCTGTGTCAAGAATGACTGTCTCCTGATCTCTTATCTTGCACATAAGCTTTTTAGATATAATGCATTGGTGAATTTTCGAACCGTATGCCTCTATTGTCTCAGTCAGGTCTTTATACACGTGAAAGTTGTCTGTCATTTCTTTGAGACTGTCCGTTACCTCAGTGGTTATTAGAGCATGCTGTTTAGCCATAGCCCTTGCCTGGTCATTTATAGCTTCTTCCAGGGAATCCATTATTTGGTTAATTTTTGAGCGCATTTCTTTAAAATTTCTCCCTATTTCTTCGACCTGCTTTTTATAATCTGTCGCACAAGATTTAATAGTCTTCACAACTGTTTCTGCATATTTGGACAAGCTTGAGATCAAATCATTCATGTATTTCTTTTCTCTTTTCACACTTTCCTCATCAGCAAGCTCATTGACTTTTAACACAGAGTTACACTTTTTGTGGTCTGTTAAACGACAAGATGCACAACAAAACACTTCATTGTCCTTACAATAGTAGTTTATAGCCTCATCTGGATGAGAATCACAGGTTGGATCTAAATATTCTGAAAGCATGCTGATCGTCTTAACTCCGTCATCATTTTTAAAAGCTTTTTCAATATCAATATATTTATGATGTTTCATTAGCTTGAAGGTATGGCGACTTTCTGAACAAACCCGACAGAGCTTTTCTAAACAGTCGAGACAGAAAACCGTTGACTTTGATTCTCGACCAAGACTTTTGCATGAAGCACAGCCATCTTGTTCTTTGCGTCCGTTTCTTTGTCCATTGACACAATTTGTCTCTAACATCATTACCCATTCTTTTATACTGATTTCCTCTGGTATTGTGTTATATTTCGTACACACTGGACATTTTAATTTATTTTCTAACTCCTTGTTGTCATTCAATTTCGTCATATACGTAATAAGACAAGTTTCACAAAAGTAATGACCACAATCAGGAAGTTTTCTTGGGTTGACGAATTGTTCCAAACACAGAGAACATAACAAACCCACATCAGCATCATCTGAAGCTTCTGCCATTCTTTAACTCTGTCTATGCTGATAGATTCTACCACACAGATTGCTAAAATAAAGTTAGGTAATTCTATTACATATTTTGAGGGTTCATTCTTATTAGTCGAAATTGTAATTCCCTGGATGGGTAATATCTTAAAAAGTTCCTGTCCCCTGCCCCTTTAGTTAATAACAGGCAACATACAGTGGTCTAATTTGTAAACCTTTCAAATATGTAGTGGACTATTTAATTACAGTGCTGATGTGCTCTGTTAAACCCATATACACCTGCTGTGGGACATTGTGCAAACGGTGCAGATCCAGATCAGATGCTGATCAGGATCTCACCTGTTTTCTTACAGAAGGTTCTATTAAAAATTGAATAATGAAATGAAATAAAAATATTGAAAAATAATAAAAAAAATTATCACCCACCAACTATTAAAGTGGAAGTGGTCCAATTAATAAGGGTGGGAAAATCCGTTCGGCTCAAAACTCTTTGCACTGCTCTGAGTTTCAATATTTTACAGGTATCTCAATCCAAGTCATCCATACCAAGGATGGAGTTAAAATGATAAAATGAGCCACGACACGAGATTTCCAACAATGTGATATTTGCGACCAGCAAAGTCTCAGATCAGCCTGTGCATACGCGCAGTCTAATCGGATCCTTTGCCAGTCGCTTGGATATTCTATGAGTGTTAAGCTACTAAATGAACATCATTTGTAATTTCTAAGCTTAAAAGGAGGCTGCACAGGCTCGTCTGAGTCTACACTTGTCAAAATGCCACATTGTTTTAAATCACATGTCACGGCTCAAATATTGAAACTGTTCAGTGACGAAGATGATCGAAAGGGTGAGGTGTTGTTCGGTTGATCTCTTTGCTTGTGAATAGCTTTACTCTTCACTGCCTTCAATGCTCACTTTCAGAAAAAAATGTTTGTTCTCCTCTGGTCACGCCTAAAAGGCCAGGCCGCTAGGCTATTTTTTCATGTTCAGTTCAAATTAGCATTCAATTTTAATTGTTCATATAAATAAATTACCGAAAAATTAAGTATTTTATTGGACTTAAACTCTCATATCATGCTCATAAATGTAAAAAATGTCAACAATTGACGGTATTTAACATTTATGAGAAGAAAAAATTTCATGCTCAGTTGTGTTCAGCATGACATAGTTTTATAACCTCGTAGCCAGATGTGTGTGTGTGTGTGTGTGTGTGTGTGTGTGTGAGTGTGTGTGTTCTTCAATCCCTTCAATTTGATACACAGCATGACCACTTACTGAGAAAAAACAGGTTGATTTAGAGGCCAATACCTTAACCCAAATGAGACGGGGGTTAAAACATCACGGCATACTGGTTTTCTACTAAGTGGCCTATAATTTACATGCTTTTGTAACAGCCATAACCCATCCACCATCTCTGACCATTCAGATAAGTAAAAGAAATATTTAAAATATTCCTTATTTGTACGTTAACCCGTAAATTACATGTATATTGTACAATAGTTCATATTTTATACTGAAGACTACAGTCGTATGATATGAGGGTCTACACCTTAACTACCCAACCCACACAGCACCAATGACCATTCAACTAAGTAAAAAATAAGTGCTTGAAAGCTGAATATGTCTTACCTTTGTCTCCTACGATGCAATATATTAAACAAAGACGGTAACTTATATCGTCCGATAGTTATTTAACTTCCTCATTTATAATTTTTGGTAAACGCATATACATATGAGGGTCGAGATGGGGGTTAATACATTTTACTGATAGGAGAAAATGAGCACATAAGTTGCATGCTTATTTAAAGAGTTACGATTTAATCCAATATTATTCTTGCTAATGTGAGAATAATATCGGCTAAAATGGTAACTCGTTTATCGAAGAGAAAAAAAAAATCTGCCAGAACTAATCCCCTGTAGACCCTCACACCAGTAGCTTCAACCTTGACTATTTTCTGAAAATGTTGTATCATGTTAATGATGTAAGCGCACATGTGGGTGGGTTCTTTGTTCGTTTGATTTGATTCTTTACGTCCCATCAACAATCTTTCAGTTAAACAGGGACGGGTCTTCCTGGGTTGGACCAGTACTAAGCTAGGATAAATGTGTCTTGCCCAAGGACCACAACGCAGTGACGCCGGTGAGGCTCGAATCTGCGGTCTTTCAGTCTCGAGTCAACCACTGAACCACTGCGCTCCCTGTGGATGGGTTCTGTAGTCCGCTGTCAAAATAAATAGAAGTTGATCAATGTGACATGGATGCCTCTGCCAGGGATCATTGTATGAACATACATGTATTTTAATTAAAAATGGGCGAGTAATTATCAACACGAGAAAACCCGTCTTGGAGGTCTGGGAACAGCAAAGGCACATACCAGCCTGCGCATCTGCTCAAACTGATCAGTGCCTTTGTTATTCGCTTTGCCGCAAAATTTTGACCGAAATATGGCCCTTTATTGTTTGCTGCTTTTGAAGCAGCAATCTTTCAGATGGAATTTTTTCAAAAATCCGGTCATGCGCACTGCACATTGAGATTCTTCTGTCTGACGCAAACCGTTTCGCTTATTTCGTCATACTCTTTGGACACATGACTCTTCATTAATACGCGGATCATTGCTATGAATAGTCGGATATAACGTTAGACGTTCAATAAATGAGAAACTATATTACTGGCTTTATTTTTTTGACAAAATTTACCCATCGATAATCTCAAACCACTCACGCTTCTTAAAATATCAACTCATATACAAAGTTGGAAGACAACAGGCCAGCAAATGCGCGAGATAGTGCGCGGAAATCAATTTTCTACGCAAATCAAGGACAATAACCCTGTGCTAATTCGCCGAAATGTATCCATCTTCAATCGCAAACCACTCCTTTTAAATATCAACTCACATACAAAGTTTGAAGGCAATCGACCAACAAAATGCGTGAGATAGAGCACTGAAACCAACCAATTTTCTACGAAAATCAAGGGCTATAGCCCGGTGCTAATTTGACGAAATATATCCATCTACAATCCTAAACCACTCCTACTAAATATCAACTCATATACAAAGTTTTAAGACAATGGGCATAAAAATGAGCGTGGTAGAGCACAAAAACAAATTTTCTACACAAATCAAGGGCTATAATTCTGTGTTAATTTGCAAAATTTATCCATCTACACTCCCAAACCACTTCTACTAAATATATTAACTCATATACAAAGTTTGAAGACAATCAGCCAAAAAATGAGCGCGATAGAGCACGGAAACCAGTTTTCCACACAAATCAAGGGTAAAAATTATGTGCTAATTTGACGATATGCATCCATCTTTAATCCCAAACCACTGACCTCTTAAATGTCAACTTAAATACAAAGTTTGAAGGCAATCGGACAAATAATGCGCGAGATAGAGCAATAAAACCAACCAATTTTCTACATGAATCAAGGGCTATAACTCTGTGCTAATTTGACGAAATTTATCCATCTACGATTCCAAACCACTCCTACTAAATATCAACTCATATACAGAGTTTGAAGACAATCGGCCAAAAAATGATCGAGAAACAGCTTGAACACCAATTATCTACACGAATGAAGGGCAATAATTCTGTGCTGATCTGACGAAATTTTCCCATCTACAATCCCAAACCACTCCTCCCCAATATCAACTATTATGCAAAGTAAGAAGAAAAACTGTCAAGAAATGCTCAAAGATAGAGAGCGGAAGCGAAGTGGTGACAGACGGGCGGACGGACACTAAACGCAAATTTTTGAACGGATGGTATACCATAATACCCACACTTTCTATGGCGTTGTATAAAAACCTAGCAGACTCGGTTTCGTAAAGTCGAATTCTAATATCTTGTTATTATAATTATTTTCTTTCTGATGGGTTTTCTCATACATATTGATACAATAAACATGGATTGGCCCATTTTGTACCTGTGACTATAGGGGTCACAGGTTGATTTTTTTTTTTATATTTTAACTCTTTACATTCTGGGATCTAATTGTTAATGCTTTTGTTGTCGGCTGACTTATTTTAAAAATTTAGTTTTTTTTTTAAATAATTCTTGCAGGAACACTATCAGGGTGTCAAACCGTTTGAATCCAGATCTGGACCGATATTTTAGTCCTGCTCTGGATCCAAGCTGTTTGCAAAGGTTATCAGCAGATGACAGAAGTCGCAGATAAAAAAATATTGATTGATTGATTTAGTCTCTGCAATATTGAAAACTTAACAAACTGGGTTCCATAACTACATCTTGCTAACAAAATAGTCGCAGACCAGCCTGCTCCTAAAGGACCAATCTACTCAGAGACAAGTATTTCCTTGATTTATTGATTTGGAAGATTCCATTTTAATAATTTAGGAACATGGAAACAGGTTCTCTTTCTGGTACCACTGAAGTAGCAGTCTACTCAGGGACACGATTTGTTCTTCTATTTATTGATAACTAGTATGGATTAGGCCAATTTACCAATTCGAAGATTCCATTTTAGAAATTCATTTGAACATATGAAAAATAAATTTCTTGTTATTTTAAAATACCTCTGGACATTTCTATTATTTATAATAATAATAATAATAATAATAATAATAATAATAATAATAATAACAGTAATAATAATAATAATAATAAGAAGAAGAAGAAGAAGAAGAAGAAGAAGAATATTTGTTCTTCTTCTTCTTCTTCTTCTTATCATTATTATTATTATTATTATTATTATTATTATTATTATTATTATTATTATTATTATTATAACTCTATATAAAGCATCATAGTTATTGGTATTATATATGTATTGTACCAGATGACCTGAAATCCGCTAGAGTTGTTCCCATTTTTAAGAAGAATGATAAGACTGAGGTCGGAAATGATCGCCCAGTATCAATCTTAAGTATCATCTCAAGTTTTTGAAAGAGTGGTGTATGATCAACTTGAAACTTATCTTGATGAAAGAAAACTTTTATACGATCTCCAGTCTGGCTTTCGTCCAAAATATTCTACAGATACCTGCTTGATACACCTAACTGGCTTCGTAAAATATCAAATGGATAAAGGGAATGTTGTCGGTATGGTCTTACTTGACCTACAGAAGGCCTTTGAGACAGTTGACCATTCCATTTTACTTGCAAAATTGGAAGCCATGGGCCTTAGTAATGACATTGTTAAATGGTTCCAGTCATATTAGTCTGGTCGTCAACAGCTTGTTGATGTTGCCGGAACTTTTTCTTCATGTGAAAATATAACATGTGGTGTTCCTCAAGGGCAAATACTTGGACCTTTGTTGTTTTTAATCTATGTGAATGACATGTCTGGTGTTATTGGTAATAAACTTCTCCTTTATGCAGATGATTCTGCAATATTGGTAGCAGATAAGGATATATCTACTGTTGAAAATGCTCTTCCTAACAGATCTCCAGATAGTTAGTGAGTGACTGATTGATAACAAATTATCATTGCATTTGGGTAAAACTGAGTCGATTTTATTTGGCTCTAAATCAAGGCTCAGATCACGGTCAAACTTAAATATTGAATACAAAGGCAGTAAAATTGAGCCCAAAGACAAAGTCAAATACCTTGGAGCCATTTTGGATCAAACTTTGTCAGGGGAAAGCATGGTAAATTCTATTTTGCAGAGAGCTAACGCCAGACTTAAGTTTTTATACCGGAAATAGAAATTTTTAAATTTTCATACAAAAAAACTTTTAGTCATGTCCCTCATACAATGCAATTTTGATTACGCCTGTTCCTTCTGGTATATGGGAATTTCAAATTTGCTAAAAACAGACTTCAAGTTACACAAAATAAGATTATCAGGTTCGTTCTTAAAATGGATCAAAGGTCTCATGTAGATGCTTATGAATTCAAGTCCATTGGCTGGTTGCCAGTTTCACGTAGGGTTGATCAGATTATTTTAAACCATGTTTTTAAAATCAAATCTGGGCAGTCGGCCCAGTATATGGCTGAAAATTTTATACAAGCAAGTTCTTTACATTCTTATGGCACTAGGTGTAGTAAAAGTGGGAACTTCTCCATTCCTAAAGTGAAAAGTTTTGGCAAGAAATCTTTTGTTTACAATGGATGCATCTTGTGGAATAACCTGCCTAGTCATATAAAAGAAAAACTAAGCATTTATGATTTTAAAATGACTGTTAAAAGCATTTCTTAGAATTGCTTCCAGAATAGTATTGTCTACATTCTATATGTAATTTTCGCATTTTGCCATTTTACTATTTATTAGTTTTTTTGAAATTTTAAGATTTTAGGGCATTAGTAGTCTACTTGTTCGTCTTATTACTATTATTATTATTTCATGAACATGTACTAGAATTTTACTTCCTGAATCAATTTTACGCTTCGCGCCTCACTATGACTTGCAATTAAAACATAAGGACCGCAATGGAAATAAGAGAAGTCACTTCCTTTTTTTGTGTCATTCTTGGTACTGATTAGCAAACCATGATCTCTTAGATGTGACTTTTAGATGTATATGTTTTAGCATGTATATTTGTTATCACATTGTTGTTGTAACATGTATTGTTGATCTTTTATACCGAAATAACTCAATCAATCAATCATAGTTAGATTTATGATTTATCTTTTTTATCCAATTACCCCTTTTTGGCCCCACACAGATATACTTTTAATCTATTTTATTACCTTATAATCACTTAGATAAGACTGGTCTTTGATGTGAGCTATGACCTTGAGGACTGTTAATTATAAGCCACCATCTTGGGGCACCTCAGTTACATAGAGAACTAGAAATTGTGTTTATGAAACACTGTGCCTCCAACCATATGTCTGTCCATAAGAATGATCTTACCAGGTTATCTACTCACCATCCTCTATCAGCTGACCAAATCGAGGCAACTAGCTGTAATGATTTTCGAGATTTATCTTTGTTTCAAGTTTTCTATATGCAAATTTACAAAGGGCAATAACCCGTAAAAATGCAAAGGGCAATGACTCGAAAAAAATCAACTTTTTCTAAAATTTTCACCAGGTCATCTACTTATTATCCTCTATTAGCTCTCAAAGTTTGAAGCTCTTAGCTGTAGTAGTTTTTGAGATATCAAACTTTCTATGTCCAATTTTCAAAGGGCAATAGCAACATTTTTTTTTCAATTTTCACCAGGTTAACTACTCATTCACCTCTATCTGCTGACTAAATTTGAAACTCCCAGCTGATATACTTTTTTAGATACCTTGATTACAAAATGAAATGTACAAAGGGCAATTACCCACAAAAATGATAAGGACAGTAACTGGAAAGAATATAATAACTTTTTCTTGAATTTTCATCAGTTAATCTACGTATTATCATCTATCAGTTGTCCAAGTTTAAACCTTCTAACTGTAAAAGTGTTTGAGATATCAAGCTCTCTCTATGTCCAAATTTTCTAAGGGTAATAACTAAAAAATGAAATAACTCCTTTTAAAAAAATTCCCATGTAATTTACTTGTTAACATCTATCTGCCGATAAAGTTTGAAGCTCCTAGCTGTTATACTTTTTGATATATTTTGATAACAAAATTTCATTATGACTCTTTACTCTATAAAAGAGTCATACCTCCACAAAGGGAGATAATTTGGACTAAAAATACTGGTCAACTATTTTTGATGATAAATCTATTAATGAAATTTCAAAACAAACTGTTACTTATTTTTTGTAATGGATGCACAAACGGACGGAAGGACGGACGGACAAGCCGAAAGCAATATGCCAATTTTTCTTTTTTCAAGGTTTGGGGCATAAAATGTGTCTTTAAGAGTAAATTTTTGTCCCCTACCCAAAAGGATTTTCTGGACATTACCCGGAGATCATGACTGTAAAGCGAACCATGTCAAATATGTATTACACTATTTAATTTTTGTGCCAACATGCTAATTTTGAAAATATATAAATCTTCGTCACTGCACATCATTTGAACTCTATCCATCCCTCGATGGAATTGAACTGATAACATATTGAAACTGTGCAGTAACGAAGATGAATCATAGGGCCAGGGATCCGGGGGGAGGGGAGGTACTCTCTGTTTTTCTTCATACATAGGCTCGGGGCCAGCATCTACCGTTCACCTCCAAGAAATATCAGGAATTTCAAGCACCCCAATAAAATATTTGAATTTTTATCAACCCAAAAAATATTCCCTATTCTGTCCCTTGACATTGTTTGAGACTCTAAAAGCATAGAGATGACCCCTAAATATAGTCTAATAATGTGATGACCCCCCAAAAATATCAATAAATCTTCATACCACAAGAATATTTATTTTTTTCTACCCCCCCCCCCCCCCCCTAACATTTGAATTCAATATTAAATATGTTTTGAACCCAAAAAAAATGGCCCAAGCCTACGTATGTATGAAGATATCAGAATGCCCCCTCCCTGGATCATCAGGGATTGGTGGTTTTATTGTTTGCTTTACTCTTCACTACCATCGATGCTCACTTTCAGAACAAAAATGTTTGTTTTGACCCTTGGTCCTTCTCAAAGGGACAGGACCTGATTTTTTTCATTTTTCATTCTCAACTCAACTGAGAATGAACTTTCAATTTCTCACGAAAATTACTGAAAAATTAAATCTTTTCTTGCTTTAAAACTCTCATATATTGAATTTATCCTGTTCATAAATGCCACGATGACAAAAATTGACGCTATTTTAACATTTGTGGGTCCACTAAATTTTCATGCTCAGTTGAGTTCAGAATAATGGAGTTTTATAACCTCGTTGCCACATGTGAGTGTGTGTGCGTGCGTGCGTGCGTATGTGTGTGTCTGTGTTCTCCATTCTTTGCAATTTGATGCGCAACATGACCACTTTCTGAGAGAAAAAATGTTGATTTAGAGGCCAAGAGAGACAGTGGGTTAAAACATAATAGCATACTGGTTTACTCTTATGTAACCTATATAAATGATATGCAACAGAAAAAAAAAACAGTTACCTTTAACGTACAGCAATTCTGATTTTTTGAAAAAGTCGCATAAGATGGTCTTCGCCTCCTGTATGCTACGTTTACAGACCAAACCCACCCACCACCACTAACAGTTTAAATGCTTGAAAAAACTGAATATGTCTTACCGTTTCAGAAAGCCACGCCTATTAACCCGTTGTCTACTATTGTCGTCTGCTGATAATATTTGCAAAGAATTTGGACCCAGATCAGGACCAACATAACGTCGGTCCTGATCTGGGTCCAAACCGTTTAACACTCTGATAGTATTACTGAAAGAATTGTTGAGAAAAAAAGTTTATTTTGAAAAAAAAAACAGTTTGGTCCAGGATTGTGTTTTTACCCGGAGTTTGGAGTTAGGGTTCGGAGAAAGGAACTGGCCAAACCCTGGTTCTGCAGGTTCTGAGATTGGAGAAATAAAACTGAGCATGAAATTTCAATTTCTCATGAAATTACTGAAAAATTAATTATTTTCTTGATTTTAAATCCCACATATTGCAGTTATTGTTCTTATAACTGTCACAATGTCATCAATTGTCGGTTTTTTTAACATCTATGGGCACACCAAATAAATTTCATGCTCAGTTGAATTCAGCATGACGGAGTTTTATAACCTCGTAGCCAGATATGTGTGTGTGTGTGTGTGTGTGTGTGCTAGTGTGTGCGTGTGTGTGCGTGCGATTGTGTGTGGGTGTGTGTTCGTCATTCGTGGCAAATTGACCACTTTCTGAGAAAAAAGGCTGATTAAGAGGGCACTTACTCCACACGGTTAAAAAATCTTATACCGCCCTTAATAACTTTAGCATTAATATCTCGTGATCTACAACGTCTACACTGATGTAGGTGGTATAAAATAGTAATACCATGTTTTCCACCTGTACGTAAGATAATCCACTCGCTAAAGCTCGTGGATTATCTCCACGTACAGGCGGACAATCCCTGGTATAACTATTACATAGCATACTGGTTTACTCTATTGGTATGCAACAGAAAACCCAGTAACCTATAATGTACAGTAATTCATATTTTTAGAAAAAGTCGTATATGAGGGTCTGCACCTCCTGTATGCTACTTTAAAATCCCAAACCCACCACCACTGACAATTGAGATGATAGAAAAAGTGAATATATCTTACATGTATCTATATGTATGTCGCCAACATTCCCATCTAAACAAGACAGTAACTAATATGGTTCGAGATTGATTTCACTTCCCCATTCATCACTTTTGGAAAATGCATATACATATGAGGGTCTGGATGGGATTTTGCTCATAAGAGTAAAGGGGCCACATCTTACTGATACGAGAAAATTAGCACAGCAATACTAATGGGAGAATAATTGGGGCTAAAATTGTAAATGTTTTATCGAAGAGAAACAAGAACACCATTCTACTGACAAAAGAATCCAGACCCCATCCCCTCCATACCCTCGCAGTAGTAGTTTCGACCTTGACTATTTTCTGAAAATGCTGTTTTAACGACAAATACCATGCTAATCATGCGCAAGCGCACATGTAACTGGTTTGTGCTGTTTACTGTCAGAAATAATTAGATAATATGGCACAGATGCCCCAGCCCAGGGCCATTGTATATAAAAACATTTTGGTACGAGACGGGACGTGCGTACTTGACATACGGACACTGGTGTTGCTGTGTGCCTGTCATTGGCATGGAAACAACAACTTTTGTTATAAATATAAGTAAAGATAACTTTCCGTTTTTGCATTATCTTATATTATAGAGAGAAAGAAAATGCTACTGTAGTTTCAAAGATGCATAGTAATGAGTCAATTCTATTTTTCTTATGAATGGGTAATGCATGATTATTCACTGCCACGCGCATATGCAGTATATAATCTGTGGTAGGTTCAATATAACTGTAAATTGAGACTACCAGCAGGCTCAAAATCAAGGTAAACTCGCCAGCGTTTGTTTACAACGATTCTCGTCTATCTTTGAAAGTACTATATATGCCCTATTAATAAACATGGTATGATGCCCAATGACCTAGGTCAAAGAGGGGTGCATGTGGTAAAAAGTAAGGTGGCATTTATTAATCCAAAAGGTAAACATTTCGTGTCATTCCCTGTCATTCACTTAAAGTGCGATTCACGAAAGTTGGAAGTGAATTACCGTTGTATCAGACAAGTGCATTGATGAAAATAGGAGACACAGGTATATCTAAAACAAGTAGCCCGATGGGCAACGATCGCTCACATAGGGGCCAGCATAATGTTTGGAGATACCATAATTGATAATGCTCAAAGGCAGGTAACTCTGTACTTGAAACAGCGACCAGGAACTAATTAAAAACATAAGATATTATACCAGTCCTAGTTATTTGCAAGTTTTGTTTGATTTGATTCTTTACGTCCCATCAACAATCTTTCAGTTAAACAGGGACAGGTCTTCTTGGGTTGAACTAGTGCTCAGCTAGGATAAATGTATCTTGCTCAATGAGCACAACGCAGAGACGCCAGTGAGGCTCGAACCTGTGGCCCCTGGGTCTCGAGTCAAGCACTCTACAACTGAGCCACTGCGCTCCCTTTATCTGCAAGTATTAAAAAGAGCTGAATAAAAATGGTGAAAGTGTATTTTCAGATGCTCAAGGGCAGCTAACTCTGTAGTCAGTGATGGGATCTGACCAATCCAATCTTTAATGTATGTCCTGATAAACTACAATGATGAAAAAATCAAATGAAAAATAAAGGCACTAGAGTGGTCATAACATAACACAGCTATATTTTAGACGCTCAAGTGCAGCTAACTCTGTAATTTGTGGTCTGGTGTGGCGGATAATCTAACTCATTGAAGCTTTTATGGGTGTTATTGTTACCTGCAAGGCTGAGGAAGATCCATTCAAAAATGAGGGTGCTAGAGTGGTCACAAAATATCTCCCATTGTAAGTCCATGCAGATTTCTTTATAACACTCAAGGGCTGTTAACTCAACAGCCTGAGGTTAGCTCTACTTAAAGCTCAAATTCATCCAAGTTCTATGGTTGTCCTTGTTACCTGAAAGAATGAAGAAGATCCAATCAAAAATGAAGGCGCTAGAGTGGTCACAACATTATCCATCAATTTTAAAATGATCAAGGGGAGCTAACTCCATAATTAGTGAAGTTATCTTGACGAAATTCAAACTCATCTAAGCTTTTATAGTTGTCCTTCTGATCTGCAAGAATAAAGAAGATCCATCCAAAATTGAAAGCACTAGAGTTGTCACAATATTTCTCCCATTTTTAGTCTATGGGGATTTATCCAGATGCTCAAGGGCAGTTAACTCATAAGTCCTTGGTCGGATCCTGCAGAATTTAAAACTCATCCAAGCTTTTATGTTGTTCATGTTAGATGAAAGAGTGAAGAAGATCCAATCAAAAATGTAGACGCTAGAGCGGTCACAACATTATCCATCAATTTTAAGATGCTCAAGGGGAGCTAACTCCAAAATAGGTGATTGGATCTTGACGAAATTGAAACTCATTCAAGCTTTTATAGCTGGCCTCATTGTTTGCAAGAATGAAGAAGATCCATGTAAAATAGAAAGCACTAGAGAGGTCACAACATTTCTCCCATTATAAGCCTGTGTGGGTTATTCTGAACGCTCAAGGGCAGATAATTTATAAGTCCCCGGTCGGCTCCTGCTGAATTTCAAACCCATCCGAGATATTATGGGTTTACTTGTTGCCTGCAAGAATGAAGAAGATCCAATCAAAAATGAATCAGCTAGAGTGGTCACAACATTATTCATTACTTTTTCTGACGCTCAAGGGCAGCTAACTCCGAAGTCAGTGATGGAATCTTGCCAAAATTCAAACTCATCTGAGCTTTTATGGTTGGTCTTGTTATCTGCAAGAATGAGGAAGATCCAGCCAAAAATGATGGTACTAAAGTGGTCACAACATTTCTCCTATTATAAGTCTATGGGGATTTTTCCAGACGCTCAAGGGCAGCTAAGTCATAAGTCCCTGGTCCAATCTTGTCGAATTTCGAACCCATTCGAGATATTATGGGTTTTCTTGTTGCCTGCAAGAATGAAGAAGATCCAATTAAAAATGAAGGAGCTGGAGTGGTCACTACATTATTCATTAATTTTTCTGACGCTCAAGGGCAGCTAATTCCGAAGTCAGTGATGGAATCTTGCCACAATTTAAACCCATCCAAGCTTTTATAGTTGACCTTGTTTCCTGCAAAACATGAAGAAGATCCATTGGAAAATGAAGGCACTAGAGTGGTCACAACATTTCTCCCATTATAAGTCTATGGGGATTTTTCCTGACGCTCAAGGGCAGCTAACTCATTAGTCCCTGGTCCAATCTTGCCGAATTTCGTACCCATTCGAGATTTTATGGTTGTACTCGTTACCTTCAAGAATAAAGAAGAACCAATTAAAAATGAAGAAGCTAGAGTGGTCACAACGTTTTCCCCCATTATAACCCTATGGGAGCTATCTGTTGCCATGGAAACCAGAGTTCTGGTCCGATCTAGCCCAAAACCTAATGCAGTCAATCCCCCACCCAAATGATGCTCCAGATGAAATTTGATAACGATCGGCCAGCTGGTCTCAGCGATATTCCTGTTTGAAAGTGTGGACGCACGGACGCACGCACGCACGCACGCCGGCTCGAGTCCCATACTATTAGCTCACCATGAGCGTTCGGCTCTGGTGAGCTAAAAATCATTATTGAAAAATGTTGAATGCGTCCTAGCTGTGCGAAAATCAGTAACCAATATTGTACAATAATTCATGAACAAAGTCGTACCTGCTGGGAAATTTTCGCGAGAATTTTATTTTCGCGAATAGCGTTATAAAACATCCGTGCGACCGGAAAATTTCGCGTTTAGTTTACCTATTTCAGTAATCGCCAGAGTAACGCCATTTCTCAAGGATTTTATTTTCACGAAACTGCGAAGTTTCGCGAAAATATAAGTTAAACCTTGCGAAAATTTCCGAACTTACAGTACTTTAACAGCCCAACTCACCACCACCACTGACCATTCCGATAAGTAAAAAAGAAATGCTTGGATAAGATAAATATTACCTACATATGTCTCCTTCGTTGCTAGGTAAACATAGACGGTAACTAATCTCGCTCAATATGGATTTAAGTTTCTCATTCATAATTTTGGGAAAATGCACATAGGCCTACATAATTATTATGAGGATCTAGATGGGGATTCACTATAACCACATTTTACTGGTAGGGGAAAAGGAGCACATCAATTTTATGCTCATTTAAAAGAGCTAAGATTTAAGCCCATATTATTCTCCCATTAGCATTATGGTAAAAGGGAGAATAATATGGGCTAAAATTTTAATTTTTCATCGAAGAGAAAAAACAAAATGAGTTAAATTTCTACCGATGAAAGGAAATCAGAACCATCCCCTGTAAACCCTCACACTAGGAGTTTCAACCTTGACTGTTTTCTAAAAATGTTGTTTTGTCGACAAATACCATGTTAATCATGTAAGCGCACAGGTGGATGGGTTATGCAATAACAGCCACCAGTTTTTTTTTGCCACACCAGAATTTGGCAAAATCACATCATCTTTCTAGTGATGCCAGAGACTCTAAACCACTAAATTACATAAATACAGACATAAGGGAGCAAAACATATATAATTATGACTAAAAAAATATATGCCATCATGGTGAAAAAAATGGTCAAAGTTAAAAACCCCGCGGGGTTTTTAAAACCCCGCGCGGGGTTTTTCCCCCACATTTTCAAATGGGAGAAAAACCCCGCAGGGTTTTTTCAAAAAAATAAATATTAAAATTTGTTCAAGAAACAAGTTTGTTTGATTGTAATTATTGCAGAATATGATTGATATGGCTTAATTCAAAACTTTGATTTCCCCCGCGGGGTTTTTCTCCCATTTCAGATTGTGGGGGAAAAACCCCGCAGGGTTTTTTGAAAAATTCAAAATGACTTTTTTGAATTATTATTCATCACAATGCATAATAAAAGGTATATCAAAAACTTTCAGCATTATATTGTGCCTCTAGAGGTAAAAGAAAATTCCCCCGCGGGGTTTTTCCCCCACAAAGTAAAATGGGAGAAAAACCCTGCGGGGTTTTTTATCCAAAAATAATATGTTCAGTTTTTAGCTCAAAGAAGCATTTTACACTCTGTGTTCAAAGTTGTGAGAGTTTTATATCAAAACAGAGAGATTTCAATTTCTCCCTTGGTGGGAAATCCTAAAATATACGTTACCAAAATGGCAATGTATCATTGTTAGACTGATGGCCAAGAATGTTTTGCTCCCCGCTAAAGAATTTTGCAGACACATCGTATCTTAAAAGAGCATTTCAAGCTGCGTAGAATAAGAGATGTTTGCATGTGTACGATTTGGTGTTTGCCTCTGACAGTCTGTTACATATGTTACCATATAAAATTCAGAAAATGAAAAGTTAAAAGGCTGTGCTACAGAAAGAAGGCATTAAACTAACTATTTAAATCACGCATATAGTCTGCCTGCTGGATACCTTAGCTGCAGATAAAAGTTTTAAAGCAAAATTACGGCATCCTAATGTGTTATGTGCGTTACTTACATAAAACTACCCTTTAAAAACGGTAACTGTGACCAATAGCATATAATTTTACAGCTGATTTGTGAATTTTTAAAATGCTTTTAATCTAGTTGTACTAACACACTTATTTGGCTTATAGAAAAAAAACAAAGTGTGTTTATCTATCTTAAATGCATTGCCTTATATAAGCAATTAAACAACACTACCCCAAGTTTTAAGGAGCCCAATTTGGTAGGTATTATTTACGTAAAAAATATATAAAATCTTCCATATTTTGATAGTCTTGCTCATATATTAAAGAATCATAGATTTTGCATGTTAAACAACAAGATAGGAGTACTTGTTACAGGCTGTGTTACAGGTTGTAACTTATGTTACCTAACATAATAAATTAGCAAGGCCATTGACTTGGTGTAAGAGATGATATTTCAAAGGGAAATGAATATTTTTCGCATGGTTTCTTATAAATCTCTGGGCTTTGGTGCTTTAATCTTAGGAAGCAATTTATTGCTCTATTATCAAGACCTTTTTTACAGATGTTATATATAAACTTTTTCAATATTTCCATATATGTATAATACTACGATATAGATAGAGGGGCGTGGAAAATAATAGTTTCTATTTTATCATGACAATTTAGTATTTGTTAAATTGGTTAAATGTTTTAAAATATCTAAACTAATCCTTATCCAAGTCGTATACAATATCTATCATTATATCTGCTTGTGTGGCAAAATAATTGCTCGTCTCATCTCATCACAACCAGTAGAGTAATCAGACAGAATTATAACTGTAGTCTAAGTAAGGGCCCTTTGGAATTCTGTAGACATACTTGTATTCTATATTAAATATAATGTAAACAGTGGTCAAGAATAAATCAAAGGATGAGAAGATCCAATTAAAATCAAGTTTAGCTCATTTATTGCCCATAATTAGACATTTAAAAAACATCAAACAAAACCATCATTGCAGACGACCTTAATATAATAATAATAATAATAATAATAATAATAATAATAATAATCTTTATTTCCTCCACATGTGAAGAGCATACAAATAAAGCACAATTACAAAAGCAAGATAGAAACATTGAACATATATACATCATATACATTATTGGTTTGGTTTTAATATTTTAAAACCTGTTTGTTTATATATCGCTATTCAGATTTGAATCGTTTCATTCAAAATCAGGTCACCAACATCCATGCTGTATATGACAATAGATCATGTCAACACTAATGAAGTATTATTGTAATGGCATTCACCTATTTTTTTCTTATTATTAATCTATATAATAAAATAAACTCGACCAAACAAAGAAATCATGATCACCATGCGTGACATTTGGACTTCGAATCTTGAAAGGTAATTTAATAGCCATTTCTTTAATCGGGACCGACAAATCACTTCGAAAAATTGAATTTTTCGGAAAACCGAAATTCGAATAATAGGTAGTTTTATTGCAATAGATAATAGAGAAAAAAGTCGGGACTGTCCGTAGTCTTCGAATAACCCAGTAGTTTCGGATAATCGAAAATTTGGCTGGAAGGTTAAAAAAATAAATGTTCTTTACCACTCCCCACTTGTGAGAAAGTCGACCTTTCAACAAATTAGGTTGAATTCAGCCCAGCGTGTTTGGATTAGCATAAAAGAAGAATGGGCAGACACTTTTGACCCCATTATAGGGTGCCTCTGAGTGGGGTACCCAAAAATAAGCTCTTGTATACACAATTTGTTTAAGTTGTGCACAAATTTGGTTGAGTTCTACCCAGCAATTCAGAAAGAGACTGCAATTTAGCCAGAAAATGCACACTCTCTGAGGCCCATGCAAAGGGGATCCAAAAAGCAAAAAACAGTAATGCTCCTGCTCACCCACTTGTGCAAGTAAGTCACCAAACAAATTCGGTTGGATTCAGTATGACCGTTTGCACAGTCGGTAACGTGTCTGGCAACAGATGTGAGTCTGAATCCAGGGGTCGCGAGATTGAATCCCAACCCGGTCCCGTACTTTCGTGGAGATTAATCATGAAATAATTTCTACGGTCATTCTCCTCCCTTCCGCTGAATCATTCAAGAAGGGTTGTTGTCAGTTACAAGTGAAAGTATGTGCACGAAGTACTGGTTAACTGCTTGTTAAAGCTTGCCCAGGAAAAAGTGTGGTTAGGTGAACTAATCATCCGCCATGACCATAGCTGTTGACTTGGGACGTATAGCAACAAAACAAACAAACCGTTTGCAAGGTGAAAGTATTGCAGGCAAATGGGCAGACCGAAGGACACTTTTGACCTACATCCCACATCATTGGGGTATTGGAATTTTGCTGTTGCATACACCAGTTGCATACACCAGTTGCTCAACAAATTTGGTTGGATAATCTGTCCAGTTGTTTAGAAGATAGCATAACAAACAAAAACCTGATATACAGACGAAGGCAATCGCAATATCTCCAACACCTTTTAAAAAGAGAATGGATAAAAAAAATCAGATAAAAATAAGCCCCAATGATCAGCCTGATTATCCTGTAAATTCAGTAGTTAACCTGCTTACAAGTACCACACCAACTAAGTGTTGTACTGCCATAAATGCTGCTGTAAATAATAATGATAATGGTAAAATTGTATAACCATAAAGAACACAATTCAGTATTAAGCGTCTTTCATCAGCATTTAAAGAAAGAAACAACTACAAATGGCTTTGTTTCTGAGAAACTAAATTATATGATGAAAAGTCTCATGCAAGTATAATTTATAAGCATAGAAATATGTTCTATTTACTCACATTGTCTGTTGTAGGATTTATTTTGTGCAGTTTATGCAGTATATATCCAAAATTAACACAGGATTTATCAAATAGTTAGAGCCTTGCAAACCATGAGGTTTATTTGAATCTTTTTCTGATTTCCTGCAAGATTAAAGCATTTCAGCTTGAGTCATTGAAATGAGAGAACCAGGTTAACACAGTTATATCATATTTCAAGGTCAGACTGAGTTCAGAATATAATGGTCCTATGCAAATCTAGGTTGGGATTATTTGGTATTAAATGGAACCAAGTTATTTACTAGCAGTACCAAAAGATTCCATTTAATCCCAAATTATATTGATGAGTTGAATTGATGAAGTCCCAGAAAATCTTAATAATCCCATTTAAAGTACCTACTGGGACTTTCTGGAATAAATGGAATATTTATCCCAGAAAGTAACATAAAATCCCACTTATATTTTAAGCAGAATTATTTGAGACTTTCTGGGATTTTTCAGTTCCAGATAGTGACAGAAAATACCAATTGTTCCAACTTTTGGGATTTAATGGAATTCCATTAAATACCATGTAAAGTGAAGTACCACAAAATCCCAGGAAGTTCTATTCAAGCAGAATTGGAACTGGACTGAGACTTTCTAGAACATTCTAGAACATACCAATTATTTGGGATTATAACATTCTTCTCGGCCCTGATCTGGGTCCTTACTGTTTGCAAAGGTTATCAACAGATGACAAAAGTCTTTGTTAACAGAACAGAACATATCTTTATTGACATAAAACTCAGGCCACTCATAGATAGCGTAAAGGCATAAGATACAAAAACAAAGCATATACATGATATACATAAAATACATGAGTACAAAGAGCATGAAAAAGGTGAAAATTAAAATGCGAGCAAAATCAACCCTGAAAGAGCCTTCTATAACTTACAGTAGGCAACATAATCGACTGTTGTTGCTTCATTAAGAAACAAAATAAGGCTTCACATTATTGATTATAGACAATTCGCATGATTTGACATATCATGTGAGTTGTCTATAATCAGGTTATTCCCATGAAATATTGAGCCAAGACATAGTAAGAAGTATATTATCGTAATGATTGACTCTTTTAGGGTTAGGCTGCACATGAAAATTTATTCATTATAATTTCTACAAAACTTGATAACTTTACAAGCTTCCTGGTATTTGCTGAAGAAAATAGTTCTTTGAATTTTATAATGTTAGGACTTTTGTAAAAATATGATCTTAAATATTTCTTTCTGTCAGATATAAAGTGATCACAAACAAAAAGATAGTGAAATTCGTACCCGATATCATGTTTGCTACATAATGTGCATTTTCTGTCTTCTAAAGTTGTGTTTTCCCAGCGACCAGTTTCAACCGGAAGCCGATGATTACTTAACCTAAACTTTAACAATGAAGAACAGTGTTTCCTATTTAATTTGATTAGGTAATTTTCAAAATTTATATCTTGCTTGAAAAGAGTATAATTCTTCCCTTTAGAGGATGAAGTTACTTTGTTATGCCACTCCTGAACACAAAAGTCTGATAGAATTTTAGAGATTTGATTTTTGATTGATTTTGGGTTTTCAATGACTTCCTTGTTTAAAAGATCGGGAAGCCCAACAGATATTAGAATATGTTTAATAAAATGGATCCATTTATATTGATGGATGCCACCATCATATTCTCCTAGTAGAAGTAAGTATAACCATTTTGATAGTTTTGTTTGTTTACCATTCACAATATTCATCCAAAAGCTAATAATACGGGTTTTTATTCTAATGTCTACTGCCTTGCAACCTAGTTAACAAGGATAGTTAAAATGATATAATTCAAAATAACATAAGTTATCAAGCAGGATACAAAATGACAATCTAGCATGAAGCACATTTCTTTATTCGCTTAATATTTTCGCGTTATGTATTATAACAATACAATAGAATTAGAAAGATCTTTTTCTTTAAACTTTTTTGTCGTCTGCTGACTTTTTTTTGTATAAATTACTTTTTTCAATAAATTCTTTCAGGAACACACTATTAGAGTGTCAATCCTTTTGGATCAAGATCAGGATCGACATTCTTCTCGTTCCAGATCTGGGTCCTTACTGTTTGCAAAGGTTATCAGCAGATGACAAAAGTCTTTGCTAACAAGGATAGTTAAAGTGATTTAAGTTATCAAGAAGGATACAAAATGACAATCTTGCATGAAGCACATTTCTTTATTCGCTTAATATTCGAGTAATGAATTATAACTAAAGTTGTTATGTGAATTGCATGATGTTCACTACTAATGCACTCTATGTCTAAACTTAGTAAACATAATGTGCACTAGGGTGTAAGGTTTTTGTTTTTACACACCTGAAGGTGCCGTCTATGTCTGCTCCCAAAATGATACTCCCACAATATATACTCCCATGCAAAAATCCTTTTAAAATGCTAAACTATTCATTTTAAGTACATGTTTGTAGTTTGTATATATATTTTTAGTGAATATTTTGTTCATTTCTCTTCTATCGATTTATTATTTTACCTATGACAATTCTTGCACCTTACAGTGTGGATCCTGATCAGCTGGCCTCTCAGAAGCTAGCTGATCTGGATCTACACTCATAGGAAATAGTCATAATTAGGCAGTATCCTAAATTTCTTCTGTGTTTTTGTCGAATTTTATGTGCATAAAATTCGGAGAAAATTAACAAAAATAAAAATTAAAGAAATATGATGACCTGTAAATAATGTAAAATGGCCCATACTATGCTGTACCTGGGTATAACTTGTTTTGAAAACAGTATAGATCTGAATCAGCTGGCCTGAAACCAGCTGATCAGGATTCATATTGTTTTCTACTTTGGTTATAAATGCATACTACTAAGTGGAACCCTGCAAGTTGGTTAGATATACACTGCTGAAGTTTCTCTTTGCCTACAATTGTTGTCTGCTGATAACCTTTGCAATCAGTTTTAGAACCAGATCAGCACCGACAAAATGTCAGACCTGATCTGAATCTAAACTGTTTGACTCTCTGATAGTGATAATGAAGGAACTATATAGTAAATTAATTTAGAAAAGACAGCAGTTGACAAAATACCTAAATAATTTCCAACAAGCAGAGTAAAATAGAAATGGATGCTTGTCGAGACAAATAGGGTTACTCTGTTATAATAAATGCACTTGCATAAATATCAAATTAACCTTTGTCCTGCTGAACCTAGATATATCCCGTTTTTGGAAACAACTGATCATCAAACTTTTGTCATCTGCTGATAACATTCATGAACAGTTTGGAGTCAGAGCAGGACCAACAGTATGTTTGGTCCTGATCTGGATCCATACAATTTGACACCTTGATTTTTTTTCCTGAAATTTCTTGAAAATATTTATTTTGAAAGGAGTCAGCAGACGACAACTAAATCACTAAGTATGTCGCATGTAAAGAATTATATAAAAAATTCAATGCAGTCTGATCAGGGACTATTTTTTTTGTTCTTTGAACAAAATAATTTATTCACTAAAAAGGTAATTCCAGAAGACTATCTTAAAGGACCTTAATGATTTAACTCTTTCCTTTTTAGCTGCTTCTCATCTGTATCTACACTGTTTGCTAAAGCTGGTATGTGATTGACAGTGTAAAACTGAAAATTCTGTGTTTATTGGGTAATAGCCTCACCATGTGGTCAGAAGCCTGCTATTTGTTGCCAGGGTAACAAGAACACTTCAATTTAGATGAACAAATCCAGTCATGCCCACATTCATGTTTTGAGGTCTGCTGACCATTAGAACCAAAAAGATCTTTTTTAACTAGTTGAATACTTTTTATGTCTTTTGCAAAAATTCTTTCAGGAACTCAATTAGAATGTCAAACATTTTGGATGCAGACCAGGAATGACTTTCATTTGGTTCTGATCTTGGTCCTAACTGTTTGCAAGGTTATCAGCAGACAACATTGTCTGTCTGATAAAATGTTATACACAGTAACAAGGGTCTTTCTACACATTTCTGTACAATGACATAGGTCACTGTGCTACAATATAAAATGCAAGTTGTACCTTAAATTCAAATACAATACAATAGAACCAGAAAGATCTTTTTTCTATAAACTTTTTGTCGTCTGCTGACTTTTTTTTAAAATAACTTTTTTCAATAAATTCTTTCAGGAACACACTATTAGAGGGTCAGTCGGTTTGGATCAAGATAAGGATCAACATTCTTCTCGGCCCTGATCTGGGTCCTTACTGTTTGCAAAGGTTATCAGCAGATGACAAAAGTCTTTGTTAACAGAACAGAACATATCTTTATTTACATAAAACTCGGGCCACTCATAGATAGCGTAAGAGCATAAGATACAAAAACAAAACATATACATGATATACATAAAATACATGAGTACAAAGAGCATGAAAAAGGTGAAAATTAAAATGCGAGCAAAATCAACCCTAAAAGAGCCTTCTATAACTTACAGTAGGCAACATAATCGACTGTTGTTGCTTCATTAAGAAACAAAATAAGGCTTCACATTATTGATTATAGACAATTCGCATGATTTGACATATCATGTGAGTTGTCTATAATCAGGTTATTCCCATGACATATTAAGCCAAGACATAGTAAGAAGTATATTATCGTAATGATTGACTCTTTTAGGGTTAGGCTGCACATGAAAATTTATTCATTATAATTTCTACAAAACTTGATAACTTTACAAGCTTCCTGGTATTTGCTGAAGAAAATAGTTCTTTGAATTTTATAATGTTAGGACTTTTGTAAAAATATGATCTTAAATATTTCTTTCTGTCAGATATAAAGTGATCACAAACAAAAAGATAGTGAAATTCGTACCCGATATCATGTTTGCTACATAATGTGCATTTTCTGTCTTCTAAAGGTGTGTTTTCCCAGCGACCAGTTTCAACCGGAAGCCTATGATTACTTAACCTAAACTTAAACAATGAAGAACAGTGTTTCCTATTTAATTTGATTAGGTAATTTTCAAAATTTATATCTTGCTTGAAAAGAGTATAATTCTTCCCTTTAGAGGATGAAATTACTTTGTTATGCCACTCCTGAACACAAAGGTCTGATAGAATTTTAGAGATTTGATTTTTGATTGATTTTGGGTTTTCAATGACTTCCTTGTTTAAAAGATCGGGAAGCCCAACAGATATTAGAATATGTTTAATAAAATGGATCCATTTATGTTGATGGATGCCACCATCATATTCTCCTAGTAGAAGTAAGTATAACCATTTTGATAGTTTTGTTTGTTTACCATTCACAATATTCATCCAAAAGCTAATAATACGGGTTTTTATTCTAATGCCTACTGCCTTGCAACCTAGTTAACAAGGATAGTTAAAATGATATAATTCAAAATAACATAAGTTATCAAGCAGGATACAAAATGACAATCTAGCATGAAGCACATTTCTTTATTCGCTTAATATTTTCGAGTTATGAATTATAACAATACAACAGAACCAGAAAGATCTTTATCTATAAACTTTTTTGTCGTCTGCTGACTTTTTTTTTTAAATTACTTTTTTCAATAAATTCTTTCAGGAACGCACTATTAGAGTGTCAATCCTTTTGGACCAAGATCAGGATCGACATTCTTCTAGTTCCAGATCTGGGTCCTTACTGTTTGCAAAGGTTATCAGCAGATGACAAAAGTCTTTGCTAACAAGGATAGTTAAAGTGATATAAGTTATCAAGCAGGATACAAAATGACAATCTTGCATGAAGCACATTTCTTTATTCGCTTAATATTCGAGTAATGAATTATAACTAAAGTTGTTTTGTGAAATGCATGATGTTCACTATTAATGCACTCTATGTCTAAACTTAGTAAACATAATGTGCACTAGGGTGTAAGGTTTTTGTTTTTACACACCTGAAGGTGCCGTCTATGTCTGCTCCCAAAATGATACTCCCACAATATCTACTCCCAAGCAAAAATCCTTTTAAAATGCTAAACTATTCATTTTAAGTACATGTTTGTAGTTTGTATATATATTTTTAGTGAATATTTTGTTCATTTCTCTTCTATCGATTTATTATTTTACCTATGACAATTCTTGTACCTTACAGTGTGGATCCTGATCAGCTGGCCTCTCAGAAGATAGCTGATCTGGATCTACACTCATAGGAAATAGTCATAATTAGGCAGTATCCTAAATTTCTTCTGTGTTTTTGTCGAATTTTATGTGCATAAAATTCAGAGAAAATTAACAAAAATAAAAATTAAAGAAATATGATGACCTGTTAATAATGTAAAATGGCCCATACCATGCTGTACCTGGGTATAACTTGTTTTGAAAACAGTATAGATCTGAATCAGCTGGCCTGAAACCAGCTGATCAGGATTCATATTGTTTTCTACTTTGGTTATAAAAGCATACTACTAAGTGGAACCCTGCAAGTTGGTTAGATATACACTGCTGAAGTTTCTCTTTGCCTACAATTGTTGTCTGCTGATAACCTTTGCAAACAGTTTTAGAACCAGATCAGCACCGACAAAATGTCAGACCTGATCTGAATCCAAACTGTTTGACTCTCTGATAGTGATAATGAAGGAACTATATAGTAAATTAATTTAGAAAAGACAGCAGATGACAAAATACCTAAACAATTTCCAACAAGCAGAGTAAAATAGAAATGGATGCTTGTCGAGACAAATAGGGTTACTATGTTATAATAAATGCACTTGCATAAATATCAAATTAACCTTTATCCTGCTGAACCTAGATATATATCCCTTTTTTGGAAACAACTGATCATCAAACTTTTGTCATCTGCTGATAACATTCATGAACAGTTTGGAGTCAGATCAGGACCAACAGTATGTTTGGTCCTGATCTGGATCCATACAATTCGACACCTTGATTTTTTTCCTGAAATTTCTTGAAAATATCTATTTTGAAAGGAGTCAGCAGACGACAACAAAATCACTAAGTATTTCGCATGTAAAGATTTATTCACCATATCTACATTAATTGCTGGTTCCCGCTTTACAGGTGGTCAGTAATGGAAAAACAGGTAACCAGTACCCCCCCCAATACCTGGAAATGGGGGGGTTCTGGTTACCTGTATTTACATTACTGACCACCTGTAGACGGGGAACCAGCAATTAATGTAGATATGGTGAATATAAAAAAATCAATGCAGTCTGATCAGGGACAATTTTTTTTGTTCTTTGAACAAAATAATTCATTCACTAAATGGTAATTCCAGAAGACTATCTTAAAGGACCTTAATGATTTAACTCTTTCCTTATTAGCTGCTTCTCATCTGTATCTACACTGTTTGCTAAAGCTGGTATGTGATTGACAGTGTAAAACTGAAAATTCTGTGTTTATTGGGTAATAGCCTCACCATGTGGTCAGAAGCCTGCTATTTGTTGCCAGGGTAACAAGAACACTTCAATTTAGATGAACAAATCCAGTCATGCCCACATTCATGTTTTGAGGTCTGCTGACCATTAAAACCAAAAAGATCTTTTTTAACTAATTGAATACTTTTTATGTCTTTTGCAAAAATTCTTTCAGGAACTCAATTAGAATGTCAAACATTTTGGATGCAGACCAGGAATGACTTTCAATTGGTTCTGATCTTGGTCCTAACTGTTTGCAAGGTTATCAGCAGACGACATTGTCTGTCTGATAAAATGTTATACACAGTAACAAGGGTCTTTCTTTCTACACATTTCTGTACAATGACATAGGTCACTGTGCTACAATATAAAATGCAAGTTGTACCTTAAATTCAAATACAATACAATAGAACCAGAAAGATCTTTTTTCTATAAACTTTTTGTCGTCTGCTGACTTTTTTTTAAAATAACTTTTTTCAATAAATTCTTTCAGGAACACACTATTAGAGTGTCAGTCGGTTTGGATCAAGATAAGGATCAACATTCTTCTCGGCCCTGATCTGGGTCCTTACTGTTTGCAAAGGTTATCAGCAGATGACAAAAGTCTTTGTTAACAGAACAGAACATATCTTTATTGACATAAAACTCGGGCCACTCATAGATAGCGTAAGAGCATAAGATACAAAAACAAAACATATACATGATATACATAAAATACAGTGTACAAAGAGCATGCAAAAGGTAAAAATTAAAATGCGAGCAAAATCAACCCTGAAAGAGCCTTCTATAACTAACAGTAGGCAACATAATCGACTGTTGTTGCTTCATTAAGAAACAAAATAAGGCTTCACATTATTAATTATAGACAATTCGCATGATATGACGTATCATGTGAGTTGTCTATAATCAGGCAATTCCCATGAAATATTAAGCCAAGACATAGTAAGAAGTATATTATCGTAATGATTGACTCTTTTAGGGTTAGGCTGCACATGAAAATTTATTCATTATAATTTCTACAAAACTTGATAACTTTACAAGCTTCCTGGTATTTGCTGAAGAAAATAGTTCTTCGAATTTTATAATGTTAGGACTTTTGTAAAAATATAAACTTAAATATTTCTTTCTGTCAGATATAAAGTGATCACAAACAAAAAGATAGTGAAATTCGTACCCGATATCATGTTTGCTACATAATGTGCATTTTCTGTCTTCTAAAGGTGTGTTTTCCCAGCGACCAGTTTCAACCGGAAGCCGATGATTACTTAACCTAAACTTTAACAATGAAGAACAGTGTTTCCTATTTAATTTGATTAGGTAATTTTCAAAATTTATATCTTGCTTGAAAAGAGTATAATTCTTTCCTTTAGAGGATGAAGTTACTTTGTTATGCCACTCCTGAACATAAAGGTCTGATAGAGTTTTAGAGATTTGATTTTTGATTGATTTTGGGTTTTCAATGACTTCCTTGTTTAAAAGATCGGGACGCCCAACAGATATTAGAATATGTTTAATAAAATGGATCCATTTATGTTGATGGATGCCACCATCATATTCTCCTAGTAGAAGTAAGTATAACCATTTTGATAGTTTTGTTTGTTTACCATTCACAATATTCATCCAAAAGCTAATAATACGGGTTTTTATTCTAATGTCTACTGCCTTGCAACCTAGTTAACAAGGATAGTTAAAATGATATAATTCAAAATAACATAAGTTATCAAGCAGGATACAAAATGACAATCTAGCATGAAGCACATTTCTTTATTCGCTTAATATTTTCGCGTTATGTATTATAACAATACAATAGAATTAGAAAGATCTTTTTCTTTAAACTTTTTTGTCGTCTGCTGACTTTTTTTTGTAAAAATTACTTTTTTCAATAAATTCTTTCAGGAACACACTATTAGAGTGTCAATCCTTTTGGATCAAGATCAGGATCGACATTCTTCTCGTTCCAGATCTGGGTCCTTACTGTTTGCAAAGGTTATCAGCAGATGACAAAAGTCTTGGCTAACAAGGATAGTTAAAGTGATTTAAGTTATCAAGAAGGATACAAAATGACAATCTTGCATGAAGCACATTTCTTTATTCGCTTAATATTCGAGTAATGAATTATAACTAAAGTTGTTATGTGAATTGCATGATGTTCACTACTAATGCACTCTATGTCTAAACTTAGTAAACATAATGTGCACTAGGGTGTAAGGTTTTTGTTTTTACACACCTGAAGGTGCCGTCTATGTCTGCTCCCAAAAGGATACTCCCACAATATCTACTTCCATGCAAAAATCCTTTTAAAATGCTAAACTATTCATTTTAAGTGTATGTTTGTAGTTTGTATATATTTTTAGTGAATTTTTTGTTCATTTCTCTTCTATCGATTTATTATTTTACCTATGACAATTCTTGTACCTTACAGTGTGGATCCTGATCAGCTGGCCTCTCAGAAGCTAGCTGATCTGGATCTACACTCATAGGGAATAGTCATAATTAGGCAGTATCCAAAATTTCTTCTGATGTGTTTTTGTCGAATTTTATGCGCATAAAATTCGGAGAAAATTAACAAAATTAAAAATTAAAGAAATATGATGACCTGTAAATAATGTAAAATGGCCCAGACCATGCTGTACCTGGGTATAACTTGTTTTGGAAACAGTATAGATCTGAATCAGCTGGCCTGAAACCAGCTGATCAGGATACATATTGTTTTCTACTCTGCTTGTAAATGCATACTACTAAGTGGAACCCTGCAAGTTGGTTAGATATACACTGCTGAAGTTTCTCTTTGCCTGCAATTGTTGTCTGCTGATAACCTTTGCAAACAGTTTTAGAACCAGATCAGGAACGACAAAATGCCAGACCTGATCTGAATCCAAACTGTTTGACTCTCTGATAGTGATAATGAAGGAACTATATAGTAAATTAATTTAGAAAAAGACAGCAGATGACAAAATACCTAAATAATTTCCAACAAGCAGAGTAAAATAGAAATGGATGCTTGTCGAGACAAATAGGATTACTATGTTATAATAAATGCACTTGCATAAATATCAAATTAACCTTTGTTCTGCTGAACCTAGATATATCCTGTTTTTGGAAACAACTGATCAGCTGATCAGGATCCACAGTTTTGCATTCAGTTTACGGTCTTGCCAAAATTTAGCTATATTTGCTCAGCAGTACAGGGTTTAACAATTTAAATTTGATAGTTTGTGTAGAATTGTTGTTGTTTTTTGTGTGTGTACATATTCTTTATTTTGAGGGCCTCATGGAAGATAGTTGTACCACTAAATGTTGTCACCCTCTTAAATAAAGACTTTACTTACTTACTTGCTTACTTACCAATATACTCCTGAAAGGCCTTTTCCATCATTACAATGGATTTCTCCAATTTTTTTTTTTTGGTTTGATTTGATTCTTTACGCCCCAGTCAATAATTTTTCAGTTATGGCGGGATGGGTCTACCTGGATTGCACCAGTACTAATGCAAGGATTAAAGTGTCCAAATTAAACGATAGTGCTTCAATCATAACCCTTGATTGAAGTAACTCTAATGAATTTTTCAGGAATACCAGACTGTCAAACCATTTTGGATCCAGATCAGACCCAGCAAAGTCATTTTGATGTTCCTGATCTGGTTACAACCAGTTTTCAAAAAGTTACTAGCAGATAGAGGGTTAACATGATGACCATTGTCATAATTTTCTCTAATGAATTTTCAGGAATACCATCAGAGTGGCACACAGTTTGGATTCAGATCAGGCCTACTGTTTTGACAGTCTTTATCCAGATCCAAATTGTTTTCAAATTGTCCCTAGCAGGTAAAAAGGTTAATACGATGCATACTGGGGATCGGAGATTGCTGAAATGGGCATGGACATCCGCCCGGTCTTGCAAGTTGCCATAGTAGACATCATGGGAATAGACATTTTGGCACAGTAGACATTTCAGGAACAAACATTTTGGGGGACATAATAGCACTAACCCATTTAATATATACTTCCACAAAGAATGGCTTGTAAATTTTCAATAATTCCTCCCCAGTCACAAATTGAATTTCCAATTGAATGCATCCATCTCCAGTTGGGATTATAATTACACTCAAATATTAAAAGTATGTAATGTTAGGAAACAGTGCAGAACCTGATCAGAGGTCACATTATGTCATATCTGATCTGGTTATGTACTGTTTGCCAATGTCCCATAAAATGATGGATAAACCCTTGTCCTGCTGAAAACGGATATGTCATCTTTAGAAAAGAGAGTAAATCCAGAATCAGCTGACTAAATCTAGTGAACACATCTGTGGACATGAGATTTAGATCTGACTGCTTTCCAGACAGCATAAGATTCCACTGGAAAAACAGAAGTGAATGTGCCATATTCATATTTATGCAGCAGAACAAGGGTTAAGGCACTGATCAGCAGAGGACAACAAAAGCTTGTAAAACTATGCGGCATGCAAACATTCATGACCTGACCTCATGGTGTGCTGTCAATTGAAAATGCACATGCTAAGTTTAGTGTTCAGAAGGGCCTCTTGTCTTGACACACAAATGACAGACACACCATTCACATCTTGCAGACATATTTGAAGGCAATATTAAATGTATAGCTCAGTTTGAGCACTTAATAGCCAGGTGACTTAATATGTCCAATTCCAATTCCACTATTTGGCCTCCAGATGAAAGTGTTTATAAGAAAATAATTTTCAAATTGTTATTTCAAAACCAAAGCCAGGAGTGCAGTGGCTCAGTGGTAGAGTGCTTGACTCGAGACAGATGGCCCCCGGGCTAGAGCATCACCGGCATCACTGTGTTGTGTCCTTGAGCAGGACACATTAATCCTAGCTTAGTCCTGTTTCAACCCAGGAAGACCCATCCCTTTATAGCTGAAAGATTGTTCATAGGATGTAAAGAATCACATAAAATAAAACAACCAGAACAGATATTCTGGATGTTTAGATAAAAACTCTCATTTGGTGATATAGAGGCTTTTGAAGGGCTATTGAGCGGTTAACCTATACCTGTGTACTATATGACTAAATTCCCAGTATGGCACCTGTCCTTGATTTGGCTGCAGGCAGTCTCTTATCAGTTAAGTCCATTATAGAAAATTGCTAATACACTTTAGGTATCCAGTTGAATGTGCTTAAAAATCATATCAAAAAACAATTTTCTTGATGCTCAAAAGAGCCGTCTCAATGAGACGGTTCTTTTGAGCACCCAAAACAAATGTTCAAATGATTGAAAAATTGCATATGTTCTCACAATTTTGTCAATAAAAGTTCACTTATCTGGACTTATGTTAGACCAAACTCCATGTACATATAAACTCATCTTTTTCAATATTTAAAAGTTATACAGCTTGAAATTATGCATTTTATTAAAACAGATGACATTTGATTATTTCTTCAGTCTTTTCTATTTAACCCTTAAAGCACCAATCACGACTGCAGCAGATGACAAATATGGCGACAACTTTCCTAATTTTTGAAAAAATAAGGTATGATATTTCATGAGAATGGTCTGCCAGCAGACGATTCTCATGAAACGTCGTGCCTTATTTGTTTTTTTATTCTTTGAAAAAGCAGCAAAATTTGCAATTGTCGTCTGCTGCAAATTGTATGTGGCACTTTATGAGTTAACTTTTTGCCTATTATTGTTGTCTGCTGACTACCTCTGCAAAATCTAGAGGCGGCCACTGGCCCCCTTTTAGTGGCCCCCTTTTGTATCAAATGGCCCCTTGCTAAAGGTAGAGTTGGCCATCATCAACATCATGCAAATGGGCAAATATTAGACAGTGTTTTTCCATCTGAAATCACAGAAAATTTAATGGAATTAACACTGAAGTCGGTCCTAATCTGGATCCAAAGTGTTTGATTATGGATGATTTGTTTCTTCAACCAGTCAATAATTTTTCAGTCATGTCGGGATGGGTCTTCTGTGTTGAACCAGTACCAATCAGTCTCAGGTTAAAGTGTCTTGTACCACTCCTGATTTCCTGCTGACATTGAAGCTGGCCATCACTGGCCATCATTCGACAAGCCAATCAGTTTGTCCAGCTGAATTTGTTCCTTATTTATCACATCCAGAAATCATGGGTTAGGGATTCAATATTGGAATAGAGTCCTAATGGCCAAGAAAGATGTTAAATGTTCAACTCTTGCTGAGACCATACTGAGTAGTTAAAATTTGGCTCAGTGAGTAACAAATCTGTACTCTTATCAAACATTAAAATGAAAGAGGTATAATTCCCTTGAATCACATCAGATATTGCTGTAAGTTGGTGACTGTGGTCAATGGACTCCTTAGAACTGGACTTTCTCTGAGACCAAACTATCTTATCTGTGAGATGCTGTTCACCCTGAAAAAATTATTGCACAAACCAATATGACATATTGTTATATAACTGGAGAGAATCCCATCTCCTGATTCGGTGCCATGATTAACCGAAATCAACAGAAATCACAGAAATCACCAGAAAATCACCGAAATCACGAGATAAAAGTAAGAAATCACCTTTTTATTGTTTACTTAATGCAATAATATGATAAGAATTAGTATAATATGCTTATTTCTTGTCTGTTTTTAAAAATATGTTGATAAAAAAAATCACTTTCAAATTGCTATAATGTGTTGCTATATTTTTTATTGAAATATTTATTTGCTGGCACATTAAAATATAAGCCTTTTGTAAACTTATCAATTATTCTACTATCATTTATATCATATAAAGGCATAAAATTAACATTATAATGGATATTTCCTTTTTTTTCTGGTGATTTCGGCATACCTTGAATTGGAAATTGAAATGTACTTTTTTTTTCATATTTTAATCAAAGTAGAAATAAGCTTATTATTCAAATTGTTATCCAGCTGATCAGGATGCATATTGTTTTGTACTCTGCTTGTTAATGCATACTATTAAAAGGAACCCTGCAAGTTGGTTAGATATACACTGCTGAAGTTACTCTTTGCCTGAAATTGTTGTCTGCTGATAACCTTTGCAAACAGTTTAAGAACCAGATCAGGACCGACAAAATGTCAGACCTGATCTGGGTCCGAACTGTTTGACTCTCTGATGGTGATCATGAAGGAACTAATATAGTAAATTCATTTAGAAAAGACAGCAGATGACAAAATACCTAAACATTTGCCTGGTCCTGAAGTCAGCTGATCAGGATGTATATTGTTTTCTACTCTGCTTGTAAATGCATACAAATAAGTGGTATAATGCCTTCAATGTTGGCTCCCGGTACCGTTAGTTTAACAGGTAACAGGGTCCAGGGCGACAACGGTAAACATTGCGCTTACTGTACCCTGCAAGTTGGTTTGATATACACTGCTGAAGTTACTCTTCGCCTGCAATTGTTGTCTGCTGATAACCTTTGCAAACAGTTTTAGAGCCAGATCAGGACCGACAAAATGTCAGACCTGATCTGGGTCCAAACTGTATGACTCTCTGATGGTGATCATTAAGGAACTACATAGTAAATTCATTTAGAAAAGACAGCAGATGACAAAATACCTAAACATTTGCCTGGTCCTGAAGTCAGCTGATCAGGATGTATATTGTTTTCTACTCTGCTTGTAAATGCATACAAATAAGTGGTATAATGCATTCAATGTTTGCTCTGGTACCGTTAGTTTAACACATAACAGGGCCCAGGGCGACGGCGGTAAACATTGCGCTTACTGTACCCTGCAAGTTGGTTAGATATACACTGCTGAAGTTACTCTTTGCCTGCAATTGTTGTCTGCTGATAACCTTTGCAAACAGTTTAAGCCAGATCAGGACAGACAAAATGTCAGACCTGATCTGGATCCAAACTGTTTGACTCTCTGATGGTGATCTATATGGTAATCTATATAGTAAATTAATTAGAAAAGACAGCAGATGACAAAATACCTAAACATTTTCCTGGTCCTGAAGCCAGCTGATCAGGATGTATATTGTTTTCTTCTTTGCTTGCAAAGGCATACAAATAAGTGGTACCCTGCAAGTTGGTTAAATAAACACAGCTGAAGTTACTCTGCCTGCAATTGTTGTCTGCTGATAACCTTTGCAAACAGTTTTGGAACCAAATCAGGACCAACAAAATATTGGGCCAGATCTAAATCCAAACTGAAAATTGACTCTCTGAGAACTATATAGTAAACTAATCTTAAAAAAGACAGCAGATGACAAAAATATCAAAAAATTTCCAGCAAGCAGAGTAAAATAGAAACGGATGCTTGTCAAGATATATAGGGTTACTATATTATAATAAATGCACTTGTGTAAATATCAAATTAACCCTTGTCCTGCTGAACCTAGATATATCCTGTTTTTTGGAAACACTAACAGTGTGGAAACTGATCAGCTGATCGGGATCCACAGTTTTGCATTCAGTTTACGGTCTTGTGTAGAATTGTTGTTTTTTTGTTTTGTTCTTTTTTGTGTGTGTAAATATTATTTATTTTGAGGGCCTCATGGAAGATTAGTTGTACTACTAAATGTTGTCACCCTCTTTAAATAAAGACTTTACTTACTTACTTACTTACTATCCTATTATGGCATTAAATTAATAATAAAATTGTGATTTCCTTTTTTTATCTGGTGATTTCGGTGAATTCACTGTGCACTGAATTTGAAAGTGAAATCATAACATTTTTTTTATTTCTTTTTAAAATCAAAGTAGAAATAAGCTTATTATACTAATTCTTATTATATTATGACATTAAACTAACAATAAAATGGTAGTTTTTTCTTATTTTTATCTGGTGATTTCTTGGTGATTTCTGCTGATTTCGGTTAATCATCGGACCCTCCTGATTGACTCAATTTGTCTTCATAAATCTCTATGTCTACCTGAAAACCGGTCTAAACTGGCCTACATGAAAACCAGCTCAAACTAGTTTCCAGAAGTTAATATTTTGACACTAATATCACCATCTGTAGAGCTAAAAATAGCATGATTAATATAAAACTAACATGTGCTGCATGAAATTGACATGATTTGCTGTTTCACATCCCAACAGGTAAATTAAAGACTTTCATGATCTTTTTGAAAACAGTTTTGTATTATCTTGTTTGTTAATTTATCTTTGTTTTGAAAAAACAAAAAGTATAAAAAAAAGTTTTATATTAATTAAATTTTACGTTCCACACTCAGAGAATTAGTATCCTTTTCAACATGCAAAATACTATGTTTAAATATTTTAATAACAGTTGATAAAACTTATGAGAAAGTCCTTCGGCTGAAGGTTGAACATAACTTAAACAACAAAACAAAAAGTAGAAAAGTTTCATTCTTAGTTGAAACGCCATACAACAAAACAGTTATTGACTTCAACTTCGGTAGACACAAGGATTATCTACCCTGTTTCATTCCCTTTAATTTGATATGCAACACAACTAATTCACACCGGGTAGGCGGCAACATCGAACGCTGAACACAATCGAGGAACTGCGATCAATACATGTATGTACAGGCGCTGTTATAAATAAGTCAGTTTATCTGGGGTTTTTTTTATAATTTATAGCAGTATTTTAATAAAATTGGTTTCGCCTATCTATTCTGAAATGAATCGTGATTTGTTCTATGCAGGTGTTGTTTCTGATAAACAAGTAAAATGAACTTACAGTCGGCCGATCGCAGACAATGGGTTCTTAGCTTTCTTTCATATGAGCTCCGTCACAAGAAAACCTTTTTTTTCGATGTGTCTGGTGATGTCCAAACAGACCTTGGAAGGAGTACAACTACCCTGCCGTATATATTGTAGAACTGGCAGGCTCATCGTGTGGCCCGTTAGCTAAGTGGTCAGAGTATTTGCACGGTCTGTGATAGGTCCCAGGTTCGAGTCCCCATCTGGTCATATGCTTTTTCTTCACATGTGTCATCTACACACACCCCCCATGACCCGTCCCGAACTTGAACCCAGGACCCTCTCAGAATGCGGGTGTATGTTTACCACTGAACTGTCGGGCCACACAGTAGGCATGTGACATAGGGTTTGATCCTGAGCCTTCCAGGTCAGATTTGAGTTTATGGATCAATACAAAACAGAAAACATACTTATAAAGCTCGGATAGATATATATATATATATATATATCGGACAAAAGCAAACAAAAAATTGCTCATTGATTGCCAAAAACATTGATTGCTATCGATAACCGATTGCCATTAATGAAGTTTTCGATTGCCTTAGTATCATTACCATCATCCTTTCAAACAGATACTGCGCTTTTCACTTATCAGATAGAAATTATTGAATACACACAGGATATCCACCAATAATTTAATTTTACCCTACTATCTCTGAAAGATCGAAATACGACAATGAATGCGAAAAAATATACTTATTTTTCAGTTTTAAGTTGAAATAAGTAATGATCAGAAATAAAATGTTATTTTTCAGCCAAATCTCACACATTTTTTGGACAAATATAACACCAAGCACATTTCTTTGATCTTACCTAAAACTGATATCATGCTTACTTTTACTGAAACCTAAGCATTCCAATGAAAAAAAATAAAATATTAAACTTACCCAAAACGGCGGCTGTAAAATGTAAATATTGATCACAGTTCCTCGGTTGTATTCTTGTTGCGCCTACCCAGTGTGTAATTTCAGAAAAGAAAAAAATGATCTTTTGACCACACCCCAGGGGTCAAGGGTGTGTGTTGGCACAAAATATTAGCTAGCATGTTATTGTATGCTTCATTCCCTTAAATTTAATATGCAATATGACTATTTTCTGAAAAAAATTGATTATTTATAAGCCTATGACATAATGTGAGGGGATGCTACATACCAAATATCAAGGCTCTAAGCCTTGTAGTTTCAGACAAGAAGATTTTTTCAAGTTTTCCTTATTAAAGCCTATGTAAAATAGTAAATCATGTGACCACTGAGGCGGGAACATTTTTGGCCCCAGGAGTATAACTTGAACAAAGTTGGTAGAGGTCTACTAGGTTATACTTCATATCAAATATCAAGGCTCTATGATTTGTGGTTTCATACAAGAAGATTTTTTCATGTTTTCCATAAGCCTGTGTAAAACATGTGGCCCCTTGGGACAGGACCATTTTTGGCCCTAGGGTCATAATTTGAACAAACTTGGTGGACCTGGATCATAATTTGAACAAACTTGGTAGAGGTCCACTAGTCTTGGTGATGCTACATACCAAATATCAAAGCTCTATGCCTTGTGGTTTTAGACAAGAAGATTTTTTTTATGTTTTCCCTATATAAGCCTATGTATCACATGTAACCCCAGGTCCAGGCCCATTTATGACCCATGGGCATAATGGGCATAATTTGAACAAGCTTGGTAGAGGTCACTTAGATGATGCACATACCAAATATCAAATCTATATGGCTTGTGGTTTCAGACAAGAACATTTTTAAATTTTTCATCTTGAAAATCTATTTTTAGCCTGTGTTGACCAAAATCATTTGAACAATTATCAAAGAGGGCTATATAAAGATCATTCCTGCCAAGTTTGGCCAAAATCCAGCTAGTAGTTTAGGAAATGTCCTTTGATGCAAATGTTGACCACAGACGACGACGGACTTCCAACGATCACAATAGCTCATCAAGTGCTTTGAAGCAGGATTTCTGTGTAGTTTGGTGAAATACCACAAAGTGGTACAGAAGGAGACATTATTTAAAGGAAATTGTTGACAGACGACGGACATCCTACAGGGCTTATTTTTGGTCTATTTTATAGCCGTTATTCGGTTATATTCCCAATGCCAAAAAGTATCTTTTATTCCCAATTTTCAGAGGAAAATTCCCAATTTCAAGTCAGAAAAAAATGGTTGTTTTATCATGGTAAATGTTGGCTTAAAATTGTTTGTACAGCATGTGGAATATGCAACATTGCAAAGTCTCATACAATACATCACACAATGCTGATTTTACAGCTAAATTTTTATTATGAAGTATTTTATGATTTGACAATTTTGCTAAAAACACTTAAAAATTCCCAATTTTCGGCATTTTCACGCTAAAATTCCCAATTGCAGGGGTATGGGTCATTGTCCCAAAATGTTGAAAATAAGCCCTGTCCTATGATCACAATAGCTCACCTTGAGCCTATACAATTGACTAGTTGTACTTAGTACATAACAATTGGTGACTTGCAGTGCTCTGGAAGAATGTGGGTGGGGGATTTGTGTTAAACACATCTGTTTTACTTATTTAGATAATTGTACAGCTACCTAGATTCTGGGTCAGTCTCTCAATGTATTGCAGTAATCTCATCAGCGCAAAAATATTTACTGTTCATACTAAGGTCAAAATCTTACCTCATTTATCACCATTCAGCATGTTCAGCTGAGGGACCAAACTGCCTGTGGTGTCCCTCTTGTCAGTGAAGTATGTGTTCATCATAGAAGCCTCTACAGCCTCCTGGCTACTGATAGCCATACTAATCCTACAATTCTGGAATGACTTGGACTGCTGGATGGCAGCTGTTGCATGTTGATGCTCTGAAGAACATTTAAATGCTGAGTCTGGATTTATCCTTTTTTTCAAATACATGTACTGTCAATTAAGATCAGCTGGTGTCTGTGGAGCTATCCGAGCAAAATCCTTACTGTTTTTCAGTCTGACTGAAAATATACAAGGCCCTATATTAGGTCAGGGAAAACAGTGTTCAATCTAAAGCCTTTGACCCCTTGCTGAAAAGCTAGAGTGGGCCATCTATTACATTGTATGTGGATGGGGAAATATTGAGTTATATTATCACGTGAAATCAAATGAATATCACCCAGATTTCCAAGATTGAACAATGGAAAAGTATTATTAGGCCAAATATCCAGCTATGAAAATCTTAAATGGATCAGGGTGATTTCAAAAATAATGCATCCATTTCTATAATCAATGTTTATAGACTATCTAAAGCAGACTTATTGTTAAAATTAATTTTAAGATATGTAATTAATGTTTTTCTTGCATCATGCCAAGTTTCATCGCTTTAGAATGTTCCGTTCAAAAATTACATGGAAAAATGTCATCCAAATTGTCACAAGGGTAACACTTTTTTGTGACATTTTTTCCCTTACCTTCAATTCAACTGTAAATTGTATTAAACACTATTCATGTATAGTCAAATGGTGAATTGCAGTTGAAATATAGCATAAAAGCTGTAGGAAAACAATCTTTTCATCTTTTTTAAACCAGATAAATCGGAAATTTGTAACATTTTATAAACACACCCTTTCAAATTTTTATCATACAGGATTTCATATGATTGGAGTAAAGTGAATTGCCTCATAAAATATACAAAGTTTTATTCAAAAGGAATGCTGTTTTAATGACTAGCAGTCTTTAAGCTTTCTAAAGGAACCAACTTGCCTATAAAACAACAAGTATGATTTTATGTAGCCAGTACTGAATAAAACCACCCAGATATGTCACAAGTGTAACATTTAAGGTTTCAACCATCAGCATTTCAATTTGTTTTGCATTTCATAGCTTTTTTTTGCTGTTTTTCTGGTCAAGGGAGCCCCCAAAAAACATTATGAGGAATTGTGGTGAAATCCTTAAGCTGCTGACTTTGTGGCATGATTTTAACTGATGTCACAAGTGTAACACATTTTAGGAATATGTGATAAATGCATATACATGGCAAATCTTAAATGAAATATTACTTATTTGGTCTTTTTGATAATTCTTGAATGCATAAATATAATTTAAACACAGCAAAAAGTCAACAACTTCACCAAATGTGTAGTCAATACTAGTTACGGTCCAGCAGGAATGATACTTCCTCAAGCCCATATACTAGTTTCATTATGAAGCTGGCCATCCTTGAGCTACATTCTGGGATAGGAATCATGCTATTCAACACTGAAGAAATCAGACAATCTTAAACCAGACTATAACTTGATTTAGACAGGTAGACTTTAAAATGTGATTTGTGTCACAAGTGTAACATATATTATGGATTGAATTCATCTCACTTTTTCCTGTGTTTGGTCAAAGGATGATCTATTCAACAATTAATTTGATATATTTTGGTATTTAGGGTAGTTATTCACTCTTTCGATACAAAGAAAACACAAAGTGGTGTAAACAAAAAGGATAAAATTATGCACTCACAAGGAGGGAAAGGTATTTTTTCACAATTCAAAAAATATTTACAGGAATTTATTGAAGAAAACCAAAAAAGATGCTAAGTAGTACATACTATAGTAGGTTACATAAAGTATAAGTGATAAGAAAAGACTAAAGGGTCATAATCAGTTCCTTTGTTTGCTTGTCACAAGTGTAACACAATTATTTCTTTCTATTTAAGCCTTAAATTTGTTACAGATTCTTTAGAATTGCAAAAATGGTATCATTCAAATCATTCAATTGATAATTTATCCCACAATGAGTGCTGTCAACTGTTTTCTGATCATTAACATTTTATAACTACTTACTATGCTTAATAAACAAATCTGAATAGTTCATTTTTTAAAGTTTTGTGCTAAAAAAAGGGAATTGATTTATGTTTTGATACATTTTAATCAATTTCCATGAAGCCAATTCACTTCATCCTATATAAAATCTATAAGAGATCAAAAATTCAAAGGAGAAACTCCCTCTTCTGATTTTGTCACAAGTGTAACACATTCCATTACCAACATATGTTATTGTGTTTAATATGTTTTATATCCTATATATTCAAATGACATTTGTTCTATGTTTTTCATATACCCTACTTGTTATCTAAAAACAGTTTTTAACAAAAATCATGCTTATTATTTTAATTAGAAAAAACTTTTTCCTCTACACAGTGAAAATCGAGGGGTGTATTTTCACATAAAATTTTATTACAAGTGCAAATTTTGAGCAAACGATTAAATTTTACTTTGAAAATGTGTATACATAACTACTTCATCAGTTCATGAAAGAATATTTACAATTCTGCATACCTGTGTTGTTTATAATCAAGCTAAGTGTAGCTTATAGAATTGTAAAAAAATAAGGAAAAAATGATTACAGTATTAAATTTAAAGCATTGTCCTAAATTTTATTCTTAAACCAGTATTTGTTTCTGAAATTTTGATGTTCCCTGGTTAAGAGGATGTAAAAAAGATAATGATAGAGCAATTTTGAAATTTGACCCCCAATGTCACACTTCGGATGCATTTTTTTTTTTAAATCACCCATCAGCGGTTTCAATTGGATCAAATATTATATTTTATTCAAATTAATTTGTACATGTATGGTATATACAGCTTGAAACAATAAGATAAGGAAAAAAACACTAGAATTCCGACAATCGGATGTGTGGCCTGGCCAAACAGAAGTCAATCAAGGCAAATTTGTCGAATTTATATTCCGGGTGAAGGGTTACTTTAGAGAAACTTATAAATGACAAAATATAAATCGTCAAAAACGCAAAAAACGCTCTCTCGCAGAAACACTGCTGATATGGGTATAGGGAATAAGCGATTGCCCCTCCTCCCCCCCCCCCCCCACCCCTGTAAAAAGTTGGACCCCTCCCAGTGGCGTAGCTTCCTTTAGGCCATGTAGGCCGCGGCCTACACTTTTTCAGAAAGTAAAAAAAATATAAACGCCAAAAATGCAATAAAATGGAGGGGGTAGGGGGTGAGTAAATCAGAAAGATATTCCAAATTATCCTGATATCAGACGTCACCCATTACCCACAGTAGAAGAACGGTTGTTTGTGTTCCAGGACGAGCTGTCACGTGATGTTGCTAGCCTACCCAATAGGAAATGAACCATCGCACGAAGCTTTGCAACCTGTATAATTGCATTTTCATCATAATTGGAGTCCTTTTGACCATGCCACCGACGTCCGTAACATGCCAAAGGTAGCATGAAAAGAATTAAAAACTACTTGCGCTCAACAATGATGTCTGCCAGGCTGTCCTTCGTAGCGATGATCTACAGACACTTGATGTTGACAGGGTGATAAACATGTTTGCGTCAGACAAATTTAATGCAGAAAATTAGTTTTTTTTCTAAAGTGGCTTGTGATTAATAGTTTTGTTGCTACCTGCATTTAGATATTGAAACTTGATGTCGCTTGTTTTTCAACATACATGTACAGTACATTGTATCTTTTATTTGGGATGATCATTACAATGTCACATGTCTTCTTGCTATATAACCATGTAGGCTCCTATAAGCCTTCTAACCCTTAAAGCACCAGCCAAAAACTGCAAATGAAAGACGCGTCTGCCTAAGTCCTCTGTTGCATATATTTGCTAATATTATTGACTAATGTCAGTATTGAGGCAAACAGTGTAGACCCAGATCTGGATCTCTCACTGTTTGTCGAAGACGCTTGTAAAACAATTCAGCAGATGAGAAAGCGGACTACTTTTGTAGTGATTGTCCATTTAATGGTTAAAACAGTATGATACCTGTCCCTGACTCCCAGGTCGATGATTTTGTTTTTGCATTTCAGCACCGTAAGTTGATCAAACTTGATAAGCATATTAGGCCATATGGGCGATGATGGTGATAACTACCTGTAATTTCTAACAATCGCATGAACGCATTTATAAGTGCGAAATAATCGCAAAATCCATATTTGGACAGTCTAGGACCGAAACTTTTTCTGGGGGAGCATGCCCCCAGACCCCCCTACCATTAGGCCTACACATTCATTGAAGCCAATACGCCCCTGCCCCCCTTGGAAAAAATGATAGACCCCCTCTGGAACCTTGGAAAATTACAATTTTCTTTAAAATAAACCATTGGACTTCTGTAAAATAAGTTGAGGACCAAACAAGAAATGTCACAAACACATGACGAATGCCCCCAAAGGAATTGGTCTAGCATAAGACACATTTGAGGAAAGTAAGCTGTAATATAGGAGATACGCTCCAGACAGGAAAAACCTAGAAATGAGGCCAGAAGTCAATGTCAAGGTCAAAGTGACCCAAAATGGTATGCACCTCTCTGCCATCCCAAGAGGAATCATCACCCCAAATTTGGGATTCCTACATCAAAAAATATAGGAGATATGCACCAGACTCAATGCAGTTTCTAAAAACTAGGTCAGAGGTCAAGTTCAAAGTCACAGTGACCCAATTATGGTACACAGCACTTCGTCATCTCAAGATGCATCATCATACCAAATTTGAGATTCCTTACCCAAATAATATAAGAGATATGTTCCAGACACGATTATTCTAAAAACTGGGTTAGGTCAAGGTCACAGTGACCCGAAAATGGTAAACAATACTCCGCCATCCCATGATGCATCCACATCCTAGGATTTAGGCTCCGGCCGCAATAATTCTTAAAACTAGGTCAGAGGTCAAGGTCACAGTGACCCGAAAATGATATGTGACACTCTGTCATCCCAAGATACATTTACACACCAAATCTGGAATTCCTATCTCTAAGAATATAGGAGATATGCACCAGACTCATTGCAGTCTCTAGAAACTAGGTCAGAGGTCAAGTTCAAGGTCACAGTGACCCAATTATGGTACGGGACACTTTGTCATCCCAAGATGCATCCACACACCAAATTTGAGATTCCTGCCTCAAATAATATAAGAGATCTATATGATCCGGACACGATTATTCCAAAAACTAGGTCAGAGGTCAAGATCAAGGTCACAGTGACCCGGAAATGGTACGCGACACTCCACAATCCCAAGATGTATCCACATACCAAATTTGGAATTCCTACCTCAAAGAATGTAGGAGATAGGCTCAGGACATAATAATTTTTAAAACTAGGTCAGAGGTCAAGGTCATAGTGACCTGAAAATGGTATGTGACACTTTGTCATCCTAAGATGCATTTACACACCAAATTTGGAATTCCTATCTAAAAGAATATAGGAGATATGCACCAGACTCAATGCAGTTTCTAGAAACTAGGTCAGAGGTCAAGTTCAAGGTTCCAGTGACCCAATTATGGTACGCAACACTTTGTCATCCCAAGATGCATCCACACACCAAATTTGAAATTCCTACCTCAAATAATATAAGGGATATGCTCCGGACACGATTATTCTAAAAACTAGGTCAGAGGTCAAGGTCACAGTGACCCAAAAATGGTATCGGACACTCCGCCATCCCAAGATGTATCCACATACCAAATTTGGAATCCCTACCTCAAAGAATCTAGGAGATATGCACCGGACACGAAGCGGGACGGACGGAGGGACACACAGACGGACTGTGCAATTACTATATGCCTCCCAAAGTTCCTTTAGGGGCATAAAAAACCCAAAGAAAAACGTTGTCTAAGATTTTTTATCTTTTTATGACAGATAAACCTGGACGCCCCACCTGACGAAAATTCTTGGATCCCCACATGTAGGCCTATTGATACAAATCTTGAGGTTATGCTCGAATTCCTTATAACAATAGCTGTGACCTTTTCTTGAAAAGAATAGCTTTTATGACAGGCTGCATATTGTACCAAAGGCATTGAGTGTTCTACTGTTGTTAAAGCTCCTAAGACATTAGAGATCACATCTAAATGATCGCAAACCGATTGCCGTTCACCCCACCCACATCCAAGTTTTTCAATAATTTGTGAATAATCGGTGAAATTATAATTAAATTAATCGTGGTGGGACAAAAGACAATGTTTTTCCTTCGAATTAAGCGCAGACTGGTGAAAAAATCAGAGAATTTGAATGAATGCAGCACGTTTTTTCATCATTTTCCGTAATGTTAAAATTCACTGTCCAATTCACCTCGGTACATTTGTTTATATGTGCCGCTAAGGCTGTGACGTCACGGCGGTCCCGAGAATGCAGCATCATTTCTTCTGGTTGTGAGGTTCTATCGACTAGTGGTAGGAATCGGCTGGATTTTTATAATCGATCATTGAAAATAACAAGTGACCAATGATCAATCATTAATCGACTAAAATAAAATACATATTATATATGGTACATATCATGCCAGGTATGTCTAAGATGCCTTACGGGGTCAAGTTGATTGTTTGTTTGTTTGTTTTTGTTGCTTTCAGCCCATGTCAACAGCTATGGTCATTGCGGGACGGTCAGTTCACTTAACCACACTTTTTCCTGGGCAGGCTTGAGCAAGCGGTTAACCAGTAATTTGTGCACATACTTTCGCTTGTAACTGACATCAACCCTTCTTGAATAAATCAGCGGAAGGGAGGAGAATGACCGTAGAAATTATTTCATGATCAATCTCCACGAAAGTATGGTACCGGGCCGGGATCGAACTCGCGACCCCTGGATCTGCAGTCAGACACGCATCTGTAGCCAGACACGTTACCGACTGCGCTACGTGGATTGACCAGACATGTTAGGTGTTCAGAGTGTGTACCAAAAAATTAATTTTCTCAACCAAAACATATGTTGTGGGTACTCAAAAGAACCATCTCAATAAGACGGTTCTTTTGAGCACCCAAAACATATGTTCAAACTGATGGATTAGTATATATTTACAATTTTACACTCAAAACTTTTGTTTATCTAAACCTATGTACATTATTTGAACCATATGATGTTCATACCAGAAACTGAAAATGCAGAAAAGGGTCATATTAAATAAATACACCAAGCTAAAAATTGAAGGCCAATGAAGCAGAATGTCTATACTGAGTAATCGATTATTGAAAAACTACCGATCAATTAATCAGTTCACTGAAAATGACCAATGATCGATGAACTCGATAAATCGCCCGACCACTACTATCGACTGTACATATACATCTACATCGATACATTGTACTGTCACAATTGACTGTTACACAACAGACTCGGTCCCCAGTCGGCCCGTTCTATCCGTTCTGCCAATGGTTTGTCTGTACCGGCTTAAAAATTGTTGTTTAAAAATGTGACAGACTGAGTGCAAAAGTTTATGTAAGCTGTTATTGTTATTAACAGCCCTTTGACTGTATTGTCTCGCAAGTAGTCAACTCTTTCACTCAACTCAACACAAATTTATTTGCAAATCACAGTTAATCACTGGTTATTTTCTGTCTACAGAGGCAGGGCCAGGGGGTGGGGAACTTGTCAGCTTGTAGGCAAAATGAAAGTAGCTAAAAACTAATTGACAAGGCAAAATCAATTTACCTTTCATCAGCTAGTTGTCAAAGTGAACACATTCCAGTAATACTTTTCTTGTAAATCTCACTATACCTTTGTAACTAGTAAAAATAGAATGTCAGGCAGATCATTTAGTAATCAATCTGCCATCTTAGTTTTTTTAAACTACCCAATCCGTACTCTATCTTCCTGTACACTCCCCAGGAGTTTGGTGCATTGCTATAGGCGCGACCCACGTCATGGACCCTTGGATGCATGAAAGACACTGTGGAGCCGGAATTGGTACATCAATTAAGATCTGTGAAATTGGTCTGCTTTAGACCAGGATCTTTCTATAGGATACACACAGGGTTGTAGAAAAGACCCAAATTTCTTTATGCCCAACCCATTCTATGATTCCTAAACAATCAATGAAGACCGTGATCAGATGCCACATTCTGCTGCATCTGATCCTGGTCTGCACTGTCTGTCAATGTACTACATATTAACCAGTTTATAAGATTGCAGTTATGTATGACAGGTACTGCAATGGCCGTTATTAATATTAGTGCTTTTATCTGCTGTTAGAACTGTTTCAACCCATAAGACGCATCCTAACATGACTGATAAATGGTTGACTGGGATGTAATGAATCGTGCTAAACAAATAATATCAGTGCTACCTGAACAATAATTTTTGGGCCGTTCGGTGGTGCAAACTTGGAAGTGATCACCACTGATGCAGTGCTGGCGGACGAGGGGGGGGGGGGGCGGACAAGGGTTGGGGGGGGGAGGGGTCATTGAGAGAATTGTTTTATGGCCTTTAATTACTGTAAAAACTTAAATAATATGAGCTCTAAATGTATAACTGATCTCAATCATTAATAAAACTGATAATCACTCTTTGGTGAAAACCCCGCAGGGTTTTTCTCCCATTTCATTTTGTGGGGGAAAAACCCCGCGGGTTTTTTTTTATTTTGCTTGAAAGGCTTCAAATGATGAGAAAAACTTCAATTCAGCTTCTATATTGTTTTGTAAAGCAATACAATTAAAAACAAACCTTTTTATTTTTTCAAAAAACCCTGCGGGGTTTTTCCCCCACAATCTGAAATGGGAGAAAAACCCCGCGGGGGAAATTAAAGGTTGGAATTAAGCCTTACCAATCATTTTCTAAAATAATTACAATCAAACAAACTTATCTCTTGAACTTATTTTGATATTTATTTTTTTTAAAAAACCCTGCGGGGTTTTTCCCCCATTTGAAAATGTGGGGGAAAAACCCCGCGCAGGGTTTTAAAAACCCCGCGGGGTTTTTGGAAAACCCCGCGGGGTTTTTGACTTTGACCATTTTTTTCATTATGATGGCATATATTTTTTTAGACATAATTATATATGTTTTGCTCCCTTATGTCTGTTTTTATGTATTTTAGTGGTTTTGAGTCTTTTGCACCGCTAGAAAGATGATGTGATTTTGCCAAATTCTGGTGTGGCAAAAAAAAACTGGTGGCTGTTCAATGCAGTCCAAAGTCAAACATGACTAGAAAAGTGATAGTGACACAGAAGCACCCGCTGGGGCCAATGTATAAGAAAAATATTTTTGTACAGAACGGGACGTATATACAGAACGGAACGCATGTACATGTACATGTGCACTGGTGATGCTCTATGCCCGCCATTGGCGGAAATCTTTCATGCAGATAGATACATGTAGTAGTACGGAGTTCCGGAAGCCTGATAGTACACGGGACAAGCTGAAAATCTGCCCCGGTGTTATCTGCTTCGTTCCTGCCTGGTTCAATGATCATTGGACCCCTCATTCCCACCCCACCCCTATTTCGACTTCTGTAGAATCTCATCCAGGAAAGGTCAATGATCATCAGAAGGCGCTGAATTGGGAAGTACATTTGTTTAAAATAATGTAGGGAAAATCAAATAGGATATGCGGCAATCCAAAACGCTCTTAACAATCGGCAAATGCGGATCAAAAACGGCTAGAAACAGTGTTTTCGATTGCCATTTGTCGCACGTCGGGCGACAAATGGCAATCATAAAACTCTGTTTCTAACTATTTTTGATCTGCATTCATCGATAGTATTAACGTTTTCGATTGCCGCCTATCCGGTGTATGTGAAAATACTGAGTAGGTTATGCACCTGAGCATAGTTGAATGGTTGTTGCATGCACATTTGGATACAAAGAAGTACATTAACGGGCCAGTGCAGGAGATTTACGTACGTATCCCATCAGCGAGCAGCGAAGTCTTAGGCAAGTCTGTGCATACGAATTGCCAGCGCCTCACCGCTCACATGAAGTATGGTTGAACATGAAAGCTCTGAACATGAAATATTTTAATTTAAAACTTAGACCTCTATCTTTGCTGCATTTTCGTCAACATGGGCTTTTATTAGAGGCATATGCGATAAGTCCAAAATCCCGTGCGCTGGTTTATGAAATATATTTATTTTCTTTCATGCAATGTAGTTAAGGTTTATGCGTGTTACAAAATGAGCCGTGACATGTGATTTTCAAAAATGTGAGATTTTGACAAGTATAGACTTAGACGAGCTTGTGCGGACTCCATTTAAGCTTAAAAGCTCCAAATGATGTTCAGTCAGTAGTTCCTCACTCATAGAATATTCAAGCGACTAGCAAAGACTCTGATCAGACTGCGCGTATGCGCAGGCTGGTCTGAGCCTTTGCTGCTCGCTTATACCACATTGTTGGAAATCTCATGTTGCGGCTCAATTATTATTCTTTACCACTCAAGTGGTAATTAAATGGGTTTGAAATCAATAATTTAAAAAAAAAATGTGTTTTACTACATCAATTTATTTGTTAATGTGTAGGCTATAGACAGTGCTATATATAAAATGCTGATTAAAATATATTGTATTGTAATATATTGTATTTTTAAAAAAATAATTTTTTAATTGCAGCATATTCATAAGCATCTATGGAAAATTACCAAATCATTACTTGTTCCACTTAAAAGGGTCACGTGTAGCAAACAGGGTATAATCGTGTTACTGTAAAGAAATAATTTATTATAGTGTTACACAAGACGAGGTGTTTACTTAACATTTACTTTAACATTGTAGATTAAAGGTGCGCCTTTCACAGTGACGTCGAAGTAACCGTGTAACTCCGCCTTGTCGGGCTTGGAAAAAAGTGAAACCATTCTAGCTGATAATTTAATACACATATTCTTTTTCTTAGTATATTCACCGAACCGACCACTGGCTGCTATACGCATTGTACAGTATTGTTGTACTTTTGATTGATATTACATCAAATACAAATCACAGTTCACAAAGCTGTGCAATACAAAAGTTATTTTATGATCTGTGCGTCTGTACGGGCGGTAATCCATTCGCTAAAGCTCATGGGTTATCTTTTCATGCAGACACACAAACCATAAATTACTTTAATTCAAAATTAAAAGCGCCAAAATCGCCAATTCGACCGCACAGTGACTTCTCTGCTCACATCTGAATTGAAAAACAGTAAGTTTTTTCCTGGAAGATTCTTGGAAGGAGGGCTAGTTTTTTTAATGAGCATTGTATGTTTGAATGTATGTTTTCTCGCGTCGTATCATATATTTACAGTACAAACAGGAGGACATTTTCATAATGATGGCGGTGTCACGTTACATGAATGGTCTGAAATGGAAACACGTTAATCTTATTGACCTTTCGATTCCGTTTCAGCATTCACAAAAGGGTTTTATAATACAAATCCGAACACATGACATGATAGGACCTATGAGACTATCATTTTTCTAATGTAGAATACTTTTTATAGCTTGAGATCCCTGGATAATAAATCCTAGATTCTTCTTTGAAGGTCTTCATGTTGACACCTTTTTAAACATCTCTTAAAAAAGAGCATTCATTGAATGCCCTAATGAATGCCCTATTTTAAGAGTTGATAAAAAGGAATTTCATATGCTATCCCAGTCCATGGCAGCATGCCATGCTAATGAGTTATGTGTTTTCCTAACATTATAGTTTTAAATATCGGTTTGCAGTCGACGGATACTGTTTGCAAAAATATAATAAACACAATTAAAAGAGAGGTCATAATTAACTCGGTTTAAATTTCAATTTGCATAATTGTGTCTTTATATAATAAAAAAAAAATATGTTGAAGCATAAAACTTGCATGTCCTAGTTTTGGGTTTAACCCAGGTCATGCTGAACCCGGATTTTACCTTTTTGAAGACACGGTAGATCCAGACGAAGCCACTGAATCAGGGTACACACAGGTTTTCACTCTGATTGCAAATACACGCACACAACTGGAAGTCTGTAGATTAACAGGCTAGTCAATAAAAATATGCTCAATGACAAAAATTAAAATATATTTGTATCAAATCCGAACATTCTGTAAATAAAACCTAAGATGATGGTCAACCAAGCTGAAAGTGAAGGTCAACCTGACACTCTGAAAGTAAAAGTAAACCAAGCTGAAAGTGAAAGTCAACCAAGCTGAAGGCTAAGGTCAGTCGAAGCTGAGGGTAAAGTTAACCTAAGATGAAGGTTAAGGTCAAGTGAAGCTAATAGTAAAGGTCAACTAAATCTGAAGGTAAAGGTCAACTAAATCTGAAGGTAAAGGTCAACCAAAGCTGAAGGCCAAGCCAACCGAAGCTGAAGGTGGAAGTCAACCGATGCTGAAGTTGAAGGTCAACTTAAGCTGAAGTTGAATGGCAACGAAAGCTGAAGGTCAGCCAAAGCTGAAGGTCAGCCAAAGCTGAAGGTAAAGGTCAACCAAAGCTAAAAGTGATGGTCAAACGAAGCTGAGGTAAATTATGGCGCTCAGAATGTCCTCTAAAATCAAACATGAAATCAGTTTGTGTTTTTGTTGTCTCTTGACTGTGCATGAAAACAATGATAAAAATGTTGATAAGACAGTAAACCTTGTTTTTATAAAAAATACTATAATTTTTTTTTCGAACAATAGTTGCCTGCCAAAACAGAATAGACAAACAGCGCAGATCCAGATCAGACTGCTCTGACGAAGCATTATAATCAGGATATTCCCTGTTTGCTACCTTGACAATCATTTTGTGATTACCAGCCCTGTTAACGATCACTTTTTTCAAATCAGAAAGAGTAAAGTGTTCGAAATCTTAGAACATTTACTGGTTACGCATACATATAAGATCTATCAGGCCAGTCTTGCTGAATCTACTTGACTAAGCATTATTTTTAAACTAAACAATTCATTTTTTGCTGTTCTTGTTGTGTTTTTTTTTTTGTTTTGTTTTGTTTTTGCTGGTCGTGATATTTTTTCAACATTTGAGTAAGCTTATGGGATTGGTCAGCCTAGGAGAATTGTGGGTTTGCACTTTATTCGGTATGTCCGTTCGTGCGTGTGTCTGTAATCATAGTCAGCGATACACTCTATATATATATAACTCAGAAACAACGTAAATATTTTGTATCATTTTTCCAAACAGATGACATTGGGTTTGCATGAAATAAGTTTCTTTGTCTGAAAACAGGTACTCTACCCATAGAAAAGCATATCACTAAACTATATAAACTCATAGGTTAAGATAAGCAATTTTTTGAGCGTAAAAGTGAGTAAATATTTTCTTACCCATCAATTTTAGCAAATGTTTTGGATGCTCAAAAAACGTCTCAATTAGACTGTTCTTTTGAGTACCCACAACATATGTTTTGGTTTCGAAATACGAATGTTATTTTTTGGCACGCATTCTTAACTAAAGGCCTTAATTTAATTTAACTATTTTCGTGAAGCTACATAATATCTAGACACGGGGCTTGCAAAAAATCTTTGTTTGAGGCTAAACTGAGGGAAAAATGAAACAGGTATCCATCGAATACTTTCATGCAACTCCTTATAGTGTAGGTTGGTAAATTTAGTCAGAGAAATGTGTCTCATATTAGGCAACTTATACGCAAACACATGAACCAGACAAAACGTTGATATATTCTCATATACTTTTAGCATAGGTCCAGATAAGGAAATTTTATGAGCGTTAAATTGAAATTATTTTCTTGCCCATCAATTTGAACATGTGTTTTGGGTGCTCAAAAGAACCGTCTCATTGAGACGGCTCTTTTGAGTACCCACAACATATGTATTGGATGAGAAATAATGAAAATAGATTTCCAATACGCACTCTTATCTGGAGGCCTGCACGTTTTAGCGTATTAACCTTTGTCATGCTTAAAAGTTTTATATACGACACTCCTCCCCAATTTTTATCATGTATTCCTGCAGCATACCAATGATAAACATGTGAGGCTTGTATAGGGGTTTTGGGTATACAGGATATTTGCCATTTTACTTCCAGAGATATAGGATACTATCCATTTTACTTCCAGGGATATGGGATACTTGGTTCAATATTTTCGTTACTTCCAGGGATATTGAAAATTTAGGAAAATTAATTATGGGGATATTTGCCGATTTATAAGGGATATTTGCCTGTTCACTTCAAGGGATATAGGATATTTGGTACCCACCCCCCCCCCCCCCCCCCATTACAAGCCTCACATGTGTTTTCAATCAGAGTGGACAGCAGTGTGGATCCTGATTAGAAGGTTTCTACAGCAGCCAGCTGATCTGAATCTACACTTTTTTTAAAGGATAAATCCGGATTTAGCAGGACAAGGGTTAATACATAGCGTCCCATAAACAGGACAATAGAAAACAGGGTAGACCATTATGAGCTGCTGCAGAATGTAGCATTCCAGAGGGATCTACTCTATTTGCAAGTATGAAAGTCTCATTCAGCAACGTTAACATTTGGAAATTTCGACCAGCAACACTTTGACTTAAAATGAATCAACGGTCATTCCAAAATGATAAAAAAATATAAAAACAATATAAAAGCAAAAAAAAATCAAGGAAGGTTCTATTTGGCGTAAATAGTTGAACTCCGCAATACAAAGGATAAGATATGCAGTTTTCATTTACTCAAACTTCCGGATGTTTTGCTTTGCATCATCAGCAGCTTGATTAAACTACAGGAGCTTTAAGTTCTATCCTTATATCACTTCTTAACCCTAACACTAATACGTAGTGACATTGTGACATTTTGGTTTTGAGGCTATAGAGGTGATATAAGGATCGAACTTCAAGCTCCTGTGATTACACAGGAACTGGTCTGTAATTATGATTGTTGCTTGCAAAAATATATGTTAGTCAGTAATTTTCTAACTAAACGTGTATTTAAAAGAGATCACTTTTGTTTTATCTAAACAAATGTATGTTTTGGGTACTCAAAAGAACCGTCTCGATGAGACGGTTCTTTTATGTACCCACAACATATCTTTTTGAAGGAATTATAAAAAAAAATGTATTTCCGAAATACGCCCACTGTCTTCTAAATACAACCTATCCCAATATCCTTTAACAGTTACTTCGACTTATCAGGATTCGAAATATCAAGAGTTCACTGTATTATCATCGTATGATAAAACTTAGTTAATCTTGACGTTTTATCCATTATGTTCTCTATGACGGTTTTTGAAATCCAAAGAATGTGACTTGATGCCACGGTGAACAGTTCTTAGTCACAGCAAACTCTTCTCCATTCTTCTTGAACCCAATCGCAAGCGGCCATGCAAGACAACCTTCTGACTTCTGAATAACACGCAGAGCATTACCTGCTGGAGATATGACGTGTATCGCATTGTAAATAGAATCACATACAATTATACTCCCGTAACCATCCACGGCAACACCCCTAGGAGAGAAATGATACTCGCCTTTGTATTTAAACTTTGAGTTACCATTGAAATCGAACCAATACACTGCTTTATCTTTCTTGCACGGTTGTATGACATGTGACCTGTTTTCATCTACAGCCATGTAGTTGAATTTTTTAAGTACTCGTCCTTCTTTGTCCTGACTGAAATAAACATGTATTTTCTCTGTTGGTTCTGGAATATCATCAAATGAAATAATTCCAAATGCTACTGGATCATCAAAGGCTACTGCTATGTCACCTGTTCTGAGACCATGTATTGCCCTTGGTTTATACTTTGTTGAGCCGGTGAATGTAGACTTTAGCTGTTTGTCAGCAGAGATGATACAAATTTTCTTCTTTTCTGGAATACTTACAGCAATCTCTCCACTCTTGATAACAGTAGCACAGTATGGCTTACGTGAACCAGTTGATGTATCTGAGCAAAATTTGAAATCACGAGAAGCTACCACTGTGCCATCTCCTTGGGCTAAAATACAGTATCCTTCATCGTAATACGTGTCAATAAGAACAAAGTCGTCATTAGGAAGGAAAACAAATGAAGAATAGGTTGGTTCGTTCCTCCCTTTGTAGTCTCCCTGTACTAATTTATGGCATGTCTGTGTTATCTTATCATACTCTAGCAACGATGCCCTCTCGTAGGCTGGTAGATGATTATAGACAGCCTGTTCTTCAACATATGTAAGTTTATGTGTATCGTTGGGGCCTATCTGCAGGATCTCTAGAAGACTGTTCTGTGGCTTCAAAGATAGTTCTGTAAATCTGAAAGCACGTGATGTGTCCAGAATGGCTGACTCCTGATCTCTTATCTTGTACATAAGCTTTTTAGATATAATGCATTGGTGAATTTTGGAACCGTATGCCTCTATTGTGTCAGTCAATCTTTTATAGATGTGCAAGTCGTCTGTCATTTCTTTGAGGCCGTCTGTTACCTCAGTGGTCATTAGAGCATGCTGTTTAGCCATAGCCCTTGCCTGGTCATTTATAGCCTCTTCGAGGGAATCCATTATTTGGTTAATTTTTGTGCGAATTTCTTTTAAATGTCTCCCTATATCTTCGATCTGCTTTTTATAATCTGTCGCACAAGATTTAATAGTCTTCACAACTGTTTCTGCATATTTCGACAAGTTTGAGATCAAATCATTCAAATATTTCTGTTCCCTTTTCGAACTTTCCTCCTCAACTAGCTCCTTGACTTTTAACACGGAGTTACACTTTTTGTGGTCTGTTAAACGACAAGATGCACAACAAAACACGTCATTATCCTTACAATAGTAGTTTATAGCCTCATCTGGATGAGAATCACAGGTTGGATCTAAATATTCTGAAAGCATGCTGATTGTCTTAGCTCCGTCATCATTTTTAAAAGCTTTTTCAAATTCAATATATTTATGGTGTTTCAATGGCTTGTATGTATGGCGAATTTCGGAACAAACCTGACAGAGCTTTTCTTAACAGTCGAGACAGAAAACCGTTGACTTTGATTCTCGACCAAGACTCTTGCATGAAGCACATCCATCTTGCTCTTTGCATCCGTTTCTTTGTCCATTCACACAATCTGTCTCTAACAGCATTACCCACTCTTTTATATCGATGCCCTCTGGTATTGTGTTGTGCATTGTACATACTGGACATTTTACTTTATTTTCTAACTCCTTGTTGTCATTCAATTTCGTCATATAGGTAATAAAACAAGCTTCACAAAAGCAATGGCCACAATCAGGAAGTTTTCTTGGGTTGACGAATTGCTCCAAACACAGAGAACATATCAAACCCACATCAGCGTCATCTGAGGCTTCTGCCATTCTTCAGCCCTTTCTATGCTGATAGATTCTGCCACACAGATTGCTAAAATAAAGTTAGGAAATTATATTAAATTTTAGGGTTCATTATTATTGGTCGATATTTTATTCCCTGGATGGGTTATTTAAAAAGTTCCTGTCCTCTGCCCCTATAGTTAATCCCAGGCATCATCCAGTGGTCTAATTCGTAAACCTTTTAAATATGTAATGAACTATTTAACTACAGTGCTGAAGTGCTCTGTTAATCCCATATACACCTGCCGTCCTTTTTCTGGGACATTGTGCAAAGGATGCAGATCCAGATCAGATGTCGCAGAATGCGGCAACTGATCAGAATCTCACCTGTTTTCGTACAGAAGGTTCTATTAAAATTGAATAATGAAATGAAATAAAAAATAATGAAAAAATAATAATATAAAATATCACCCACCAACCATTAAACTGGAAGTAGACTGGCCAAATTGATAAGGGTGGGAAAATCCATTCGGCTTATACGGGTTATATAAAAAATCTTTGCACTGCTTAGTTTCAATATTTTACAGGTATCTCAATCAAAGCCATCCATACCAAGGATGGAGTTAAAATGATAAAATGAGCCACGACACTAGATTTCCAACAATGTGGTATTTGCAACCAGCAAAGCCTCAGATCAACCTGCGCATACGCGCAGTCTGATCAGAGCCTTTGCCAGTCGCTTGAATATTCTATGAGTGTTAAGCTACTAAATGAACATCATTTGGAGTTTCTAAGTATAAAAGAAGGCTGCACAGGCTCGTCTGAGTCTGAGGCCGCTAGGCTATTGTGTTCATGCTCAGCTCAACTTAGCATTCAATTTCAATAGTTCATAAAAATAAATTACAGAAAAATTAAGTATTTTCTTGGTTGAAAACTCTCATATAATTTGTATTTATCATGTTCATAAAAGTTAAAATGTCAACAATTGTCGGTATTTAACATTAATGAGCGGGAAAAAAAATCATCCACAGTTGAGTTCCGCATAAAACAGTATTACAACCTCGTGGCCAGGTGTGTGTGTGTGTGTGTGTGTGTGTGTGTGTGTTCTTCAATCCCTTCAATTTGATACGCAAAATGACCACTTTCTGAGAAAAAATGCTGATTTAGAGGCCAATAACTTAACCCAAGGGAGACAGGGGTTTAAAACATCACGGTATACTGGTTTTCTACTAAGTGGCCTATAATTTACATGCAACCCGGCCTGTTGCAATATATTTACGAAAAAACAGTAACCTATATTCTACAATAATTAATATTTTTAGAACAAAGTCGTATATGAGGGTCTGCACCTTAACTACCCAGCCCACACAGCACCGATGACCATTCAGGTAATTAAAAAATAAGAGCGTGAAAAAAGCTTAATATGTCTTACCTTTGTCTCCGTAGATACGATATAAATAAAGACGGCAACTTATATCGTTCGATAGTGATTGAACTTCCTCATTGATAACATTGATAAGTTTTGGAAAAAAGCATATACACATGAGGGTCTAGATGGGGGTTAATACATTTTACTGATAGGAGAAAATGAGCACATGAATTGTATGCTCATTTTAAAGAGTTACGATTTAATCCAATATTATTCTAGCTGACGGGAGAATAATATCGGCTTAAATCGTAACTCTTTTATCGAAGAGAAAAAAGAAGAAAATATCTACCGATGAAAGAAAATCAGAACTAATCCCATGTAGACCCTCACACCAGTAGCTTCGACCTTGACTATTTTCTGAAAATGTTGTATCAAGTTAAATCATATAAGCGCACAGGTGGGTAGGTTAATGAATAACTAGAAGTTTGTCAATGTGACATAGATGCCTCCCTCAGGGATCATTGTATGAACATACATTTTTCGTACAGAACGGGACGTATACTATTTATTATACGGAATGGGACGCGCGTACGTGGCGTACAGACAAGGGCGATGCTATATGCCACCATTTGCATAAAACAACAATTTTGATTTTAATTATAAATGGGCAAGTAATTATCAACACGAGAAAACCAGTTTTGGAGGTTTGCGAACAACGAAGGTGCAGATCAGCCTGCGCATCTGCCCAAACTGATCAGTGCCTTGTTATTCGCTTTTTGTGCCGCCGACACTCCGTCGTCGTCGTCACTATTTTTGGTTTCCCATTGATACATGATCCGCTAAATATATGTTGCAGATGGTGGCTCTAACAACAATAAACAGATATAAAGCTGAGAGATCACGAAATCTGAGGGGATGGGGTCAAAAGGTTAAGATTCAACCTTTTCCGAACATGGTCATGTTGCATATCAAATTAAAGGGAATGACGCATGCAGCAACAATTACAAATTCAGCAACATGCAAGCACATATTCTGCCCTTACACACACCCTCGACCCCTGGGGTGTTGTCAAGTGCAAACATTTTTTTCTGAAAGTAGTCATGTTGCATATCAAAATAGAAAAAATGAAGCATAGAGCATCATGCAAGAACATATTCTGCCCTTACACACACCCTGGACCCCTGGGGTGTTGTCAAGTGCAAACATTTTTTCCTGAAAGTAGTCATGTTGCATATCAAAATAGAAAAAATGAAGCATAGAGCACCTTGCAAGAACATATTCTGTCCCTACACACACCCTCGACCCCTGGGGTGTGGTCAAAGGTCAAAACATTTTTGTTTTTGAAAGTAGCCATGTTGCATTCCAAATTAAAGGGAATGGAGCATAGAACACCACGCAAGCACATATTCTGTCCTTACACACATCATCAACCTGTGGGTTGGATTGAAAGGTAAATAAATCTGAGTTTGCCGTGTTTTGTATCACGGGGAAAGAAGTATAGACTAACATGGAAGCAAGCACTTTATCCTTGAAATTTCAAGCTGGTCTCTGTAACTGAGGAGACTGGTTTAAGTCTCGCTTTGTCAGAAACACAAAAGACAAGTTTGGCACACTTCTTCAAATAATGATAGCATTATCTATATAGAGAAAACCACTTAATGCCCTGCCAATAAACATGAGGTCGCTGGGGCCCTAGATTGACTGTTTAAATATTTTAAAAATGTAATATATTACTTACCTGTGCTATATTGTACCATAGTTCTTTTTTTTTTTAGAAAAAAGGTCATATATGAGGGTCTTAACCACCTGGTCGTAACCCACCCAGCACCACTGATCATTCAGATAAGTAAAAAGAAATGGTTTAAAAAAAAGCTGAATATGCCTTACCTGTGTCGCCTACGTTGCAATATAAACAAAGACTTATTTTGTTCGATGTTGATTAACTTCCTGATTCATATTTTTGGTAAATGCATATAGATAATGAGGGTATAGTTGGGGGTTATCTGTGACCACATCTTACTGATAGGAGAAAACGAGTATACAAATAGTATATGCTCATTCAAAAGAGTTATGATATAAGACAATACTATTCTCCCATTAGCATGATGCTAATGGGAGAATAATATGGACTTAAATCGTAAAGAGAAAAGAAGAAAAATCAGTTTAATTTCTACTGATGAAAGCCCCTGTCAACCCTCACACTAGTAGTTTCGGCCTTGACTATTTTCTGAAAATGTTGTTTTGATTTCAAATACCATGTTGTTCATGTAAGCACACAAATGGATACGCTATGCAGTCCACTGTCAAAAATGACTAGAAATGTGCCAATGTGACACAGATCCCCCGCCCAGGCAATTGTATATAAAACATTTTTGGTACAGAACGGGACGTATGTACGTGACGAGACTTGACTTGCGTATGTGACATACCGACACCGGTGTTGCCACCATTGCCTTGGAAGCAACAACACTGGTTATAAATATAAATAAAGACAACTACGTTTGTGTATTATCTTTATAGAGAGAAAAAAAATGCTATATGCCCTATTAATCAACATTAGGTTCCGTGACTTAAGTCGAAGAGGGGTGCATGCGCTAAAAGTAGGTGACGTTAACTAATCAAAAAGGTAATCATCGGGGTAAAGTCGGGTAAATTCGGACTTCAGGTAAATTCGGACACATTTGCGAACATTGTAAATCCAGATGAGACGGCTCCTTATGAGCCGTCTTATCAGGATTTCAACTGTTTGCTTTAGTTAGTTAATTTATTTTTTATTCCAATATTTGAAATATTTGTTTGTTTAGTGCTTAACGACGCATCAACCCTTGTGGGTCATTAGCGTCAGAGGGTATTAAAGTCAACATAATGTGGATGGAAAAAGTAAAAATTTGAAAATAAAATTAAAGGAATGATGATGATGAGTTTTTTTTTAAAATATATTTGAAATATGAAACAAATGAAGTCGCTGTCCGAATTTAGCTGTCTGTCCGAATATACCCGACTTTACACTAGTTGAGTTTTGGTTCCCTGTTACGTTAACTTAACAGTTAAGCGAGACAATGCAGGTGACTTTGAGACGACAGTAAACAAAACGATATTTTATACAAAGAAGAATGTTCTTTCTACCTTACCTGTAAAATACGCATTTGCGGATCCAGAATCAGGACAAGAGATATAGAGTGAACCCCCCCCCCCCCTCAAAGGAAAATAACAGTGTTATATGTTTCCTACTAAGGAATACTGGTTCGGACCCGCAAAAATACAGCTTACTTGATTTTAAAGGGTCAAAATTGGAAGTTACAAAAATGGGAATTTCGGCTCATTGACTTATGTTTTCAGAAAAAGGTTATCTTTTGGAAGCGAACATTACATCAAAGAACTGAAAAAGTAAACTGTGAAAGTTGTTTCTGTCAGACCAGCTAGTTATATGGCAATTTTTATTATAAAAGTCATTTAAAGCCCTGAATAACAACATCTAGTTTCCTGGAAGTTTTGGTTCTTACATTAACATTTGTCATACTGTATTTTTACATAATGCTCTTTTAACCAGTAGCAGTTGTTTTATCACCTACTTTGGAAAACAGTGCGAGTCCTCGTCAGAAAGCTGATCTGGATCTACGATGTTTACAAAAAGGATAAATCGGGGTTCAGCAGATCAAGGATAAAATAGCAAGACGCTTTAATAATAACGGCAAGAAAGCCATGTCACACTGTGACGACCTGCATTAAAGGCCCTTAATTTTACAAACAAAAAGATCGCGATCGCCGATCACATGTATGAAGGCTGATTAAAAGGGCCATTGTCACCTTGTGTATGCACAAGAAGTAAAACTAGTTCATGGCTACAAGTTCTGAATCGTTCAATGAATACAAAGCTTAACAGGTAATGTAATTCACCATCGCGTCTCATTAGTTATCTTCCCTGGATACCAGATTGCTGGCTTATGGAGATTTTTGGCTGCGCCATATGATATCACTTTACCTTGCTTATTTCAACCAACCAGGTTTAGTTGGAATTTTGCATTTAAGAGTACCTGCTTCAATATCTCATTGGTTAATAACCAGACTGTCCACTCGAACTTATCTCATATATAGTTGCGGGAGGTCATGGCCGGCCCCTTATATAACTTTCATGCAAAACACACATCAAATTCAGATTTTGACCAAACCTTTATGCCGTGCTCAGGCTATACACTACCGAACAACGAGCGGGGTACCAAATATCGTGGGTTGACCTACAGCGCGAGGCAAACTGTCCGTGAAATATGTAGGGCTACCTATAGCGCAAGGTAAACTCGTTTGCGAATTTAATTTTCACTTAATTGTTAGCATAACCGTCGTGCGGTGCATTGAAACACCCAAAACCACTCCAAAACATCCCAAACCGACCCAAAACACCCCACCTCTACCAAACTATTACCGTATTTACTCGCAATATCATATAATGTACGATTTTTCTTTAGGACACTCACTGCCTCTTGGGGGGGGTCGTGCCCCCAGCCTCCACCCTGGGTCCGGCACTGGTATTGTGCAAGCATACATACAGTGATAGGGCTAAACGACCGCCAGCTTTTTTGAAAAGCTAATGCTTGTTTGTGGTCCAACGTTTACTGAAAATTATTTCAGTCTAGAGATACAGACTGAAGCAGCTGCACTTTTCTTCTCAGGAAAATGTCAACTGAAACAGAAAGTAAACTTTTTTAGACAAATCTATTCATTGCAAAGGTCTCTCTTGAATACATGAAAATCAATTTTTAACTAAAGCTGTCTTATTCTATATTTAATAATTCCAGTACTTTCATAAACTTTCCAAAATAATGTTGAAATGTCATCTGCTAACCAATGACCTAAGCTAGCCGTTGCATTAAAAGTGACTGTCCCTACCGAGGTCCTTATGATAATTAAAGGTGAATCTCACCAAAGTTTTGTGTTTGTGTGTTCTCTTTGCACCCAGGTTTATTAATTTTGCATGCTTTTTTGTCATCGGCATTTCTTAGAATAATCTTTCAGAAATACCATCAGAGTGTCAAACAGTTTGGATCCTGATCAGGCCCTACATTTTACTACCAGTACATAAAACGTAAAACCCTCCACGATGGAACACGGTCCAGTCGGTCCTCTCGAGAGGTTATCAACTGTACAAGTGTAACAAACAACTATATACATATAAAAACTGGCTTACTTCTAAAAACGAAAAAGGCAAATTAGATACCTTACCACTGAGCTAGAATCCAGATTAACCATGGAGCCTTCAGATTTCCTAGGCTAACTGTGATGAAATAACTAGATGTAGATGGGTCAGTTTCAATATGCCCCATAGAGGACAAAGATAAAGCTGAAATCTTGAATATTTTTTTGCGTCAGTTTTTTACTGTTAAAGGAGATTTGGAATAACCTGACTTTGAGCCAAAAGTGAATGAGATTAATAATATAGATATAATCAATATAAAGCCAGAAAAAGTACTTAAACAATTAAAAAACCTTAATGTGTCGAAATCCTATGGCCCTGATAACTGTCATCCATTTTTCTTAAAAGAATGTGCTGATGAGATATATCTCCCATTATCTGAGATTTTTCGGAGATCCATATCTACTGGAGAGGTACCAAATGACTGGAAGAAGGCTAATATAACTTGTGTTTTCTAGAAAGGCAACAAGCAAGAACCAGGAAACTACCAACCTGTATCACTGACTTTAGTTTTATGTAAACTTCTGGACAGTAATGTCAAGGAAGAAGTAATAATTAATTTGTCCAGACACAATTTGTTATCGGACAGTCCATTTGGGTTTAGAAAGAATAGGAGCACAATTTTACAACTTTTTACTGTGATGGAAGACTGGACTGATGCATTAGATAATAATTTACGAGTTGATACTGTGTATTTAGACTTTAAAAAGGCGTTTGATGTGTTCCACATAAGAGATTAGTTAATAAACGGGAAGGGTATGGTATAAAAGGTCATTGTTATTGTGGCTTAAGAACTTTTTAAAACAGAGACAACAAAGAGTAGTTATTAATGGTAACCTTTCAAAGTGGACAGATGTATTATCAGGTATACCACAGGGATCTATTCTAGGACCAATTTTGTTTATACTATATATAAACGACCTGCCAGGAGTCATGGGAAGTGAATGCAAATTGTTTGCGGATGATTGTAAACTATATCATAATATAGCATCAGAGGCTGATCAAAAGGAGTTGCAAGAAGATATAGAAATACTTTGTAAGTGGAGTAAAGATTGGCTGTTGGGTTTTAACATCAAAATGTGTAAAGTGGTCTCTTTTCGTAATGTACAATTTGATTATGAATATGGAATGACTGACACCCAGAATAACTTGCATGTACTTTCAATAGAGGACTTTGAGAGTGACCTTGGCATAATATTTAAAAAAAGCTTGAAGTTTGATGAACATATTAATAATACTGTTAACAAATTGAATAGAATCATAGGCTTGATTAAGACGAAATTTAATTATATGGACAAAGACCTGTTTTTCACACTTTATATTTTTTTAGCCAGATCTCATCTTGACAATGGAAACCTAGTATTTTACCCAACCGCCAGGAAATGTAAACATATCCTGGAAAATGCCCAATGCAGAGCAACACGTTTAGTTCCTGAATTGCGCGGATTCTCCTATAAAGAGTGTTAAATGAGTTGAATCTTCCTACACTGGACTACCATAGAAAGAGATTTTATATTATACAAAGTGTTCAAGATAGTTCATAAAATAGATGGCATTGATATGAGTAGTACATTTTTTACCTTCTCGGAAAATAATCAGCTAAGAGGACATAACTTGAAATGGAATAAACCACGTGCAAATAAATCAATTAAGTAACATACATTTGTACTGAGGCATATACACGTTTAGAATAGCTTACCATCGGAAGTCGTAAATTCAAAGATAGTTGTGGAATTTCAGACAAAATTAGACAAACTATGGAGATCTCAAAGATTCGATCAGACCAACATATATAAGTTGGTAGTTCTCAATTAGCAGGAAGCGACGTTAAGTAAATCATTAGTTGAGGGGAATTTTAAGTCGTACTGGCTAAAGAAATTTCCCAGAAGACAAAACGTTGACAAAAGGTATAGGCATTATATGCATTCCTCATTTATTAGACTTCGATTGAGGAATACCTATGTATGACCTACACAGGTATATACTGCTGGTAAGACAGGTTTATCTATAGACAGAAGTGTTTTTCCTGTTACAGGGGGTTAACTCTACCACTATTTAGTGTGTTCATGAGCAGAGTCTTACTAGAGTAAGCATATTTCTCGTGTTTTGTTTACTTTCAATTGATCACCTATATACAAATCAATAACTAAAACAAAAATTACTTAGAGCTTGAAATCTCGTACATGAAACACTGAAAAGAGTGGTTTCAGCAAATGCAATATTAAAGCACTAAGAAAGGTCTTCTTTAGTAACTTTAATATGCTATGCGATGGTTATAAGCTTTTTTAAAGCTAACCGTGTAGTTCTATATCGCCGTCACAGTCACGGGTAAATCACAGTGTAGGAGCGGCAGTTTACAGTGTTTGAGATTGTTTCGTCTTTTGGGATTCTGTATAGCGAGAATCAGACACCTGGAGTAAAACATATACACTGACATGTTAAGTAATGTTGGTCAGTACTTTTTTTAAGTTATGATTAAAAAGCCAGACTGTTCTGGTCCGTTTGATGCATCAGTATATTTGGAACACCTCAAGAAGACAAATGACAGTTATAAAGCGTTATTAGTGTAATGCACAAGTCTCAATCATCTTTGCATGCAAAAATATGCATAATCACATCATAGACAAAATGTGTATTGAACGCATTATCAAACATATCACAGACTGTTTTCATAAGGAGCATATTATAGAATCATCTGTTTGTGGAATGTTATCTTAGAAGCGCATCAGCATGAAGATAAATCATGAAAATTCTTCATTTTAAATGACACTGTATAAATAGACTTGAATCACATCAAAAGCAAATGTTGCCACCAATTTAACCTCTTACTTGATAATGGATGACCCTTTGAGGTATCTGTCAGCATCTTGCCCATTCCAGTTTCTCTTCCACCCATCCAGGCTTGTAAAATAGATGGCCTGCTTGGTGCCTCTGCAGCAGAGCTGCTGGTAACTTATAGCAGGGCTTGAGTGTCATGTATTTCAAGTCAGGTAAAAAGTCCCACACATTTAGAGGCAATGTCTCGATATGGCTAAAATTGTTGACTGGGACCTTAAACCTGATATAAACATGTGTGCGTGAAATTCACTTCTTTTTTTCTATCATAGTATTTGTATAAACTTAAAACCTTTTTTGTATTTGGGGATTTAATTGTGTTTAATTTCGTTACAATAAGTTAAACTTTCGTCTACATTTGCTCTAAGCTATTTTAATAGAGAGGTAGAGAAATCAAACTTGTACAGTTTAGGCACCCTGGTAGCTCAGCCCATAGCATGGCGAAATTATCATTATTGAGTTGGACTGGTTTGTGGAGTACTGCATCAATGAACAAAGGGACTTACCTGTGCACTTGAAATGTATTTTGATCCAGTCCGACTGTCATATGAAGTCCATTTTAATAAGTGAATTTTGCATTGCGTTCTGCTACTGGGGCCAAAATATGATGTAAGTATCAGGATTAGACAATTGTTGGTATTTCATGGTTCATATAAAATGGACTTATAAAGGGTTTTGGCAGGGACCATTTCCCAAGACTGGTTGAGACAAGATGTCGGTTTTTCAGATGATTGGTTTTTGCAGTTTTTACTGTTGTTATCAATAGCTGAAAGATTGCCATAGTAAATAATCTGGGTCAAAACTTGGTTAAAGGATTTATATTCTGAATTGTGGATATCAAAAATGATAAAGGGTCGCCACTGTCGCAATGAAATACGTTAACTCAGCGTGATGGAAAACAACGTTATCTGGGTCACTGTACAACGATAAAGAGGGTCAATGTACATATTTCAACCTGTCTACCGCAAACGAAAGTACGAATATCAATTGTATCAATAAACAGCTTAGGGTTTCAACACTTTTAATCACCCCAAACTTAAAAATCGAGATACTATTGTTCACGTCAGAAATTTTAAAGACCAAAAGTCTCCATTTCCTGAAAATATCAGTTTATTTGTGTCTTGACACAAGAATACACGACCATTAATTTGGGCAAAAAAAAACGTATGCAGTTTTACATGTTTAAAAGATCAAGAATGTGTGCATGTACAACTTGTGAGTAAACAGAAAACATTCATCCTCTGAAATCCTTCTTATATTATTAGCAATCCGTAGGAATAGCAACTATCACAAAAATGATGAAAATTAAAGCTTGTCATGTTTACTTACGCTCTTCGTGTATTACAATACCCCAAGTGTCCGATTCTCGCGATACAGAATTCAAAGAGACGATACAATCTCTAAAACTGTACACTTCCGCTCCTATACTGTGTAAATATACACGCTATGAAAGTTATGCAAAAATGCTTAGCTATCATAGTTTGTACAGTTCTTTTATGAGAAATGTGTAGATCAAATTTCACATAAATCATTAAAGCAGAATGGAATTCCCTACCACTATCAGTAGGACGAGCTCATTTCCAGTTTTAGGGAAGTCGGGTGGTATTTTTCATTTTTTATTCAAATTTTAATAGAATAATCTGTACGTGTTACTTAAGGTAACCGTATCAGTGATTTGCTTTAATTTGATATGCAACATGACTAAGCTCTGAAAAAGAATTGGTCTATTCTGAATTTGTCTATTCTGAATTTGACCTACTGATCCCATCTCCAGGGTCGGGGAGTGGGGTAAGGAGGGGGTCTGCAGGCAAAATATATGCTACCATGCTGCTGCATTTTGTGATTCCCTATAATTCGATATGCAACATGACGATGTTCTGAAAAAGTTGAATTTTGACCTTTCGACCCCAACCCCAGGGTAAGGAGGTTAGGGGGTAGGGGTCTGCGGGCAAAATGTTTGCTACCATGCTGCTGCATTTCGTGAGTCCCTTTAATTTGATATGCAACATGACCCTGGTCTGAAAAAGTTGAATTTGACCTATTGACCCCATCCCAAGGGTCAGGGTGTAGGGGTCTGGGGGCAAAGTATTTGCTACCATGTTGCTGCATTCGTGATTCTCTTTGATTTAATATTCAAAGTGACCATGTTCTGTAAAAAAGTGAATTTTGACTCAATGACCACCTCCTAAAGGTCGGGGGGGGGGGGGGGGGGCTGAGGGAAAATTATTTGCTACCATGCTGCTGTATTCGTGATTCTCTTTCATTTGGTGGTATGCAACATGACCATGTTCTGAAAAAGTTGCATTTTGACTTACTGACCCCATCCCCAGGGTCGGGGGGAGGTTAGGGGTATGCATCAAAATATCAACTACCATGTTGCTGCATTCGTGATTCTCTTCAATTTGATATGTTCTGAAAAAGTTGAATCTTGAACTTTTGATCCCTTCCCCTAAGTCCACCCAGTGAGTGAGACACATGCCTTCGATCGAAAATCACGTTTGATATGTTTCATATTTATTGTACCTGTCTGCATGCGAACTTTCAGTAAAAAATATTGACAAATTACTGAGTTATTGCGAAATTTAAATATTTGACCTTCGACCCCACCTGGGGGGTCTGGGGGTGGGATAAAATTCTAATCACTGCCATACTTATCTTAAGGCACTGGGTACTCATGGCCTATAACTGGGGAGTTGTCAGATATTATAGTTTTGAAGAAATGTGAAGTGATTCCGCAAAAAGCCAAATTAGCGTTTGCATTAGCCTTAGTTAATAAAGGGCCATAACTCATTCAAAAATTTGCAAATGACCTCCAAATTCGAACGTGACCTGTATTTTATAATGCTTTACCCTTCTGTAAATTTGAAAGAAATGGTTACATTCCTTCAAAAGTTATTGATCGGAAACCACAAATTGACAATTAAACCAAAATCAAAGTAATAAATGGCCATAACTCAGTCAAAATTTTGCGGATTACACCCCCCCTTTTCCAACTTGACCTGTATTTATTGATGCTCGACCCTTCTGTAATGTTTAAATGAAATTGATCATCCCTTCAAGAGTTATCGATCGGACGCCGCGGCGCCGACAACGACGACCCCGTCGCCACCGGAGTCATGATCCCGATGTGCCGACCTTGCTTCGCAGGCGACACTAAAACAAAGTGTTTTGTTTGATTTGATTCTTTACGTCCCATCAACAATCTTTCAGTTATAAAGGGACGGGTCTACCTGGGTTGAACCATTAATGTTCTTGCTCAAGGACACAACGCAGTGACGCCGGTGAGGCTCGAACCCACAGCCCCTCTGTCTCGAGTCAAGCACTCTACCACTGAGCCACTGCGTTCCCAAAACGAAGTGTAAATTTACACCAAATGTGGTGACAACTGCATTAATTTTGGCGCAAACTTTCATCTGCTTTAAAAGCTATGTTCTGTTTAATTGTATTGATCCGGAGAAGGGAGCGCAGTGGCGCAGTGGTTGAGTGCTTGACTCGAGACTGAGGGGCTGTGGGTTCGAGCCTCACTGGCGTCACTGCGTTGTGTCCTTGAGCACGAACATTGATCCTAGCTTAGTACTGGTTCAACCCAGGAAGACCTGTCCCTTTATATTTGAAAAATTGTTGATGGGACGTAAAGAATCAGATCGAATAAACAAACAAAATGATCCGGAGAAGAACTTTAACAATAACAGGTATAGTAACGTTTTAACATTTACAAAAACTGTACCACCGCATCAAGTTACCGGGCCGCATAGCGCAGTCAGTAACGTGTCTGGCTACAGATGCGTATCTGACTGCCAATTCCGGGGTCACGAGTTCACTTCCGGCTCGGTCCCATACTTTCATGGAGATTGATCATGAAATAATTTCTACGGTCATTTTTCTCTCTTCCGCTGATTCATTCAAGAAGGGTTGTTGTCAGTTACAAGCGAAAATATGTGCACGAAATACTGGTAAACCGCTTGTTCAAGCTTGCTCAGGAAAAAATGTGGTTAGGTGAACTGACCGTCCCGATATGACCATAGCTGTCGCCTGGGACGTAAAGCAACAAACCAAACCAAAAAACAGCCTGAAGTTGATTTAGTATGAGAGCGTGTGTAGGATTAACCCTAATGGAGGGGGTGGGCGGGTACTTAATATTTATTTTTACTTTTAATTTGTAAAGTCAGGGTGCCCCTTTGTTAGTGATGGACGAATGAACTGTAACTCCAACCTGTCGGACTTCGGTAAAAGTGAAACCATTCTAACTGGGAATTTAATGCAAAAATACATTTACACTATCGACCAAGGACTGCTATGCGCATGTCATGTATATACATGTAATATACAATATTTTTGTACCTTTTATTAATCATACAATAAGGGTTTACATCAAAAACTTATAGCAATACATAAAGTGCAAATGCATGCTGTGCAATATGAAAGATATTGCATGGTTTGTTCGTCAGTATGGGCGATAATCCACTCACTGGAGCTCGTGGATTATCTTCCCATACAGACACACAAATAATGCATGTAATAAAGTCCGAAAACTTACTTAAATCGGCAAAGTTAAAAAGCGGTGATTTTGCCAAATTCGCTCGCATAATGTCTTCTCTGATCACATCGGATCTGAAAATACATGTAGGAGTTTTATTCCTGGAAGATTCTAATAAGTTTTTTTTAAAAAAATGAGCAGTGTATAATATATATTTTCTTGCGTCGCAGCTTATATTTACAAGCAAGAGAACATTTTGATAATAATAACGGAACAGTTTAGTCTTATTGACCTTTCGATTCCCTTTCAGCATTCTCAAACTGGTCTTATAATAAATTCTCAAAATATGACATGATAGGACCTATGAGGCTATCATTTTTCTAATGTAGAAGACTTTTTACAGCTTGAGATCCCTGGATAATAGATCCTAGATTATTCTTTAAAAGTCTTCAGGTTGACACCTTTTTAGCAGCTCTTAAAATAGGGCATTCATTGAATGCCCTATTTTAAGAGTTGATAAAGAGGAATTTCATAAGCTATCCCATTTCATGGCATCATGCCATTTTAAAGTGTTTTCCACACATTATAGTCTTAAATATCGCATTGCTGTCGGCGGATATCGTTTCCCAAAACATAATATACACAACTCTAAGAGAGGTCATAACTCGGTCGAATTTCTGTTTGCATAATTATGTCTATATGAATTAGAAAAAAAATATGTTAAAGCATAATACTTGCATGCCCTAGTTTTGGGTTAACCCAGGTCATGCTGAACCCGGATTTTTCCTTTTTGAAAGCATGGTAGATCAAGACGAAGCCACCTGATCAGGATCCACACATTTTTTTATCACTCTGCATGCAACTGGAAGTCTGTAGATTAACAGGATAAAACTAGAGGAGAGAAGTCCATAAAAAATCACAATGACAAGAATTACATGTAAAATCTATTGTTATCAAATTCAAACATTCTGTAAATTACATGAAAGAAGGTCAATAAAACTGTAAGGTGAAGGTCAACCAAGCTTAATGTGAAGGTCAACCAAGCTGAATATTAAGGTCAACCAAAGCTGAAGGTAAAGGTCAACCGAAGGTGAAGGTAAATGCCAAGTGAAGCTAATGTAAGGCCAACTAAAGCAGCGATACATTCTATAACTTGGAAACAGCTTAAACATTATGTATATTTTCCAAAAGCAGATGACATTAGGTTTGCATGAAATAATTTTCTTTGCCTGAAAACAGGTACTCCACTCATTGTTAAGCATATCACTTAACTATATAAACTCATAGGTTAAGATAAGCAATTTTTTGAGCGTAAAAGTGTAAATGATTTCTTACTTATCAATTTTAGCACATGTTTTGGTTGCTTAAAAGTTTTGAGTACCCACAACCTATGTTTTAGTTGAGAAATACGAAAGCTATTTTTTGGTACGCACTCCTATTAATTTTACTATTTACGTGAAGCTACATAATATCTAGACAAGGGGCTTGCAGAAAATCTTTGTTTTAGGCAAAACTGAGGGAAAATGAAAACAGGTATCCCACCCAATATTTTCATGCAACTCTATAGCATAGGTAGGTACATTTAGTCAAAGAAATGTGTCTCATATAAGACAACTTATACGCAAATACATGAACCAGACCAAACGTTGATATATTCTCATATACTTTTAGCATAGGTCCAAATAAGGAAATTTTATGAGGGTTAAATTGAAATTATTTTTTTACCCATTAATTAAAACACGTTTTTGGGTGCTCAAAAGAACCGTCTCATTGAGACGGTTCTTTTGAGTGCCCACAACATATGTTTTGGATGAGGATAAAGAAAATAGCTTTCCAATACACACTCTAATCTGGAGGTCTGCTTTTAGCATATTAACCTTGTCATGCTTAAAAGTTTTATATACTACACTCCTCCCCAATTTTTATCCTGTATTCCTGCAGCACTCCAAAGATAAACATGTGTTTTCAATCAGAGTGGAAAGCAGTGTGGATCCTGATTAGATGGCTTCTTCATACTACACCCTCCAATTTTTATCCTGTATTCCTGCAGCACTCCAATGATAAACATGTGTTTTCAATCAGAGTGGAAAGCAGTGTGGATCCTGATTAGATGGCTTCTTCAGAAGCCAGCTGATCTGGATCTACACTGTTTTTTTTAAAGGATAAATCCGGATTTAGCAGGACAAGGGTTAATGCATAGCGTCCGATAAACAGGACAATAGAAAACAGGGTAGACCATTATAAGCTGCTGCAGAATGTAGCTTTCCAGATGGATCTACTCTATTTGCTAGTATAAAAGTCTTTTTCAGCAACGGTAACTGATACTATTTGAAAATTTCGACCAGCAACACTTTGACATTTGATATGAATGGACGGTCATTCCAAAATGATAAAGAATAATAATTGTTAAATATAAAAAACAACAATAAAAAAGCAAAAATAGACAAAACAAAAAACAACAACAACAAAATAAACAAGGAAGGTTGGCAAGGTTCCATTCGGCGTGAATAGTTGAACTCGGCAATACAAAGGATAAGATGTATGCAGTTCTCATTTACTCGAACTACCGAATGTTTTGCTTTGAATCATCAGCAGTTTGATTAAACCACAGGAGCTTTAAGTTCTATCCTTATATCACTTCTTAACCCTGAAACAGATATTCTTATAATCTCATAATGTCATTACATAGTGACATTGTGAGCTTTGGTTTTGAGGCTATAGAGGTGATATAAGGATCTAACTTCAAGCTCCTGCGATTAAACAGGAACTGGTCTGTAATTATGATTGTTGCTTGAGGAAATATATATTAGTCTATAATTTTCTAACTTAACGTGTATTTAAAACAGATCATTTTCATTTTTCTAATCAAATATATGTTTTGGGTACTTAAAAAAGAACCGTCTCAATGAGACGGTTCTTTTATGTACCCACAACATATCTTTGAAAATTAATTATGAAAAAAAAATGTCAGAAATACACCTACTGTCTTCTAAATTCAACCTATCCCAATATCCTTTAACAGTTACTTCCACTTATCAGGATTCGAAATATCGAGAGTTCACTGTATTATCATAAAATGATACAATTCAATTAATCTTGATGTTTTAGTTATTATGTTCTTTATGACAGTTTTTGAAATCCAAAGAATGTGACTAGACGCCGAGATGAACCGCTCTTAGTCACAGCTAAGTCCTCTTCATTCTTCTTAAACCCAATCGAAAGCGGGTATCCAGGACAACCTTCTGACTTCTGAATAACACGCACAGCATTACCTGTTGGAGATATGACGTGTATCGCATGGTTGTTATAACTATAATCACATACAAATATACTCCCGTAACCATCCACAGCAACACCTCTAGGGTTGAAATTATCCTTGATTTTGTACTTAAACTTTGGGTTACCATTGAAATCGAAGCAATACACTGCTCTATCTGTAGTGCACGGTTGTATGACATGTGATCTGTTTTCATCTACGGCCATGTAGTCGAAGTTTTTAAGTTCTCGTCCTTCTTTGTCGTGGCTGAAATAAACATGTATTTTCTCTGTAGGTTCTGGAATATCATCAAATAAAATAATTCCAAATGCTACTGGATCATCAAAGGCTACTGCTATGTTACCTGTTCGGAGACCATGTATTGCCTTTGGTTTATACTTTGTTGAGCCGGTGAATGTAGACTTTAGCTGTTTGTCAGCAGAGATGATACAAATTTTCTTCTTTTCTGGAATACTTACAGCAATCTCTCCATTCTTGATAACAGTAGCACAGTATGGTTTAATTGAACCAGTTGATGTATCTGAGCAATATTTAAAATCACGAGAAGCTACCACGGTGCCATCTCCTTGGGCTAAAATACAGTGTCCTTCATCGTTACGTGTATCAATTAGAACAAAATTGTTATTAGGAAGGTAAACCAATGAAGAGTAGTATGGTGAATACTCCCCTTTGTAGTTTTCCTGTACTAATTTATCACATGTCTTTTTTATCTTATCATATTCTAGCAACGATGCCCCATCGTACGTAGGTAGACGATTATAGACAGCCTGTTCTTCAACATATGCCAGTTTATGTGTATCATTGAGGCCTATCTGCAGGATCTCTAGAAGAGAGCTATGTGGCTTCAAAGATAGTTCTGTGAATCTGAAAGCGCGTGTTGTGTCCAGAATGGCTGACTCCTGATCTCTTATCTTGTACATAAGCTTTTTAGATATAATGCATTGGTGAATTTTCGAACCGTATGCCTCTATTGTCTCAGTCAATCCTTTATAGATGTGCAAGTCGTCTGTCATTTCTTTGAGGCTATCTGTTACATCGGTGGTCTTTTGAGCATGCTGTTTAGCCATAGCCCTTGCCTGGTCATTTATAGCTTCTTCCAGGGAATCCATTATTTGGTTAATTTTTGTGCGCATTTCTTTAAAATTTCTCCCTATTTCTTCGACCTGCTTTTTATAATCTGTCGCACAAGATTCAATAGTCTTCACAACTTTTTCTGCATATTTCGACAAGTTTGAGATCAAATCATTCATGTATTTCTTTTCCCATTTCGCACTTTCCTCCTCAACTAGCTCCTTGACTTTTAACACAGAGTTACACTTTTTGTGGTCTGTTGAACGACAAGATGCACAACAAAACACTTCATTGTCCTTACAATAGTAGTTTATAGCCTCATCTGGATGAGAATCACAAGTTGGATCTAAATATTCTGAAAGCATGCTGATCGTCTTAGCTCCGTCATCATTTTTAAAAGCTTTTTCAATATCAATATATTTATGGTGTTTCAATAGCTTGCATGTATGGCGAATTTCTGAACAAACCTGACAGAGCTTTTCTAAACAGTCGAGACAGAAAATCGTTGGCTTTGACTCTCGGCCAAGACTCTTGCATGAAGCACAGCCATCGTGTTCCTTGCGTCCGTTTCTTTGTCCATTGACACCATTTGTCTCTAACAGCATTACCCGCTCTTTTATAGCGATGCCCTCTGGTATAATGTTATATTTTGTACATACAGGACATTTTACTTTATTTTCTAACTCCTTGTTGTCATTTAATGTCGTCATATAGGCGATAAGACAAGCTTCACAAAAGCAATGACCACAATCAGGAAGTTTTCTTGGGTTGACGAATTGTTCCAAACAAAGAGAACATAAAACACCCACATCAGCATCATCTGAAGCCTCTGCCATTCTACAACTCTTTCTATGATGTTAACCTTTGTCAGACAGTTGCTGCAATAAATTTTGGAAAGTCTATTGAATATTTTGGGGGTTCATTATTTATTGGTCGAAATTATTATTCCCTGGATGGGTTATCTTAAAAAGTTCCTGTCCCCTGCCCCTATAGTTAATCCCAGACCTTTCAAATATGTAGTGAACTATTTAATTACAGTGCTGATGTGCTCTGCTAAACCCATATACGCCTGCTGTCATTTTTTCTGGGACATTGTGCAAACGGTGCAGATCCAGATCAGATGTCGCAGAATGCGGCAACTGATCAGAATCTCACCTGTTTTCTTACAGAAGGTTCTATTAAAATTCAATAATGAAATGAAATAAAAAAAAATAATGAAAAAAAAAATAATATAAAATATCACCCACCAACCATTAAACTGGAAGTGGACTGGCCCAATTGATAAGGGTGGGAAAATCCATTCGGCTTAAATGGGTTATATAAAAAAAAATCTTTGTACTGCTCAGTTTCAATATTTTACAGGTATCTCAATCCAAGCCATCAATACCAAGGATGGAGTTAAAATGATAAAAATTGAGCCACGACACGAGGTTCCCAACAATGTGGTATTTGCGACCAGCAAAGCCTCAGATCAGCCTGCGCATGCGCGCAGTCTAATGAGAGCCTTTGTCAGTCGCTTGAATATTCTATGAGTGTTTTAAGCTACTAAATGAACATAATTTGGAGTTTCTAAGCGTAAAAGAAAGCTTCACAGGCTCGTCTGTGTCTACACTTGTCAAAATGCCACATTGTTGTAAATCACATGTCACGGCTCAAATATTGAAACTGTTCAGTGACAAAGATGATCGAATGGATCAGGAGTTATTAGGTTGATCTATTTGCTTATGAATAGCTTTACTCGTCAATGTCTTCAATGCTCACTTTTAGAAAAAAATGTTCGTTTTCCCCTGGTCACGCCCAAAAGGACAGGCCGCTATGCTATTTTTCATGTTCATTTCAAATTAGCATTCAATTTTATTTGTTCATAAAAATAAAATACCGAAAAATTAAGTATTTTCTTGGTTTTAAACTCTCATATAATTTGTAATTATCATGCTCATAAATGTTAAAATGTCAACAGTTGCAGGTATTTAACATTTATGAGAAGAAGAAAAATCAGGCTCATTTGAGGTCAGCATGACATAGTTTTATAACCTCGTGGCCAGATGTGTGTGTGTTTGTGTGTGTTCTTCAAGCCCTTCAATTTGATACACAAATGACCACTTTCTGAGAAAGAAAGGTTGATTTAGAGGCCAATAACTTAACACAAGGGAGACAGGGGATTAAAACATCACAGTATACTGGTTTTCTACTAAGTGGCCTATAGTTTACATGCAACCCGGCCTGTTGCAATATATTTACGAAAAAACAGTAACCTATATTGTACAATGATTCATATTTTTAGAACAAACTCGTATATGAGGGTCTGCACCTTAACTACCCAGCCCACACAGCACCGATGACCATTCAGCAAATTAAAAAATAAAGCGTAAAAAAAACTGAATATTTACCGTTGTCTCCTACGATGCAATATACAATGTAAATAAAGACGGTAACTTTTATCGTTTGATAGTGATTGAACTTCCTCATTGATAAGTTTTGGAAAAACGCATATACATATGAGGGTCTAGATGGGGGTTAATACATTTTACTGATAGGAGAAAATGAGCACATGAATTGTATGCTCATTTTAAAGAGTTACGATTTAATCCAATATTATTCTAGCTAACGGGAGAATAATATCGGCTTAAATCATAACTCTTTTATCAAAGAGAAAAAAGAAAAAAAAAATTGCCGATGAAAGAAAATCAGAACTAATCCCCTGTAGACCCTCACATCAGTAGCTTCGACCTTGACTATTTTCTGAAAATGTTGTATCATGTTAATCATGTTAATGTAAGCGCACAGGTGGATAGGTTATGAATAACTAGAAGTTTGTCTATGTGACACAGATGCCTCTGCCAGGGATCATTGTATGAACATACATTTTCTGTACAGTCCGGGACGAGAATTGGGACGCACGTACGCACAGAACGGGACGGGAATGGGACGCACGTACGTGGCGTACAGACAGGGGTGATGCTATATGCCACCATTTGCATAAAACAACAATTTTGATTTTAATTATAAATGGGCGAGTAATAATCAAACTGAGAAAACCAGTCTTGGAGGTTTGCGAACAAGGATGGCGCAGACCAGCCTGCGCTTCTGCCCAAACTGATCAGTGCCTTTGTTATTCGCTTTTTGTGTCGCTTGCGAAGCATGGACGATACTCCATCGTCGTCACACTTTTGGTTTCTCATTGAAATCTTTTGAAGGGATGCATCAATTACATTAAAACTTTGACTAAGGTAAAGCATCATTAAATACAGGTCAAGCTAAAAAATGGAGGTCATCCGCAAAATTTTGACTAAGTTATGGCCATTTTTTTTACTTAGATTTCGGCTAAACTGTGGTTTCCGATCAACAACTTTTGAAGGAATGCAACAAGTCCATTCAAATTTTACAGAAGGGTAAAGCATTATAACATGTCAGGTTCGAATTTGGAGGCAATTTGCAAACTTTTGACTGTGTTATGATCCGCTTTTGACTTTGGTTTAGGCTACTGCAAAAGCTATATTTATTTATTTATTTTTATTTTTTTTGTTGTTGTTGTTTTTTGCGGAAAAAACTTCATTTCTCCAAAACTATTATATCTGACAACTCACTATAGACCATAATTAGTCAGTGCCTATAAATAAGGATGACAGTAATTAAGATTTTATCATTTCCCTGCAATAACTCAATCAGTTGTCAATATATTTTGCTGAAATTTTGCATACAGACAGAGCTACATGTACAGTAAATATGAAACATATAAGACGTGATTTTAGATCGTAGGACTGGAGCCGACACCCTGTGTGGACTAAGGGGTGTCGCTGTGGCCAGAATTCAACTTTTTGAAAATATGGTAATTTTGCAAATCTATTTGAAGGGAATGACGCATGCAGCAATATGGTAGCATATATTTTGCCGGCAGACGCCCCCGACCCTGGGGTGGGGTCAAAAGATTAAAATTCAACTTATTCAGGATATGGTCATGTTGCATATCAAAATAAAGGGAATGACAATGCAGCAACATGGTAGTAAATATTTTGTCCACAGACCCCCTCAATATATGTTGCAGATGGTGGCCCTTACTACAATAAACAGAAGACATAAAGCTGAGAGATCACGAAATCTGAGGGGGTGGGGTCAAAAGGTTAAAATTCAACGTTTTCCGAACATGGTCATGTTGCTTATCAAATTAAAGGGAATGACACTGAAGCAACATGAAAGTAAATATTTTTTCCACAGATCCCCTCAATATATGTTGCAGATGGTGGCCCTTACTACATTACAGAAAATTGAGAGATCACGAAATCTGAGAGGGTGGGGTCAAAAGGTTAAAATTCAACGTTTTCCGAACATGGTCATGTTGCTTAGTTTAGTTTAAACATATTTTATTGCCAAAATATTTACAGCAATGGGGTTGGGTCACAAGTTCTCACAACATTAGTTTCGACCCTTCCCCTACATTCTATATATACACAATAGCTTATAAACATGGCTATATATACAAACGCTTATGTTAACTTAACAAGTTGTAATCAAAGCAAAACAGATAGTAACATAAACAAGATTATATCAGGATAAATAAATAAGTAAATAAATAAATAAATAAATAAATAAGCAAATAAATATAAAAGAAATAATCAATAAATAATAAATAAATAAATAAATAAAAAAAATAAATGAATAAAATAAATAAATAAATAAGGAAATAAATAAATAAATGAAGATTAATATATATGAAAGAAGAAAATATCGAACATCAGAATAGTAGATTAATAAATAAGTAAGTAATTAATATTGGATAATTGTAAGAAAAACATACAAAAAAAAAATAAAAAAAAAAATAATAATAGTACGACTGCCAGGAACCCCTTCAACTTGGGAATAGAACAAATTGGTCATAAGTATACTTATTAATATGCAAAATATGTTTCAAAGAAAACTTCAAGCAAAGAGTCAACTGGTTTTAAAACGCTTAGTAGCATGTATATATCTGTGGACAGCTCTGAACAGGACTATATTGTTTTCCATATTCAGATTAAAATTACCACATAGAATCATATCAATACTTAATGGTTGGAAAACTCTAACTGTGTCATTAAAAACCTGCCGTTCCAGTGTAAACTTTCTACAATGAAAGAAGTAGTGGATGGCGTCCTCTATCATGCCACATAAATCACATAAAGGATTATCACAGAGATGATTTCTAAAAAGGTCATTATTAAGGTTACTGCAATGATTTCGAAGTCGTGCATGCAATATAGAAATATATCTATTTCCTATAGTAAAGTGAGAAGGAACACATGAGTTATTGAAACTTGAAGTAATATGTTTTTTAAAGGTTTGTAATGTTGATAGATCTTTTAAGTCATCTTCAAGGGAGTTCCAAAGTTTAATGGAAGAAGGAATACATGATTTTTGTGAGATACTAGTTCTATTAAAGGGCACCGATATATTTCTATTATTTCTCAGAGGGTAATTTGAAATTTCACTAACTAAAGGAGGAATTAAATCTTGTATATATGAAGGTACAATGCCATTATTTACCTTATACATGAAAGAGAGTTTATGTTGTTGCCTTCTTTTTGACAAAGTTGTCCATCCACATTCTTTGAACAAGTTTTCTAATGACACAGATCTAGTTAAACCTGTAACAAGGCGGGCGGCTTCATTTTGGATTTTTTGTAAGGTTTGTGAGTCCTGTTCCGAGCATCCATCCCATACAACTGAGGCATATTCTACAACTGGTAAAAGAAAGGACATATACATTTGGTTGAGAGTATTTCTACTAATGGAGTATTTTAGCTTACGCATTATTCCCAAAATTTTAGTCGCCGATAGGACAATATTTTCAATATGAGAATGCTTCTGCCCTGTACTACTGAAGGTAACACCAAGATGTTTGTGGCTATCTACGAAATTGATTGGAATATTATCAAAAACAAGTTGTGGTAAGATATTAACCTTTTTAAGAGTAAATAAAACAGCTTCAGTTTTCAGGGGATTAAATGTTACTAGCCACTGTCTAGCCCAGTTTGACAACAACTGCATATCATGGTTAATTATACCAGCTATGTCATCAATGTGTGCTGCAGAATAAAAAAATGAGCTATCATCTGCAAACAATCTTGTCAAACTAAGAAGATGTTCAGCTATATCATTTATGTATACCAAAAATAAAAGAGGTCCAAGAACCAACCCCTGAGGCACCCCTGCAAAGATAGACTTTAAACATGAAAAGCAAGACTTTAGACCAACTTTCTGCTTTCTTTGACTTAAATAACTGTTTAACCATTCTAAAAGTTTCCCTTCAATGCCATTTTGCCGTAGCTTAAATAAAAGACCCTTATGCCAGACTCTATCAAATGCCTTTGACACATCACAGAACACAATGCAAGAAAACATAGTATTATCAAAGGCCTGGCATATATTATGAAAGATATCAATTAACTGAAAAACTGTTGAGTGGTGAGGTAAGAAGCCAGATTGATACTTGTATAGAAGATTATTGTCAAGTAGAAAGTTATACATATTTTTAAAAACAATCCTTTCTTGCAGTTTACCAATACAGCTCAATAATGCAACTGGACGGTAGTTAGATGGCTGAGATTTATCTCCCTTTTTGAATATGGGAATAACATTGGCAATTTTCCAAATATCAGGGAATATTCCCTCTTCAAAAGATCTATTCATTAAAATACATAAGGGTTTTGAAACGGATTTGGAGACACCCCTGAGCATTTTATGGCTTATACCATCATCGCCACTTGCTTTGTTAGGGTTGAGAACTTCAACTGTTTTTTCTATTTCTTCTTCAGTGCAAATTATTTGAGATAGAGAGTTATCAGTAAGAATAGTAAAAGGAGGTAACTGGGTATTTTCGTCATTGACAGTTGAGATAGAGGCAAAATAGTCATTCAAACAATTAGCTTTGTCCTGATCATTAAAATGCCATTGGTTGTCACCAGATGGAAGTGCTGAACATAAAGGAGGAATTGAAGAAGTAGAATTATTATTTTTGACAAAGTGACGAATTGCTTTCCAGAATTTGCGTTTATCATTATTCTGAAAATCTGAAACAATTATATCTAAATTGTTATAAAAATATTCCTTAGCATGTTTTTTTTGATTGTTTACCTTATTTCTGTAATATTTGTATTTTTTCCAATCATTTTGATTACCTGTTTTTAATGCAGTTTTCTTTAGTCTGTCTCTTTTCCTTGAATTCCTCCTTATTTCAGAATCATACCATGGTTTGTCGTCTTCTCGAACTACAATAGTTTTACTAGGTATGCAGTTGCTTATCAAATTAAAGGGAATGACGCTGCAGCAACATGGTAGCAAATATTTTGTCCACAGACCCACTCAATATATTTTGCAGATGGTGGCTCTAACTACAATAAACAGAAGACATAAAACTGAGAGATCACAAAATCTGAGAGGGTAGGGTCAAAAGGACCAATAGATTAAGTTTCATATGTTTTCATTTAGTTGAAGTGGGTGGGGTAATTCCACCCCAAGCAGGGCTACGCTATGACAATGACTATATTTTTATAACCATATGTAGCTGGGAATCAGCTATTTCATTGTTATTTATGGGATAACAGATATAAAAAAGAACACTTCTGATATTTGAAAATATTTATAAATGAAAAAAGAATATACTCATTTGAAAGTAATACAAAATTTTAGTAGTTTTCTACTCTAACTTTACGAAAAATCACAACATATTCTCATGCTTCAAGCGATTCTATTGATGCTTAGAGCTTAAATAGTATATAAGACGGTTATTATAAAATTATGAGGATTTGTTTCCATGGTGATTCTTTTAAGAGTTATCTGCCCGCAAAACCAGGGATTGTTTTGATTTTTTTCCCAGCAGGTGACCACAATGCAACAATAAACAGACGCGCACAAAAGCATAACAAACACACTACAGAAATTAGACTTCAGTCGATGGTACACCATCGCAAATACTCGCTTTTGAGCTAACCAAAGCATCTGTAAAGTTTGAAGTTTCTACGCCTAACCGTTTAGGAGGAGATGCATTTACAAGAAAGTACTTTATTTCACTTTTGACCTTGACCTTAGGTGACACAAGGACAAACACGAAACGGTGCCCAGTATCCTCTACGTAATAAGACCTATGCACCTGCAAAGTTTGAAGCTGCTATGTCCAACGGTTTAGGAGGAAATGGACTTACAAGAAATATTTGATCTGACCTTGACCCAAGGTCAAGGTCACATGAATCATTGCCCTCTACATCATGTGACCTATGTACTTGCAAAGTTTGAATTGGCTACAGCCAATGGTTAAGGAGATTAATTACCAAGAAAATACATTATTTTACCTTGACCCCAAGGTCAAGGGGGTCAAGGTCACACAAAATGTTGCCCAGTACCCTCAACTTCATGTGACCTATGCACCAGCAAAGTTTGATTTTGCTAAATCCCACGGTTAAGGAGAAGATGCATTTACAAGAAAATACATTATTTGGCCTTGACCTTGGGGTTAAGGTCACACAAAATGTTGCCCAGTTCCCTCGACATCACGTGACCTTTGCACCTACAGAGTTCGAAGTTACTACGTCAAAGGCTTTAGGAGGAGAAGTATTTGCAAGAAAATTCAATATTTGACCTTTGGCCTTGACCTTGGGGACAAGGTCACACGAAATGTTGTTCATTACCCTCTTCATCATGTGATCTGACCAGCTACAAAGTTAGAAGTTGCTACGTCTAACCGTTTAGGAGGAGATACATTTACAAAAAAATGCATTATTTGATCTTTGACCTTGACCCCAAGGTCAAGGTCACACAAAATGTTGCCCTGTACCCTCTACATTATGTGACCTATTCAGCTACAATGTTTGAAGTTGCTACGTCAAAAGATTTAGGAGAAGATGCATTTACAAGAAAAATTAAATATTTGACCTTTGACCTTGACCTTGTAGTCAAGGTCACATACAAGGTCAAGGTCACACAAAATGTAGCCCAGTGCCCTCTACATCATGTGACCTATATAGCTACAAAGTTTGAAGTTGCTACGTCTAACCGTTTAGGAGGAGATACATTTACAAGAAAATACATTATTTGACCTTTGACCTTGTGTTCAAGGACACACGAAATGTTGCCCAGTACCCTCTACATCATGTGAAATTTTCAATTACAAAGTTTGAAGTTGCTACCTCTAACGTTTTAGGAGAAGATACATTTACAAGAACTTACGGAAGGACGGACTGACAGACGGACGACGGATCTACTTTGACATAAAATTAATATACCCTTTTTTTCTAAAGTAAAAAGCGGGTATAATAATAGAATGATCCACAAAAGAAGTACTGCCTTGGAACGATATGTAAAATATTTTACTGGAGGCCTTAAACCGGTTTCATGGCGCCAACCTCACCCTTAGTTCAGATGTGGATCAAGACACATAGATGTTTGGTTTGCATGAAAGACCCCTAACTTATCAATGCATCATCTCCTATAACATATAAATTAAGATATAAAAAGGAGATGAAGCAAATATTATAAGACTCAACAGTAAATAAAACTGAATACCGGAGCAAAAGAAACCCAACAGGTAAACCCCCGTGGGCCTGACAACAGCCAAAGCATCAGGCCCCTACCATCTCATCAATAGATAAGTCTTTTAGTCGGAACCATCATAGAGTCTGAAGTCCGACCCATCGGAGTGCAATTAAAGAGAAAAGCAAAGTTGCCAAACATGATTGGGTTGACCGCCAATTATGCAGTCTGTTGCACTACATTGATGTTATAGCCAATCTTTTTATAATGGGAAATCATTTTATTGAAAAGCGCTGAAAAATTATTAGAGCCAACTATCTTCTTCAATTTACATACCAAGTCACCATAGAATTCAGGTTCCGAAAGTCCTTGGTGCAAGAGAGATTTAAGTCCAACTTGGAATTTAGATATCAAATCATAGTATCGTCTATAAAATTTAGAAAAGGTTTTGCCAAGTTTATGATACCAATAACCTTGTTTAAGAAGTTTCTGAGTTAACAATTTATTGCGAGTGTTGAAATCAGCAACATAGGTAGATGCTCTAGCAAAACGAATGAATCTGAACAATGGATAATGGGATACAGTTTCTGAAAGAAGAACAAACAGGCAGATAGGCAAATGAAGGATTACACTGGTAGCCATGTTTATTGACAGGTCAAGCGATGCAGATTTAATTTGCATGAGATCTGAAGTATTCAGGATTCCATGTACATTTCGAAAATCGAATTCATTTCTTAATGGGTCGATTAAGTGATAACGTAATGGCAAAGGTATGGGATCAAATTTTGTTGCATGAACCTGAGACTGTGTACAAGACCCTACTGCACTCAGTTTTATCTTTTCTTTTGTAAATTTGTCCCATGCTTACCATTTTGATCTTGTTTCCAATATTGCACTTATTTTCTATCGACCTAGTTTTCTATTGTAAATTTGTCACATCCTTACCATTTTGACCTTGCTTCCAATATTGCACTCATTTTCACACGACCTAATTTTCTACCTCAATCAACTCATATACTGGGTACTCGAGCGGTTATTTCTAGTCTATATAAATTTGCTTGTTATCTTTTCTATTATAAATGTTTCCCATCCTTATTAGTTTGACCTTGCTCCCAATATTGCACTTATTTTCTCACGACCTAGTTATCCAATGTAAATGTGTCCCATACTTACCATTTTGACTTTGTTTCCAATATTGCACTCATTTTCTCCCGACCAAGTTTTTTACCTCAATTAACTCATTTACTGGGTACTCGAGCGGTTCATTTCTAGCCTGTATAAACCTGCTTGTTAGAAATCTGCTTCTTAATCGATATGTACAAATCTTTACACTAGAACCAGGTCCAGAGAGTTTCATTTAGAATGAGTATTTCAATACAAATTGAGTAATAAACACGCAAAAGCGAACCACTTCACTGGAACTTTAAAAGTTTTTCATGCTACTCAACTGAGAATGAAATTTATCCGGCTCAAAAATGTCAAAATGCCAACAATCGTTGGCATTTTAACATGCATTAGCATGATAAATACATCTGAGAGTTTGAAAGCGGGAAATGTCATTATTTTTTCTGTATTTGATTTACGTAAGCAGCTAAATAGTCGACGTGCTAAATTGAGTTGTGCATGAAAAAAAGCTTTATAACCTCGATGCCAGGTTTCGAAATGTGTTTACAGGAGATAAGAATGATAAATATAAGGATGCCAAAAAAGAGAAAGAACTGAGATGATTTAGGGACATACCAATGCGTCCACACCATCCTCTCTCTCCCTCTATAGCATTCTCTCTCTCCCCCTCTCTTCCTCTTTCTCTCTCTCTCTCTCTCTCTCTCTCTCAAAGGGGCATATGCAATTTGCAATAAGCCTATTTTGAACTATCATTTGAAAGTAGGTCAAAGGTCAATTGCAAGGTAACTTAGGTCCGTATAATTGAAAAGTCTTATTTCTAACAGACTTTCTTACTTAAGTTCTAATGAAATGAAAAAAATACCACCTAACAAATACCAAGCTAAAATTGGAAAATTAATTAAAAAGGACACGCCTAGTGGCCAAAGATGGGAAAATCCATTTGGCATAATTGTATTGAATGGTCATAGCAACTTGATGGGTTTCAATCGTTTTGCCGTTTTCCCACGCGTGCGTGTGTGTCTTTCATGAGCAGTGTATGTTTGAATGTATATTTTCTCGCATCAATTATATTTACAAACAGGAAAACATTTTGATAATGACGACGGAGTCACGTTATGGATAAAGTTGTCTTATATAGTGCCTTTTCTATTCCGTTTTAGCAATCACAAAATGGTATCGTAATACAATTCCGAAGACATGACATGATATGACCTATGAGGCTATCGTTTTTTTTAATGTAGAATATTTTTACAGCTTGAGGTCCTATAGATGATAAACCCTAAGTTCTTCTTTAAAGTCTTCAGGTTGACACCTTTTAACATCTCTTTAAATAGGGCATTCATTGAATGCCCTATTTTAAGAGCTGATTAAAACGAATTTCATATGCTATCCCAGTCCATGGCAGCATGCCATGCTAATGGGTAGTGTGATTTCCTAACATTTTAGTTTTAAATATCGATTTGCAGTCGACGGATATTGTTTTTAAAAAATAGAATAAATACAACTTTAAGAAAGATCATAACTTGGTTTAAATTTTGATTTGAAAATAAATATGTAAAAGCATAAAACTTGCATACCCTAGTTCTGGGTTAACTGAGGTCATGCTGAACCCGGATATTTCCTTTCTGAAAACATGGTAGATCTAGACGAACCAACCTGATTAGAATCCACACCTTTTTCACTCTGATTGCAAATACATTCACACAACTGGAAATCTGTGGATTAACAGGAAAAAACTAGAGGAGAGTAGTCAATAAAAATATTCACAATGACAAGAATTGAAATATGTAGGTCAATAAAACTTAAGGTGAATGTCAACCAAGCTAAAAGTGAAGATAAGCCAAGCTGAAAGTGAAGGTAAATTTAGCTGAATGTTAAGGTCAACAAAAGCTGAAGGTAATGGTCAACCTAAGGTGAAGGTCAAGTGAAGCTAATGGTAATGGTCAACCAAAGCTGAAAGCCAAGCCAACCAAAGCTGAAGGGGGAAGTCAACCCAAGTCAACCAAAGCTGAAGGCCAACCAAAGCTCGAGGTGAATGCCGACCAAAGTTGAATGTAAAGTACAACCAAAGCTAAAAGTGATGGTCGAACGAATTAGAGTTGAATGTTGGTGCTCAAAATATCATTTCAAATCAAACATGAAATCAGTTTGAGTTTTTGTTGTCTCTTGAATGTGCATGAAAAAAATGATAAAAATGTCGAAAAGAAAGTAAACTTATTTTACTTTTTTTATACATATAAAATACTTAAAAATTTCGAACAATAGTAGCCTGCCGAAACAAAATAGACCAACAGCTCAGATCCAGATCAGACTGCTGTGATGAAGCAATCTAATCAGGGTTTTCAATGTTTGCTACTCTGACAATCATTTTGTGAATACCAGCCCTGTTAACCATCATTTTTATCAAATCAGAAAGAGAAAAGTGTTCAAAATCTTAGAACATTAACAGATTTAGGCATTCATATAAGATCTATCAGGCCGGTCTTCATAAATCTACTTGACTATGCATCATTTTTAAACTCAGTTGTTTTTTGTTGGGTATTTGTATTTTTTGTTTTGTTTTCTGGTGAAGGTATTTTTTCAATATTTGAGTAAGTTTATGGGATTTGTCAACCTAGAAGAATTGTGGGTTTTCACTTTATTCAGTATGTCTGTTCGTGCGTCTGTCTGTAATCAGTCAGCGATACACTCTATAACTCAGAAAAAACCTAAACATTTTAGATCATTTTTCCAAAACAGATAACATTAGGTTTGCATGATATAATTTTCTTTGTCTGAAAACAGGTACTCCGTTCATTGTTAAGCATATCACTTAACTATATAAACTCATAGGGTTAAGCCTCGTTTATATGTACAATATACACCCCTGTGCAAATATACACCTGGGGTGTAAATTTGCACCTTAGGTGTATTTTGGTCATGTAAACGATGTTTTATGAAAATGCACGCGGGTGCAAATTAGCACCCGTGTGCGAATTTGCTCCAGCTTTGTAGGTGGTGCAAATTCGGTGGAGCAAATTATCACCTGGGTGCAGATTTGCCCCTAGGTGCAAATTGCGCACATGAACGCAACTTGTTATCACATATGTACAATTTGAGCTTAGATTTTGATAAATTACCCATTTTTTCTATATGAACATGCACATGAGTATGAAAATAAACTATATAGATAGTCCTTTTATCAAACTTAAGGTCATGACCTCTCTCTGTAGTCACTACTTCATCGGCTATGACGGGTTGCTACGCAAAACAACTGGAATTTCTGGTCGATGGGCTTCGATTTGCACGATCTATTTCCGAACAATATCTCTTCCTAACCTCAGCAATGGAAATCAGAGTTTGCCAGAACCCTGGCGCCACGCACGAGTCCATGCTATCCGATGTACACATCGGTGAAAATGCCCCCCCCCCCCTGCATAATTACGGAGTGACCACCCTTTACGATTCATGTAATCAACGTGATGTTCAGACAGAGCAATAATTAAAATATGTCTACCCTCTATCTTATCCTCCCCCACCCACCCCCACCCCCAATTTGGGAATCCAACCCTCTTGTAGCCACTCGGTTGAGCCATTTCCCTTCGGAAACTTAACAGAGATTTAGAAGGGTTTGTCAACAATTGAAGACCAACCCCGTTTCACACATTCACGAGACGTTTATTTTGCTATTACGAAGAGGTTCTGAATTGTCCAGATCTGCGCAGTACTAAGTCAAACTGTCACCAGCAGTTCACAAATTAAACGACTTAACGCACACGCGCATTCCGTTGCAGCTATTCGCGCAATTTGTTGCAGAGCCCGTGACATTCGGAAGCCATGGATCATCAGTACATGTATAAGTCTCAAGCACTACATCAGTCCACCTCTCTTGGCCAGATAGTCATATATTTGCAACAGCTTCTATAAGTATCATTTACGCACCAGTCATTTGTATCCACTGCTCCCCCACCTATGGGGATGGGCGGGGATAATGATTTTCACTTTCCAGAGCCCTGGTATAAGCCCCGCCCTGTGGGGACATGCTGATGGTAACAACCCTGCTCTTTGCCCCACCCTACGCAACAGAAAATCCCAGCAGGGTAAGTGTCCCAATGTTATAACCCCCATACTTCCCCGACACTGCAGGGACAATCAAAAATGCATTGTCCAGCACCTTAACCCGGCTAGTCCACGGCTATCCCCGTAGGTGGGGGCCGTGGAGACAAATGACTGGTGTATTATCCTCTTTTAATATTATATATATAAATAAAGCAAATAAAACCAAATGGAGTTGCATTTTTCTCACACTAGACTAATGACCGAAACATTCTAACACATCGAATTTCTCCTTAAAGTAAACCTGAAAAATTTGTGATATGTTTAAAGAGCAAATCCAATATCATTGAACACAATCTATTGACATATGAACGCTACATAAGGGGTAGCAAATAATCTCCTGGGTGCAATTTCGCACCCGGGAGTAAATTTGCACAAGGGTGCAAATTGTGCATATAAACGAGGCTTAAGATAAACAAATGTTTTGAGCGTAAAAGTGTAAATATTTTCTTACAAATCCATTTAAACATATGTTTTGGGAGCTCAAAAGAACCGTCTCATTAAAACGGTTCTTTTGAGTACCCACAACTCACATGTATGTTTTGGTTGCGAAATACGAAAGCTATTTTTTTTTTGGTACGCACTCCTATTAATTTAACTATTTTCGTGAAGGTACATAATATCTAGACAAGGGGCTTGCAAAAAATCTTTGTTTGAGGCTTAGCCGAGAGGAAAATGAAAACAGGTACCCCGCCCATTTCAAGGCATCGAACATTTTATGCAAATCTATAGCCTTAGTCAAAGAAATGTGTCTCATTTAATACAACTTATACGATACGCAAACACATGAACCAGATCAAACGTTGATATATTCTCGTATACTTTTAGCATGTGTCCAGATAAGGAAATTTTATGAGCGTTAAATTGATATAATTTTCTTACCCATTAATTTAAACATGTGTTTTGAGTGCTCAAAAGAACCGTCTCATTGAGACGGTTCTTTTGAGTACCCACAACATATGTTTGGATGAGAAATAAAGAAAGTAAATTTCGAATACGCACTCTTATCTAGCATATTTACCCTTGTCATGCTTAAAAGTTTTATATACTACACTCCTTCCCAATTTTTATCATGTATTCCTGCAGCATTCCAATGATAAACATGTGTTTTCAATCAGAGTGGAAAACCGTGAAGATCCTGATTAGATGGTTTCTCCAGCAGCCAGCTGATCTGGATCTACACTGTTTTATATACTACACTACTCCTCGATTTTTATCCTGTATTCCTGCAGCACTCCAATGATAAACATGTGTTTTCAATCAGAGTGGAAAGCAGTGTGGATCCTGATTAGATGGCTTCTTCAGAAGCCAGCTGATCTGGATCTACACTGTTTTTTTAAAGGATAAATCCGGATTTAGCAGGACAAGGGTTAATGCATAGCGTCCGATAAACAGGACAATAGAAAACAGGGTAGAAAATTATGAGCTGCTGCAGAATGTAGCTTTCCAGAGGGATCTACTCTATTTGCTAGTATAAAAGTCTTTTTCAGCAATGGTAACTGATACTATTTGAAAATTTCGACCAGCAACACTTTGACATTTGATATGAATGGACGTACATTCCAAAATAATAAAAAAATGAAAATATAAAAACAAAAACAAACAAAAAAGCAAAAAGAAACAAGGAAGGTTCCATTCAGCACAATTAGGTGAACTCGGCAATACAAAGGATAAGAAGTATGCAGTTCTCGATTACTCGAACTGGCGGATGTCTTGCTTTGAATCATCAGCAGTTTGATTCTTTGAATCATCAGCAGCTTGATTCAACCACAGGAGCTTTAAGTTATATCCTTATATCACTTCTTAACCCTAAAACAGATATTCTCATAATATCATAATGTCATTACGCAGTGACATTGTGAGCTACTTTTGGTTTTGAGGCTATATAGGTGATATAAGGATTGAACTTCAAGCTCCTGTGATTAAACAGGAACTGGTCTGTAGTTATGATTGTTGCTAGCAAAAATATATATTAGTCAGTAATTTTATAACTAATCGTGTATTTAAAAGAGATCACTTTTGTTTTATCTAATCAAATGTATGTTTTGGGCACTTAAAAGAACCGTCTCGATGAGACGGCTCTTTTATGTACCCACAACATATCTTTGAGAAGGAATTATGAAAAAATGTCAGAAATATGCCCTCCGTCTTCTAAATTCAAAGCAATCATGTACTTCGCGTTCGAGTTATCAGGATTCGAAAAATAGAGGGTCGACTGTATTAACATCTCATGATACATCTCTGTTACATGTAATCTTGACGTTTTATCCATTATTTTCTCTTTGACCAGTTTTGAAATCCAAAGAACGTGACTTGACGGTAAGATGAAGAGCAAGTCACAGCAAACTCTTCTCCATTCTTCTTGAACCCAATGGCAAGCGGCCGTCCAGGACCACCTTCTGACTTCTGAATAACACGCAGAGCATTACCTGTTGGAGATATGACGTGTATCACATTGTTGTTGTAAGTACAATCACATACAAATATACTCCCGTAACCATCCATGGCAACACCCCAAGGATTGAAATTATCCTTGTCTTTGTACTTAAACTTTGGGTTACCATTGAAATCGAAGCAATACACTGCTCTATCTGTAGTGCACGGTTGTATGACATGTGATCTGTTTTCATCTACAGCCATGTAGTTGAAGGTTTTAAGTTCTCGTCCTTCTTTGTCGTGACTGAAATAAACATGTATTTTCTCTGTAGGTTCTGGAATACCATCAAATGAAATAATCCCAAATGCTACTGGATCATCAAAGGCTACTGCTATGCCACCTGTTCTGAGACCATGTATTGCCCTTGGTTTATACTTTGTTGAACCGGTGAATGTAGATTTTAGCTGTTGATCAGCAGAGATGATACAAATGTTCTTCTTTTCTGGAATACTTACAGCAATCTCTCCATTCTTGATAACAGTAGCACAGTGTGGCTTACATGAACCAGTTGATGTATCTGAGCAATATTTGAAAACACGAGAAGCTAACACTGTGCCATCTCCTTGGGCTAAAATACAGTGTCCTTCATCGCTACATGTGTCAATAAGCATAAAGTCATCATTAGGAAGGTAAACCAATGAAGAATAGTATGGTGAACTCGTCGAGTTGTAGTTTCCCTGCACGAATTTATGGCATGTCTTTTTTATCTTATCATATTCTAGCAACGATGCCCTCTCGTAAGTAGATAGACCATTATAGACAGCCTGTTCTTCAACATATGCAAGTTTATGTGTATCGTTGGGACCTATCTGCATGATCTCAAGAAGAGTGGTCTGTGACTTCAAAGATAGTTCTGTGAATCTGAAAGCGCGTGTTGTGTCAAGAATGGCTGACTCTTGATCTCTTATCTTGCACATAAGATTTTTAGATATAATGTATTGATGGAAATGTGAACCATATGTTTCTATTGTCTCAGTCAAGACTTTATATTCTTGTAAGTTGCCTGTCATTTCTTTGAGTCTGTCGGTTACCTCAGTGGTCATTAGAGCATGCTGCTTAGCCATAGCCCTTGCCTGGTCATTTATAGCTTCTTCGAAGGAATCCATTATTTGGTTAATTTTTATGCGAATTTCTTTTAAATTTCTCCCTATTTCTTCGACCTGCTTTTTATAATCTGCTGCACAAGATTCAATAGTCTTCACAACTGTTTCTGCATATTTCGACAAGTTTGAGATCAAATCAATCATGTATTTCTTTTCTCTTTTTGCACTTTCCTCCTCAATGAGCTCTATGAGTTTTAACACAGAGTCGCACTTTTTGTGGTCTGTATATCGACAAGCTGCACAACAAAACACTTCATTGTCCTTACAATAGTAGTTTATGGCCTCATCTGGATGAGAATCACAGGATAGATCTAAATATTCTGAAAGCATGCTGATCGTCTTAGCACCGTCATCATTTTTAAAAGCTTTTTCAATATCAATATATTTATGGTGTTTCATTAGCTTGAAGGTATGGCGACTTTCTGAACAAACCTGACAGAGCTTTTCTGAACAGTCGAGACAGAAAATCGTTGGCTTTGATTCTCGGCCAAGACTCTTGCATGAAGCACAGCCATCGTGTTCCTTGCGTCCGTTTCTTTGTCCATTGACACAATTTGTCTCTAACAGCATTACCCGCTCTTTTATGTCGATGCCCTCTGGTATTGCGTTATATTTTGTACATACAGGACATTTTAATTTATTTTCTAACCCCTCGTTATTGTTCAATTTCGTCATATAGGTAATAAGACAAGCTTCACAAAAGCAATGACCACAATCAGGAAGTTTTCTTGGATCGACGACTTGTTCCAAACACAGAGAACATACCAAACCCACGTCAGCGTCATCTGAAGCTTCTGCCATTCTTCAACCCTTTTTATGCTGATAGATAATTCCACACAGCTTTCTGCAATGAAGTTAGGAAAGAAAGTATATTATATTTTTTAGGGTTCATTTTTATTGGTCGATATTTTATTCCCTGGACGGCTTATTTAAAAATTCTGTCCCCTGTCCCTATAGTTAATCCTTGGTAATCCAGAGGTCTTATTCTTAAACCCTCTCAAATGTGTAATAAATAGACGATCTTATATGGGTGCTCATGTTTGATTGAATTTATAAAACGAGTTGGGGAAAAGAGATAAAATATGAGGCTTGCCAAGCATTTTATCTCTTTTTCGCAACGAATGTTAGATTCTATTTATCATATGACATTAAGATTACTTTGATATCTCATCTCCCATAAAACGTTAAAGTTTTGTTATCATTATGAACGTCATAACGTTTTCTGAAAATCTGTAAACCACTAGTGGTTTATCGACTTTATTGCCTGGTGTTATTTCACTCCCAGATGCGACATACTAATTTTTATAATTGTTTATTCTAGTGCCAATGTGCTATGTCTAAATATAAATCTTCGCACTGCACAGTTTCAATATCTTATCGTTTCAACTCAATTCAAGCCATCCAAGGATGGGGGTAAAATGATAAAATATTGAAATGATTCATGGGGTCAGGGGTAGTTAGGTTCATCTGTTTGCTTGTGAATATTTTCACTCTTCATTGCCGCCAATGCTAACTTTCAGAAAAAAGCTTGTTCTACTCCTGGTCCCGCCCAAAGGAACAGGCCCCTAGGTTATTTATTCAAGCACAACGCAACTGAATATGAAATTTCAATTTCTCATAGCAAATAAATAACCGAAAACATTAAATCTTTCCTTGCTTTAAAACTCTCGTATTGCTCATGAAAATTAACCCCGTACTGATGAATAAATTTCACGGTCGAAATAGTTTCCGACGAAACAACTGGTTATATTTCGCAATTTTCCGTATATTTCCGATTGTGCAGCTAGATGAACATTGTACAAATACAGTAAATGCAATCAATATGGTGTTGTACTGCAGAGTAGGTAATTGGTTGTAGCGCAGTTAATTTTTTTTTATTAAGAATAAAGTATTTAAATATTTTTTTTTCCACCAGTTTCCCGTGCAAACTGAACTTATCGTTCTACCTAAATAATTATTTGAGTTTCACTGAAATCTACATTACTGTAATAGCGTTGCGACATGTCAGACAGTAAACTGCAGTCTTTAGGCTCTCTACGGTCGAAAGCAAAGCAGATCGTTGCAAACGTCGCAAAGTACTTTTTGCTGGAATCAAAGAAGGAAACGTCACCAGCCTCTTACATACGACGCACTGTAGAAGCGACGGGGGTTAGCCGCTCTACGGTGTTTAAGATTCGGAAGGAGCAGATGGACACGGGCGTTCTGAGGTCACCAAAACATTCATTGGCGCCGACAGGTGGCGAGACGCCTGCAATCACGTTGACAAGGTCATAGAGCAGACTAAGGTGAACGATCACTTCATCGACGAACATGAACACTCCTTCATTATCAACTTGGCAGACGATAGTAGCAAGGACGAGTCCTGTGATGATTACGACAGCTCTACGGAAACGGCCAGTGAAGGAGAATGAAATGACGTTTTCTTTTGCTGTTCTGTAAATTGTTTTCTGTGTATTATCGAATGAAATAAAACTTATGAAAAAAGAAATTATGGAAATAAAAAAAAGAAACATCAATGCAAAACATACAGCAAAACAAAGTAAATTACATGAAAAAAAACAGGTTAAAAAAGGGAAAAAAACGTAACTCGTGACCACAAGATTTCAAAACTACACATTACCTCTCGGCTAATCTCTGCTTTCTTGCTGCAATGCTCTCAAATACCAATAAATACTTTGTTTTGTCAATTCAATTCCCTCTTCGCAAATACGGAACTGTACGAAGCTATTAATAAACTACGCAACTACCGTATAATCTATGCAAATTTTATTCATGAGTCCAGGGTTAATTTTCACGAGCTATAAATTGTATTTATCCTGCTCATAAATGTTACAATTTCAACAATTGTCGGTATTTTAGCATTTATGAGCCCGCCGAATAAATTTCATGCTCAGCTAAGTTCAGCATGAAATAGTTTCATAACCTCGTGGCGAATGTGTGTGTGTGTGTGTGTGTGTGTGTGTGTGTGTGTGTGTGTGTGTGTGTGTGTGTGTGTGTGTGTGTGTGTGTGTGTGTGTGTGTCCATTCCCTTCAATTTGATACGCAGCATGACTACTTTCTTAGAAAATGTTGATTTAGAGGCCACTTACTCCATCCAAGGGAGACAGGGGTTTAAAACATCACGGTATACTCGTTTACTAGTGGCCTTTAATTTATATGCAACAGGGCCTAGACGAAAAACCAGTGACCTATATTTTACAAGTACAATAATTCATAATTGAGAACAGTCGTATATGAGGGTCTACACCACCTGTACGCTACTGTAACACTATAACCACCCATCAACACTGGCCATTCAGATAAGTAAAAAATAAATATTTTAAAAAATGTAATATACTCCTTACCAGTGCTATATTTTACCATAATTCAATTTTAGAAGAAAAAGTCGTATAATTATTATGAGGGTCTAAACCACCTGGTCGCGCTACTTTAATACCATAACCCACCCACCACCACTGACCAATCAGATAATTAACAAGAAAAACTATAACATGAAATATCATGTTATACTGGGGCGTTTTAAGTGGCTCATTAACGTTTCACCCAGTTTAGAGGGCATTAGATATCCACGTAGTGTATATGTATTGTCTTTTGTTTGTTTTTTCTTGTTGTTGTTGTTGTTTTTGTATTCACTTGAGAAGCAATTTGGATGGTTTCTAACACATATAAGTAGGCTACATATTAAGATTTTTTCTTGTTTAAAAATAGATTGATCCTTGAAGTTGCTGCAAAAGCACTCAGATAACATATAATTTGCGTACAGAGGGGTTGAGGGTTGGTGCTCAAAAGATGCTATTTTCGGTTAAAATGACGGCGTTTTGCCAGGCATATACATGACTGGGGGTGCTTGATAGATGGATACCGACAGTCAATATATTACAACACTAATAGCACACTATAAGCAAGTGACTAAATTAGTCTTAATCGCTCCCCTTGTTTAAGAAAAGATTTGTCTTTTTCTTCTGTTTAAAAAAGCAAATGTCCCGAGATAGTGATCATTCGTTTAGAAAACACTTAACTTTGATACATATTAAAAGTATTAGCTGTGGACAGAAGATTTTAAAAAAATCTCCATTATGCCATATGGAAGCTCGGACCCAGTATCCGAGATGGAAGTGATCATCAGTATTTGGTAAATTTGAACCCAAGAGGCAGTGCTTGCAGTATTTATGTATGGGACTACAAGCTGTGGGTATCATGGTTTCAGAGGAGAAGATTTTTAAGTGTCTCCCCATTAATGGAAGCTAATGACTCCTGTGGCATGGCTAGTTTAGACACCAGTAGCATGGATGTAGGAATGACTGTGTTTTCCCATTATAATTCTATTGGAGGTGTATATGCCAGAGATCGAATCCAATTAACCCAAAAACCACATTGGACCTTTCCCCTTCATTACCAGTAACCTGACGATGCGTTATATTTAATTTGACTAAAAATGGTCTTTTGAAAACATGAACGGAAGATGAGATAACGAACGTTTGACCATTGGTATTCTTATTCCTCCCACTAATATTCGGCTTGGGTTAGCTAACAATATCGTTACTCAACTGCGTCCGCATTTAGAGTATTGCCCAGTTGATGGAAGGAGGCGAAGGCAGTGAGATCATTCCTAAATGCTCCCATCTACCAATTGTTTGATTGTTAGATCTACAAAATGGCGTAGAGTGAGGTTTTGCCAGTAACGACAACTGCACTTCTTTGAAAAAGAAGGAATGAGAATGACTGTAGAAAATATTTCATGACCATTTTCAACTTTGTAATGGTGCTGGACTGGAAGAGCGAACCCCATGACAGCCTGGTTGCCAGTCAGCCTCACACACACACACACGCACGCACGACTAGTATGCGAGACCCACATCGCTGATACGATAGTGTCAAAATCTTGTGTCAAATTAATTTTGTTTAAAAAAGTGGCTTATCGCGTCAAAATCTTGTGTCAAATTAATTTTGTTTAATAAAGTGGCTTATCGCACTCAAAATGTTGTACAGGAAAGGCTTTAATATAATTTTCTTTGAAATAAACCATTGGCATTCTGTAAAATAAGTTCGGGACTAAAGAAACGTTGTCAGAGATTTTCTATGTCAGATGGACCTGGACACCCAGTAAATGCAATCTTAAGGACATATAATTAGCAGAATAAGGTGTGCTCGATTTAAAATGAACTCATATATGAATTACAATAAAAGAGATAGAAACTATCCCAATATTCTCATTTTCCGATGCATATCAATAGTAGGAGAATACTGCTAAAAAGTAGCTTACATGGGATAAATGAAAAAAAAAAAAAAAAAATAACGAAGCCTTGTGGATTCGAACCTGCGACCATTTAAATGCAAAAGTATAGTTGTGCGACAGTTACCGTCGCAACCGATTGCGCCATGGTATGGTCATCTGTATGTTACTGTATTCGTAAATGTATAATAATTTGTTATCGCTTATTCAGCATCTTTCTATTTATAGATCTATCCACGGTTACTAAATTTACCCAATATAACGCATATTCTATCAATCTGTCCGGTCACTGCATCACTATTTTTCACAAGTTATTTTTGTTATTTGATTACAATTTAGCTTCGAAACTTTAGTATACGGGAAATATATATATGACGAATTGACAGTGTCCGATATTAGTCACGTAAATCTCTCGCTTCGATTTAGCTGGTTTCCAGCATGCCTTGTATCTATATGGTAATAGGTACCAGCTAGGTCCAAGTTTTCTGAGTTGAGAAGAATTTTTTAACCACGCCCACCTTTGATTGACAGAATTTTAGAAATATATGGGGACTATATGTACTAATTTGAGCATTGCGTAGTCTGTGAATACTGTCTTTGAATTCGCATTTATATCTTTGTATTTATCAATTAGTTCGCCCCAGAAAATAAATGCTTGAAAAAAGCTATTTATGCCTTACCTGTGTCGCCTACGTTGCTATATAAACAAAGACGGTGACTTGTATCGTTCGATATTGATTTAACTTCCTCATTCATAATTTTTAGAAAATGCATATACATATGAGGGTCTAGTTGGGGGTTAGCTGTGACCAAATCTTACTGATAGGAGAAAATGAGTATACAAATAATATTCTCATTCAAAAGAGTTATGATATAAGCCAATATTAGTCTCCCATTAGCATCATGATAATGGGAGAATAATATGGACTTAAATCGTAAAGAAAAAGAAAAATCAGTTTAATTTCTACTGATGAAAGCCCCTGTCAACCCTCACACTATAGTCACTACGGCCTTGACATTTTTCAGAAAATGTTGTTTTGATTTCAAATACCATATTAATCTTGCATGCGCGGATCCAGAGGGGGCGCATGGGGTCCGGACCCCCCCCCCCCCCCCCCCGAAAAATCACAACGTATACGGTTTCTTAGCAATACTGGTCCGGATCCCCAGAAAAATCACAAAGCTGCTACGTCAGCATTCAATAATGGGCCATCATTGGCACGCCAGCGAAACGCCATTTGAATGGCGTTTCGCTGGCGGGCCGATGATGGCCCGAAATTAGTGGTATTTGGATCCACTCATCAACTGAAAAAACATCGTTGTCAAAGTTTGACCTTCTCTGAAAAAAAACTTTCTGTATCCTTGCGTGTCTTGTAAGCGCACAGATGGATAGGATATGTAGTCCTAGAAATGTGCCAATGTGACACAGATCCCCCGCCCGGGCCATTGTATATAAACATTTTTTGGCACAGAACGGGACGTATGTACGGGACGAGACTTGATTTGCGAATGTGACATACGGCCACTGCAGTTGCTACGTGCCCGCCATTGGCTTGGAAACAACAACTTTGGTTATAAATATAAAGATAACTTTACGTGTGTGTATTATCTTTATAGAGAGAATAAATTTTCCTTTTTAAAAGGAGGGCTTGCCTAGTTGAAAAAAAGTGCGAAACACCTTATCCTTATCTATCTATCATATCTTCTTATATTATCTTAGCATGCATGTATTCAGAAATATGATCAGGAAATACCACAATTACAAACTGCAGACAAAACAATGACACGTCAAGGAAAAGCCACAAAACAACACAAGACACCAGGAAGACCAACTAAACAATGCAATCAGCTATCTTCCCCATCAAGATGACTGCCCCCCTCTTTGGCTAAGGCTGTTGTACGTTCTAAGGCGGTGGTTCTGTTGTTGTTGATTAGTACTCCCATCATGGGAAAACTTAAATGGACATGGGGCGCCTGGATAGCTCATTTGGTAGCATGTTTAGCTCTGACTAGCTGGATAACTCTTCCGTGCAGGTTCGAATCTCTAGCGTCGCCAGCGTGCAATGGTATGTATCTCAAAGGTTTGACTGTCACCTTCCGGGTTGCGGTGGTTTCCCAATGTATTTCTAAACCGAAAGAGAGAACTGCACTGGTTTTCAGCAATACTAGACAGTCGGCATCTTAGAGTCAGAATTGCTTAAGCCTCCCGTCTATCTCCAGTAAGTAAGTAAGTGAATAAAGTGACGCACAAAACATAGAACAATAACAGGATACAATGATAGGAGTACTAATCAACAACAACAGAACCACCGCCTTAGAACGTACAACAGCCTTAGCCAGGGGGGGGGGGCTTAAATGCATTTTACTGGTACCAAATGTTCGCTCTAGATTCTGCTGTTGATGAAGCACAAGCTCGCATGGAGTCTTCAGGCTGCCAAGACCATAGTTACTAGTCACAAAGTACGAAAAGGTGGCCAAGATCAGGAATCGATACAATCTAGTACAACATGGGAAAGTGCAAAAACACAATAAAACATCGTAAACGAGAGCCAAAGGGTCAGCCCTTTTCCAGCATGTGGCCATAAAGCAGCAATAGACAGACAAGACATTATGACAAAAGCAAAAATGATCCGCAAAAGAAACGCTGCCTTAGAACGGTCAGTAAAAATATTATTACCAGAGGGCTTAAACCAGTTTCATGGCGCAAACCTCACCCTTAGTTCAGATGTTGATTAAGACACATAGATGTTTTGCTTGCATGAAATACCCCTTACTTATCCATACATAATCACCTAGAACATATAAATATAATGGTAAGGACTCAACAGTACATAAAATAGAATACTGGAGCAAAACAAATCCTTTCTGGTCTTAAATAAGAAAAATAGGCCTAGATTTTCTTTTATTTGCTTTTTTTACAGAAGGCGTCTCTTGAATGAACACAGAATATTTATTGTTTATGGTTTATACCAATAAAGTTGTGGCGGCCATATTGTTGGTGTAACTTAAACAATTTATGTAAAACTTTCAGGAAAATGAGCTTAATTGGCTTTGGTGATTTTTTTATGTACAGTTCTTGTGTCGTTATTTCTGTTTTAAATGTTTTCCTAGTTGCAATAGTCCTGAGGAGTATAGGGTATCTTAGACTGATAGTGTATGCATTTGGACAATGATGATGAAAAGGATGAGAAAAAGTCTTGCTTGGGCCTCTAGCAAGTACCCTACTCTCTTTTTTGTTGCTAGATCCTTAACCTCAGGCTAATGCGTGACCAATTATAGTAGGGAGTTGTCAAATAACTTTTTTCACAAATGCCTTGCATTGGTCACGTAAGCAAGAAATATCCTATTTAGGAAACGTTTAAGAAAAGTTTTGCTTACATTAGGGTAACGTTTGATTTTAACGTTTAGAAACCCTATTTTTGCAATCAAATTTTGGGTTTCTAAACGTTTTTGACAAACGTTACAAAATAACAATGTCCAAACGTTGAGGAAACAATTTGTTTACGTTAGGGGAACGTTTGATCTTTAACCTTTAGGAACCCCATTTTTGCAATCAAATTTTGGGTTTCTAAACGTTTTCGACAAACGTTTCTAAACATCCTTTCTGTAACCTTCAACCTTCATGAAGTTTTTCATTTGCCTTAAATTGTGATTCTGATGTTTGTTGTGTCTCAAACTGTAATTCATACTTACAGCACCCGATCTGCTAGTAACTGCAAGTATGTTTCATGCACTGATTTTAACTTTTTGAAATCCTATTTTTGCAATCGAATTTTTGGTTCCTAAACATTTTTGACAATCGTTACAAAATAACGTTGGCCAAACGTCGAGGCTATGTTTTGTTTACGTTAGGGGAACGTTCGATTTACGTTTAGGAACCCTATTTTTGCAATCAAATTTTGGGTTCCTAAAAGTTTTCGACAAACGTTTTGAAGAAAACCTTCTTGAAACCTTCAACCTTCATGTAGTTTTTCATTTTCCTAAAATTGTGATTTTGGTGTTTGTTGTCTCTCAAATTGTAATTCGTAAGTACGGTACCTGATCTGCAAGTAACTGCAAGTAGTTCTCATTCAAACTTACTGTATGACTCTCATATTCCAAGTGTTTACTAAAATATGTAAAATTGTAATATTGAAATAAATTTTTAGACTTTTATTCTGTAGTGTCCACTTTCTTTAATGTTCATTATATTGAAGTGCACATTAAAAAAAACGTATAACAAATAATAAACAACATGCACTTTTTATTATATTCTTTAATCAATAAACAGTTTTGCCAAAGCACCAATCAATCTTTCCCTATTATTCTTTTGTTTTTCCGGTATTTCAGTGGTCTTTCTGGTAATTCGAGTTTTTCTGGTAAATCAAGGTACTAGTTGGCAATCCGAATCGAAAAAAAGATGCATATTTTTGGTTTTGTTGACATTTTTGAGTACAATTGTAAGACCACTTTTAACATTATATTTTGCATGTATACAAAGCCTTAGGGGTGGATGTCAAGTCTGAATTTGCAATTGAAGGCCAGAAATTAGGTCAAAGGTCATTGAGTGCAAAAATGAGAAAATATGTACAACTGTAAAACAACTTTATCTTTTTATATGTAAACATAATTCATTTCAAGCCAAAGTTTGTATGCTTATAGTTTTTAAGTCTGAAAAACATTGAGAAAATAAATGTTTTTATAACTAAATTATAACTTTTAACTTGCAATGAAGTGAAATCAAGTAAATATTTAGATATGCTAATTAGTATGTGATTTTTACCGGCTCCAGCATGTAATGCATAGCTGCTTACAGATTCATTTTTCTATTTACATTGCATTGGAATTGGAAAAATATCTTTCATAATGAAATCAAAATATAACTATATTAACAATAATGGATCTAAAATTGCTGCACATATACTAATGAGGTAACGTAGGTAACAAAAGGTGCCTTACATAAATGGATAAAGGTAGTAAATTGTTGTAAGGCTTATATAAAATTTGGGTCTGCTCTCCCCAATTCGCCTACATATACTACACACATTTTATTCTATATAAAGGTAAGTAAGGGTGCACAGATCAGGAATCGATACAATCAAGTACCACACCTGACCCAGGATACCAATGGGAAAGTGACAAACTCACAGTAGACATCACAAACGAGAGCCAAGAGGTCAGCCCTTTCCCAGCAGGTGACCACAAAGCACATATAAACAGACGCGCACAAAGACATAGCAAACACAAGACAAAACAAAAACATAAAAGATCCACAAAAGAAGTACCGCCTTGGAACGGTCAGTACAATATTTTACTGGAGGGCTTAAACCGGTTTAACGGCGCCAACCTCACCCTTAGTTCAGATGTGGATCAAGACACATAGATATTTGGTTTGCATGAAAGACCCCTAACTTATCAATGCATCATCTCCTAAAACATATAAATCAAGATATAACAAGGAGATAAAGCAAGGATAAGGACTCAACAGTAAGTTAAAATGAATACCCGAGCAAAAGAAATCCAACAGGTAAACCACGGTGGGCCCGACAAATAGCCAAAGCATCAGGCCCCTACCATCTCATCAATAGATAAGTCTTTAAGTCAGAACCATCATAGAGTCTGAAGTCCGACCCACCGGCGTGCAATTTAAGAGGAAAGCAAAGTTGCCAACCGTCTCATTTAATAGGTCCATTTAAGTACCAACAACATATGTTTTGGTTGAGAAATAACAGAACTAATTTTCCATTACGCACTCTTATCTGGAGGATGGGTATGAAAAGCCGTTTGACTCTCGATAATACAATAATACACTATCAAATGCATTTAAAAGTATGGGCAGTCATTTCTGCACCAAAATAATCTTCTTAGGGACATTATTTGTCTTTACAGGTACTATGCGGTTTAATTTCTGCATCTCAGACGGGGACAGAGAGGTTTCGATGGTGATATGATAATAGTTATACGAGTTTTTTATACTTATTTTACCACTGTTAAATGAAATTTAATGTTTTCAGTAGATTAAAATCCCCTTGGTCCCTACAATAACCATCTGTTTCAAAGCTGCTGTAAATATGGAAGATAAACATCTTTTAAACCCTGTTAAATTTCATTTATGTGTTAAACTGCTCTTAAGTTGTCCTGGTATTTAACTACGCACCCGCTGGCATGAACTAAACTACTAAGTATCAAATTATCGTGGTTTCATATTTTTACTTATCAGCTACCTTTTCTAGTTTGCCATAGAAAATAAAATAAAATGTCTTAAATTATGCCCCAAACGTCTGTCTAGCTATATGCAGTGTTTGAACACATTCAATTCAAAATTATTTATTTATGTAAAAAATATGCAATTCAAACCACTTCAGCGGGAGGACAAAAGTGAATAAGAAAGCACACAATATTTTACGAATATGCTTCCAAGCAATATATAAATAATTATCAAATATATTTTGGGGCAATAAATGCAGTTTTAATGAGATTTGAAGAAAATAAATCTTTAAATTTAATTTCAAAACAGGGGTACCCTAATCTACATGCTTTTAAAATCAATAACCAGTATTCTTAGATGACCACCACTGCTCCTGAGGTCTACGCCGAGGTTGTATAATTATTACATAAACTCAATATTTTTCAATCCTGAACTTTTTTGATAAAAACATATGACATTTTGAAAAATAATATTTGGACATGTTCTTGCTGGGCTTCCGTAGAAAGTTTACTGCTCTGGCAGTATGCAAGTCGATCAAGTCTGCTATACAGTGGTTTCAGATACACCATTGAATTACCTTTGCAACCATACAAAATCCAGCTGTATACCTTTCGGGTGCAAGTGTTAGCATTTTTTTCTACCTCGGTTCCACGACTAAATGCTTAACAGGTAATGCAATTCACCATCGCGTCACATTAGCTATCTTCCCTGGATACCAGATTGCTACTGAACAACAAAGGCTTATAGAGATTTTTGCGCCGTATGCTATCACTTTCCCTTGCTTATTTCAACCAACCAGGTTTAGTTGGAATTTTGCATTTAAGAGTACCTGCTTATATATGAAAAATCTCATTGGTTAATAACCAGACTGTTCACTTGAACTTATTTTGTGGTCCAACGATCACTGAAAATTATTTCAAAGTCTAGAGATACAGTCTGAAGCAACTGCACTTTTCTTCTAAGGGATATGTCAACTGAAACAGAAAGTAGACCATTATTAGGCAAATCTATTCATTGCAATTTTCGCTTTTGAACACATTTAAATCAATTTTTAACTAAACATACATGACCATTAATTTGGGCGAAAAAAAAACGTATGCAGTTTTACATGGTTAAAAGATCAAGAATGTGTGCATGTACACATTGTGAGTAAACAGAAAACATTCATCCTCTGAAATCTTTCCTCTATTATTAGCAATCCGTAGGAATAGCAATTATCACAATAATGATGAAAATTAAAGCTTGTCATGTTTACTTACGCTCTTCGTGTATTACAATACCCCAAGTGTCCGATTCTCGCGATACAGAATTCCAAGAGACGATACAATCTCTAAAACTGTACACTTCCGCTCCTACAATGTGGAAATGTACACGCTATGTAAGTTGTGCAAAATGCTAGGCTATCACAGTTTGTACAGTTCTTTTATGAGAAATGTGCAGATCAAATTTTACATAAATCATTAAAGTGGAATGGAGTTTCCTACCACTATCAGTAGGATGAGCTCATTTCCAGTTTAAGGGAAGTCGGGTGGTATTTTTCATTTTTATTCAAATTTTAAAAGAATAATCTGTTACTTAAGGTAACAACCCGAATGAAACCCGAATGAAACCGTATCAGTGATTCTCTTTAATTTGATATGCAACGTTGTCAGATATCATAGTTTTGGAGAAAAGTGAAGTTTATTCCGCAAAAAGTCAAATTAGCTTTTGCATTAGCCTAAGTTAATAAAGGGCCTTAACTCATTCAAAAATTTGCAAATGACCTCCAAATTCGAACTTGACCTGTATTTTATGATGCTTTACCTTTCTGTAAAATTTGAAAGAAATTGTTGCATTCCTTCAAAAGTTATTGATCGGAAACCACAAATTGACAATTTAGCCAAAATCTAAGTAAAAAAGGGCCATAACTCAGTCAAAATTTTGCGAATTACCCCCCCCCCCTTCGAACATGACCTGTTTTTATTGATACTCGACCATTCTGTAAAGTTTATATGAAACTGATCATCCCTTCAAGAGTTATCGATCGGACGCCGCGGCGCCGACAACGACGACGCCGCCGCCGGAGTCATGATCCCTATGTGCCGACCGTGCTTCGCAGGCGACACTAAAACAAAGTGTTTTGTTTGATTTGATTCTTTACGTCCCATCAACAATCTTTCAGTTATAAAGGGACGGGTCTTCCTGGGTTGAACCATAAATGTTCTTGCTCAAGGACACAACGCAGTGACGCCGGTGAGTCTCGAACCCGCGGCCCCATCTGTCTCGAGTCAAGCACTCTACCACTGAGCCACTGCGTTCCCAAAACAAAGTGTAAATTTACATCAAATGTGGTGGCAACTGCACTAATTTTGGTGCAACATTTCATCTGCTTTAAAAGCTATGTTCTGTTTAATTGTATTGATCCGGAGAAGGGAGCGCAGTGGCGCAGTGGTTGAGTGCTTGACTCGAGACTGAGGGGCTGTGGGTTCGAGCCTCACTGGCGTCACTGCGTTGTGTCCTTGAGCACGAACATTGATCCTAGCTTAGTATTGGTTCAACCCAGGAAGACCCGTCCCTTTATATTTGAAAAATTGTTGATGGGACGTAAAGAATCAAATCGATCAAACAAACAAAATGATCCGGAGAAGAACTTTAACAATGACAGGTATAGTAACGTTTTAAAATTTACAAAAACTGTACCACCGCATCAAGTTACCGGGCCGCATAGCGCAGTCAGTAACGTGTCTGGCTACAGATGCGTATCTGACTGCCAATTCCGGGGTCACGAGTTCACTTCCGGCCCGGTCCCATACTTTCATGGAGAATGATCATGAAATAATTTCTACGGTCATTTTTCTCTCTTCCGCTGATTCATTCAAGAAGGGTTGTTGTCATTTACAAGCGAAAATATGTGCAAGAAATACTGGTAAACCGCTTGTTCAAGCTTGCTCAGGAAAAAATGTGGTTAGGTGAGCTGACCGTCCCGATATTACCATAGCTGTTGCCTGGGACGTAAAGCATCAATCCAAACATAAAAAACAGCCCCAAGTTGATTTAGTAAGAGAGTGTGTGTAGGATGGAGGGGGTGGGGGTGGCATGGGTACTTAATATTTCTTTTTACTTTCAATTTGTAAAGTCAGGGTGCCCCTTTGTTAATGATGGACGAATTAACTGTAACTCCAACCTGTCGGACTTGGGTAAAATTGAGACCATTCTAACTGGGAATTTAATGCAAAAATACATTTACACTATCGACCAAGGACTGCTATGCGCATGTCATGTATACGCATGTAATATAAAATATTTTTGTACCTTTTATATTCCAATTAGGGGTTACATCAAATAATTATAGCAATACATAAAGTGCAAATGCATACTGTGCAACACGAATTGTACTGTATGGTTTGTTCGTCTGTATTGGCGATAATCCACTCACTGGAGCTCGTGAATTATCTTCCCATACAGACACACAAATAATGCATGTAATAAAGTCCGAAAACTTACTTATATTGGCAAAGTTAAAAAGTGCTGACCTTGCTTTTTTCGCTCGCATAATGTCTCTGCTCACATAGGATCTAAAAATAGGAGTTTAATTCCTGGAAGATTCCAATCAGTTTTTTTGTGTGTTTTTTTTTTCAAATTAGCAATTTATAATGTATTTTTTCTTGCGTCGCAGCTTATATTTACAAGCAAGAGAACATTTTGATAATGCTGACGGACCAGTTTAGTCTTATTGACCTTTCGATTCCGTTTCAGCATTCACAAAATGGTTTTATAATACAAAACCGAAGACATGACATGATAGGATCTATGAGACTATCATATTTCTAATGTAAAGACTTTTTACAGCTTGAGATCCCTGGATAATAAACCCTAGATTCTTCTTTAAAAGTCTTCAGGTTGACACCTTTTTAGCAGCTCTTAAAATAGGGCATTCATTGAATGCCCTATTTTAAGAGTTGATAAAAAGGAATTTCATATGCTATCTTATTCCATGGGATCATGCCATGATAATGTGTTTTCCACTCATTATAGTTTTAAATATCGTTTTGCTTTTCCGAAAATATAACATACACAATTCTATGAGAGGTCATAACTCGGTTGAAACTTCTGTTTGCATAATTATGTCTGTATGAATTCGAAAAAAATGTTAAAGCATAATACTTGCATGCCCTAGTTTTGGGTTTAACCCAGGTCATGCTGAACGCGGAATATTCCTTTTTGAAAACACGGTAGATCCAGACGAAGCCACCTGATCAGGATCCACACAGTTTTTCACTCTGGTTGCAAATACATGCACACAACTGGAAGTCTGGAGATTAACGGAGAGTAGTCAATAAAAATATTCACAATGACAAGAATTGAAATTTCAAACATTCTGTAAATTGTACGAAAGTAGGTCAATAAAACTTAAAGGGAAGGTCAACCAAGCTGAAAGTGAAGGTCAAGCAAGCTGAAAGTGATAGTCAGCCAAGCTGAAGGTTGAGGTCAACCAAAGCTGAAAGTAAAGTAAAGTTAATGTGTAGGTTAAGGTCAAGTGAAGCTAATGGTAAAGTTCAACCAAAGCTGAAGGCCAAGCCAAGCGAAACTGAAGGTGTAAGTCAAGCTATGCTGAAGTTGAAGGTCAACCAAAGCTGATGGTCAGCCAAAGCTAATGGTAAAGGTCAACTAAAACTGAAGGCCAAGCCAACCAAAGCTGAAGGTGAAAGTCAATCTAAGCTGAAGCTGAAGGTCAACCAAAGCTGAAGGTAAAGGTCAATCAAAGCTAAAAGTGATGGTCAAACGAAATTGTGTTGAATGTTGGCGCTCAGAATATCCTCTAAAATCAAACATGAAATTAGTTTGTGTTTTTGTTGTCTCTTGACTGTGCATAAAAACAATGATAAAAATGTCGATAAGAAAGTAAACCTTTTTTTTTTACTTTTTGTTTATATATAATTATAAAAATACTCTAAAATTTCGAACAATAGTTGCCTGCCAAAACAGAATAAACAAACAGCGCAGATCCAGATCAGGCTGCTCTGACGAAGCATTATAATCAGGGTATTCATTGTTTGCTACTCTAACAATCATATTGTGGATACCGTGCAGCCCTGTTAACCATTATATTTCCTAATCAGAAAGAGAAAAGTTTTCGAAATCTTAGATTATTTACCGATTTTTGCATACAGATAGGATATATCTGACCCGTCTTGCTAACTGCATCAATTTTAAACTCAGTCGTCTTGGGGGTTTTTGTTGTTGCTTTGTGTAATTTTTTTGTTTTGTTTTCCGGTGGTGGTATTTTTTCAATATTTGAGTAAGTTTATGGATTGGTCAGCATAGGAGAATTGTGGGTTTTCACTTTATTCAGTGTGTGCGTTCGTGCGTCTGTCTGTAATCAGTCAGCGATACACTCTATAACTCGGAAACAACTTAAAAATTTTGTATCATTTTTCCAAAACAGATGACATTAGGTTTGCATGAAATAAGTTTCCTTGTCTGAAAAAAGGTACTCTACCCATTGTTAAGCATATCACTTAACTTTATAAACATCGTAGGTTAAGATAAGCAATTTTTGTAGCGTAAAAGTGTAAATATTTTCTTACCCATCAATTTTAGCATCTGTTTTGGGTGCTCAAAAGAACCGTCTCATTGAGACGTTTCTTTTGAGTACCCACAACATATGTTTCGGTCGAGTAATACGAAAGTTTTTTTTTTGGTACGCATTTCTATTAATTTAAATATTTTCGTGAAGTTACATAATATCTAGACAAGGGGCTTTGTTGAACCGCAAATTTCACATTTCGCAAATTTCACACAGTGCGTAGAATTGGTACCAATTCTTCACTTTTGGAAAATGTGAAATTTGCGTTTGGTCAATTTCGATAATTTTGGGGGTCTAACATCTGTGCTCTTTCACATCTTTCTCATTTTCAACTGTGAAGAATTGGTACGCATTCGTGCCATCTGCGAAGGACTGGTTCGGTTTTTCTCAGATGTGAATAATTGGTACTCAATTTTCACAAATGTGAAGAATTGGTACCAGTTCTTCACACCTGTGAAGAATTGGTACGCAATTATCACAAATACCAAATGCTCACAGATGTGAAGATTCACAGATGTGAAAAATTGGTACCAAATTTTCACAGATGTGAAGAATTGGTACTTGATCTTCACAGATGTCAATGACGGAATTTGTAATATCTATTCACATGTGAAAGATTCTTCTTATCACTGACTTCGGTTGCACCCAACGTGTATCGTTTAACTATTGCTTACAATGAGAGTTAATCGCTTTATCATACTATATCCGCTTTTTCTATAAGAAAAAAGCATATCCCAATGATTTACCAAAATACATAGCTGGATCAGGGCCCATTTTTCTTTTCTATACTGATTGAAAATTTTCCTGCACTGATTAAAAAAGCACCAAAGATTCTTAATCTAAAACTAGAACTTGTGTTTATGAAACGCTTTGCCCCCAACCATTAGCTTGTCCACCATCCTATTATCCAGGTATTCTATTTACCATTCACCATCCTCCTTCAGCTGACCAAATCTGAGGCTACTAGCTTTCAAGATATCTTTATTGATAGTTTTTGATGTCTAAATTTGCAAAGGGCATTAACGAAAAAAAATGCAAAGGCGAGAACTTAAAAAAGAAAACTGAACAAAGAAATATACTTTTACTATTTTTCACCAGTTAATCTACTCATTACCCTCTATCAGCTGTCCAGATTTGGAGCTCCTAGCAGTAACGGTTTTGAGATATCAAGTTTCTGTTATAGTTTATGAAATATTCTGATAACAAAATTTCATTATGACCCTTTACAAGTTTAATCTGTTTGAACCACGTTATTAAATCCTGACATACATGTGAAGAATTGGAATCGATTGCAAAATGCAGCTGATTTGGGGTGGGTTTTTTTTATCGATGTGAAGATTGCACATGTATGCTACATATAATTTCACTACGTGCGCAAATTTCACGAAATGTGAAATATTGGTATGAAATATGTGACGTATTGGTACCAATTCTTCACAGTGTGAAATTTGCGAGAGTGAAAATTGCGGTTCAACAGGGCTTGCGTGAAAAATGAAAACAGATATTCCACCCAATATTTTTATGCAACTCTATAGCATAGGTAGGTACATTTAGTCAAAGAAATGTGTCTCATATAAGACAACTTATACGCAAATACATGAACCAGACCAAACGTTGATATATTCTCATATACTTTTAGCATAGGTCCAGATGAGGAAATTTTATGAGCGTTTAAATTGATATTATTTTCTTACCCATCATTTTAAACATGTGTTGTGGGTGCTCAAAAGAATCGTCTCATTGAGACGATTCTTTTGAGTACCCACAACATATGTTTTGGATGAGAAATAAAGTAAGTAGATTTCCAATACGCACTCTTATCTGGAGGCCTGCTTTAAGCATATTAACCCTTGTCATGCCTAAAAGTTTTATATACAACACTCCTCCCCAATTTTTATCATATATTCCTGCAGCATTCCAATGATAAACATGTGTTTTCAATCAGAGTGGAAAGCAGTGTGGATCCTAATTAGATGGCTACTTCAGAAGCCAGCTGATCTGGATCTACACTGTTTTTAAAAAAGGATAAATCCAGATTTAGCAGAAAAAGGGTACTTAATGCATAGCGTCCCCAAAACAGGACAATAAAAAACAGGGTAGACCATTATGAGCTGCTGCTGAATGTAGCATTCCAGAGGGATCTACTCTATTTGCTAGTATGAAAGTCTTATTCAGCAACGTTAACTGACATAATTTGAAAATTTCGACCAGCATCATTCTAACTTTTGAATTGAATCGACGGTTATTCCAAAATGAAAAAAAATATATAAAACCAACAACAAAAAAGCTAAAAACACAAAACAAAGAAGAATCCATTCGGCGTAAATCGTTGAACTCGGCAATACAAAGTATACGAACTATGCAGTTCTCATTTACTCGAATTGCCAGATGGTTTGCTTTGAATCATCAGCAGTTTGATTAAACAGAAACTGGTCTGTAATTTATTTTTGAAACTAACAAATATATATATATTAGTCTGTAATTTTCTAACTAAACGTGTATTTAAAAGGGAACACTTTTGTTTTATCTAATCAAATGTATGTTTTGGATACTTAAAAGAACCGTCTCAATGAGACGGTTCTTTTATGTACCCGCAAAATATCTTTGAGAAGGAACTATGAAAAAAATACGCGCTCTGTCTTCTCTATTCAATGTATCCTACCTAATTAACAATCACATACTTCGAGTTATCAGGATTCGAGATATCAAGAGTTCACTGTTTAATCATCGCATGATACAGCCCAGTTTATCTTGACGTTTTAACTATTATGTTCTCTATTGTGTTTTTTGAAATCCAAAGAATGTGACTTGACGGTACTGTGAACTACTGTACTGAGTCACAGCAAACTCTTCTCCATTCTTCTTAAACCCAATCGCAAGCGGGCATGAAGGACAACCTTTTGACTGCTGAATAACACGTAAAGCATTACCTGCTGGAGATATGACATATATCGCATGGTTGTAGTAATCACATACAAATATTATCCCGTAACCATCCACGGCAACACCCATAGGACAGAAATTATCATTGCCTTTGTACTTAAACTTTGGGTTACCAATGAAATCGAAGCAATACACTGCTCTATCTGTAGTGCACGTTTGTATGACATGTGATCTGTTTTCATCTACAGCCATGTAGTTGTAGTTTTTAAGTTCTCGTCCTTCTTTGTCATGACTGAAATAAACATGTATTCTCTCTGTAGATTCTGGAATATCATCAAATGAAATAATCCCAAATGCTACTGGATCATCAAAGGCTACTGCTATGTCACCTGTTCTGAGTCCATGGATTGCCCTTGGTTGATACTTTGTTGAGCCAGTGAATGTTGACTTTAGCTGTTTGTCAGCAGAGATGATACAAATTTTCTTCTTCTCTGGAATACTTACAGCAATCTCTCCATTCTTAATAACAGTAGCACAGTATGGCTTACGTGAACCAGTTGATGTATCTGAGCAATATTTGAAATCACGAGAAGCTACCACGGTGCCATCTCCTTGGGCTAAAATACAGTGTCCTTCATCGTTATACGTGTCAATAAGAACAAATTTGTCATTAGGAAGGAAAACTAATGAAGAATAGGTTGGTGAACTCTGCCCGTTGTAGTTTTCATTTACTTCTTTATCGCATGTCTTTGTTATCTTATCATATTCTAGCAACGATGCTACCTCGTAGGCTGGTAGACTATAATTATAGGAAGTCTGTTCTTCAACATATGCAAGTTTATGTGTATCATTTAGGCCTATCTGCAGGATCTCGAGAAGAGGGCTCTGTGGCTTCAATGATTGTTCTGTAAATCTGAAAGCTCGTGTTGTGTCAAGAATGGCTGACTCCTGATCTTTTATTTTGCCAATAATTTTTGAAGTTACAATGTATTGGTGAATTTGTGAACCACATGTTTCTATTGTCTCAGTCAAGCCTTCGTATACGCGCAAGTTGCCTGTCATTTCTTTAAGACCGTCGATTACCTCAGTGGTCATAAGAACATGCTGCTTGGCCATAGCCTTTGCCTGGTCATTTAAGGCTTCTTCTAGGGAATCCATTATTTGGTTAATTTTCGCGCGATTTTCTTTAAATTGTCTCGCTATTTCTTCGATCTGCTGTTTATAATCTGTCGCGCAGGATTCGATTTTGTTTACAACTGTTTCAACATATTTCGACAGTTGCGATATCAGCTCTGTCATTTGTTTCTTTTTCTTTTTTACACCCTCTGCCTCAACAAGCTCGTTGATTGTAAGCACGGACTTGCACATTTTGTGGTCTGTTAAACGACAAGCTGCACAGCAAAATACTTTATTGTCTTTACAACAGTAGTTTATAGCCTCGTCTGGATGAGAATCACAGGATAGATCTAAATATTCCGAAAGCATACTGATCGTTTCAGCTTCATCGCCATTTTTAAAAGTTTTTCTATATCAATGCATTTATGATGTTGTATTGGCTTGTAGGTGTGGCGACTTTCCGAGCATCCATGACAGAGCGATTCTATACAGTCGAGACAGAAAACTGTTGGCTTGGATACTCGGCCAAGGCTCTTGCATGAAGCACATTTATCTTGGTCCCTGCGTCCATTTTTTTGTCCTTTAACGCAATCTGTTTCTAACATATTATCCACTCTTTGATATCGATGCCTTCTGGTATTGTGTTGTGCATTGTACATACTGGACATTTTACTTTATTTTCTAACTCCTTGTTGTCATTCAATTTCGTCATATAGGTTATAAGACAAGATTCACAAAAGCAATGACCACAATCAGGAAGTTTTCTTGGGTTGACGAATTGTTCCAAGCACAGAGAACATACCAAACCCACATCAGCATCATCTGAGGCTTCTGCCATTCTTCAACCCTTTCTATGCTGATAGATTTAACCACACAGATTGCTACAATAAAGTTAGGAAATTATATTAAATATTTTAGGGTTCATTATTATTGGTCGATATTTTATTCCCTGGATGGGTTTAAACAAAGTGTCTGCCCCTGCCGCTATAGGTGATCCCAGGCATCATCCAGTGGTCTAATTTGTAAACCCTTCAAATACAAATGTATGTTTGTTTGTTTGATTAGATTCTTTATGTCCCATCAACAATCTTTCAGTTAAACACGGACGGGCCTTCCTGGGTTAAACCAGTATTAAGCTAGGATAAATGTGTCTTGCTCAAAGACCACAATGCAGTGACGCCGGTGAGGCTCGAACCCGCGGCCCCTCGGTCAAGCACTCTACCACTAAACCACTGCGCTCCCCTCAAATATGTAGTTAACTATTTTATTTAAGTTCCGTGCTTTTTGTGTGACATTATGCAAACGGTGCAGATCCAGATCAGATGCCACTGAACGCGGCACCTGATCAGAATCTCCCCTGTTTTCTTACAGAAGGTTCTATCAAAAATTGAATAAAAAAATAAAATATTACCCACCAGCCCTTAAACTGGAAATGAACTGGTCCAATTTATAAGGGTGGGAAAATCCATTCAGCTTAAATGGGTTAAATAAAAATATTCGCAACTGCTCAGTTTCTATATTTTAACATTCTACATGTAACTCAATCCAAGCCACCCAAGGATGGAGTTGAAATGATAAAATATTGAAACTGTTCATTGACAAAGATGATCGAATGGGTGTTGATCTATTTGCTTGTGAATATAGTTTTACTCTTCTCTCTTTTTAGAAAAAAAAAATGTTTGCTTTCCCCTGATTCCGCCCAAAGGGACAGGCCCCTATGTTATTGTTTTCATGCTCAGCTCAACTGAGTATTAAATTCCAATTTCTCATAAAAAGAAATTACCGAAAAATTAAGCATTTTTCTTGCTTTAAAATTCTCATATATTGTATTTATCATGCTCATAAATGTTAAAATGTCAACAACTGTCGGTATTTTAACATTTATGAGCAGAATAAATTTCATGCTCAGTTAAGGTCAGCATCAAGCAGTTTGATGACCTCCTGGCCAGATGTGTGTGTGTGTGTGTGTGTGTGTGTGTGTGTGTGTGTGTGTGTGTGTGTGTGTGTGTGTGTGTGTGTGTGTGTGTGTGTGTCCCTTCAATTTGATACGCAACATGACCACTTTCTGAGAGAAAAAAAAGTTGATTTAAATGCCACTTACTCCACCCAAGGGAGGCAGGGTTTTAAAATATTACGGCATACTGGTTTACTAGTATGTGGTCTATAATTTATATGCAACAGAGCCTATACGACAAACCAGTGACCTATATTGTACATAAACATTAATTCATATTTTAGAACAAAGTCGTATATGAGGGTCTACATCTCCTGTACGCTACTTAAACACCATAACTTATGGTGTTTAAGTAGCGTTACATGATAACCCATCCACCACCACTGACCATTCAGATATTAAAGTAAATAATAAATATTTAAAAAATGTAATATATTCCTTACCTGTGCTTTATTGTACGTTTAAAAATCGTATATCAGGGTCTACATCTCCTGGTCGCTACTTTAACACAATAAATAAATGCTTGAAAAAAAGCTGAATATGTCTTACCTGTGTCTCCTACGTTCCAATATAAACAAAGACGTTAACATTTATCGTTCGATATTGATTTAACTTCCTCATTCATAATTTTTCGAAAATGCATATACATATGAGGGTCTAGTTGGGGGTTAGCTGTGACCACATCTTACTGATAGGAAAATATGAGCACACAAATAATATGCTCATTCAAAAGAGTTACGATTAAAGCCAATATTATTCTCCCATTAGCATCATGCTAATGGGAGAATAATATGGGCTTAAATCGTAAAGAGAAAAGAAGAAAAATCAGTTTAATTTCTACTGATGAAAGCCCCTGTCAACCCTCACACTAGTAGTTTCGGCCTTGACTATTTTCTGAAAATGTTGTTTTGATTTCAAATACCATGTTATTCATTTAAGCACACAAGTGGATACGTTATGCAGTCCACTGTCAAAAATGCCTAGAAATGTGTCAATGTGACACAGATCCCCGCCCAGGCCATTGTATATAAAACATTTTTGGTACAGAACGGGACGTATGTACGGGACGAGACTTGACTTGCGTACGTGACATACGGACATCGGTGTTGCTATCTGCTCACCATTGCCTTGGAAGCAACAACTCTGATTATTAATATTAAAAAAGACAACTACTACGTTTGTGTATTATCTTTATAAAAAGAAAAAAAATGCTATATGCCCTATCAATAAACATGAGGCCTCGTGACTTAGGTCGAAGAGGAGTGCATGTGCTTAAAAGTAAGACCTTGTCCCGTTCTCACTTTGCCGATGTAGCCACGGTTCATCCCGATGCAGGACAGCCGGTATACCGTGATGCACCGGGACACATTTCATAAAAAATAAATTGCTCACATTACCCCGGTATAGCCCCGGTCCTCGAGAAAGCAAGACGCCGGTTGATTCCCGGTTCACCACAGAGCACTTACGGTGCAGCACGGTGGAGCCACGGTTCATGCCGGTATACCCCAGTGTTACATTTGTACCCAGGTTGTTTACGGTGATGTCCCGGTAACTGCCGGTTGCGCCACGGTTACATGCCGGTAGCGCCACGGTTGCGTCCCCGTGCTACTCTACAACATAAAGCCAGAATAAAAACGTAGAGTAACATCAGTTTTCTTCTGTCTCTATCGCAAAACAGTTATGACTTCAAAGAAAAAAACATCGAACAGACACAAATTGGACTGCACAAACACATACGAGTTACTAGAGGAATCATGATCTATGTAGCGAAAACAAATGCCTAGTAGCCTCGCAGCTCATTAGCATGACAACTAAGCAGAAGCAGACCTATTTTCTTACGACGGGTTCAAATGTTGTTGATCTGGAACCAGAATTACAATGCCTCCTTAAAGTTAAGGAAGAATTAAAATAAGTATTTATATTTCAACATGTTAAAGTACTTGTGGTCAAAGATATCATTGTGATCTATAAAAAAATGAAACTATTTTGATTTTAATCAGTTTGAAAACGTTATTTTTCGCATCCTGAAAATTCAATACTTAACTTAAGTGCTCCTTAAATGTAAGGATGCGTTGTAATTCTGGGCCCAGATTATCTTGCTTTTTCGTAAAAATATATAAACACTATGAGCGGGGCAAGTGATTACCAACAGTGTGATATTTTGAGAAGTGTATACTCAGACAAGCCTGTGCAGTCCCCAATTAAGCTTTAAAACTGTTCAGTCAGTAACTTATAGTCCAGGCGCTGATTTCTGTTCAGGTCTTAGTTTTTGATTTGGCACAACTCACCTGCCAGAAAAGGTTTGACTGCAGAAATGCAATCATCCTGGGTTCTTCTGCAATACTCCTAGGTACGTCGTACAGTTAAATTGTGGAAGCAGTTTTGCTGTAGGACGTCATCTTTGAACGTACCCTACGCTAAATGAGGCTTAGGTAATTTGAGAGGAAAATACGCCTCACGTTCAACCATTGCTTCCTATTCAGCATATTTCCCTTTAAATTTATACATTACATGTATGCAATGGCATACGACAGTAAAGCAATATATTTTTTTTTGTATAAATGGTATAATAGACGTGAAAATGTCCAACGGATGGGGTGATTTACCCCACCTCCCTGAACATAATGTATCCAAATTCAAAAAGAAATGAAATCTTCCCCATTTCTTAATTTATCAAGCAAAATAGCAAGTTAATAATGATATTTAAGCGTTATTCTTATAGTATGTTTGTCATGTTTATATTTGTTACAAATCAAAGAAAGAACATACCACCTGAAATGACAATTCCGGAATATGTGTATTACACCCTCTCTGCTGCAATATATTGTATCTGTGACTTATACTAAATTCTTATATAGGGACATGACGATAGCCTTTAAATCATTAAATGAAATGCAGTTAACAGCCACTATGCGTTCAACCATTATACAATATGATATTACAGTTACATACGTTACTTACTTTCAAATGTATTACTATCTAATGCAGTAATATCATTAGATAATGGGCTACCAAACGACCTCCACAAACTGAGGTTCGTAGACTGTAAATTTCTAAAACCAATGAAGTGCGTTAGCTTTCCAGCGGATAAGGCGTTACCCTGCAATAACCAAATTCACTACGTTACCCTAAAATAATAGGAATTACTATAGTGTTAATATCCAATTATCTCATACTCTTACGTATCAATATTTACTTTTATTTGAAAGAAAATTACTAGCAATATGAATTTAAACTAATTTTGGCACCTGTTATTACAGTTATATATGTTACTTTCTGCTAAATAAATATTTAATGAAATGCCAGCACTATATCACCGATTGTGTAAGCCACCAAAATACAGGCAATTGTCAGCTATTGGCTACAATAACTAAATTGATAGCTATGATTTGGAAAAAAATTTCACTTAATTCCTAAAATTACCATTTTTATTTACAATATTGGTTGAAATCGAGAAATGAAACGTTAAAGCAAACGTTAATCCTTGCCATAGCAAAAAACTGTTTTAATCGTAACGATTTCTGTCCCACATAAGGCAAACGACATGCCTATTCATATGGTTAAAACCGCTCTATATCCAATCATTATCCAGCTGGATGAAGAAACAGTACAACTGATGTGAGTAACATATACAACAAAAGTATTTAACCCATATTAGACTAGTGTCTAGACAAATAGCACAAATAAAGATCAGACGCCACAGATTGAAATGTCTGATCAGGTTCTCTACTGTTTGCTTATAGGATGCTCTATTAAAATTTGAATAAGAATGAAAAACAACACCTAACAACCCTGAAGACGAAAATGGACTGGTCCATTTGATAAAAGTGGGAAGCTTCATTCGACTGGGTTAATGAGATTGTGACATTTAGCATACGCTTTGTCTGGTTCTGCATTGAAACAGGAAATTTTGATATTTTTTCCAAGGTTCTTTATAGTAATACATTTTAGAGGTCAAGGCTTATCACTTAGAAACATCTCTCTTGCATTGTAAAGATTATATTGTAGCTGTTGCAAAATAAATGGACTCAAGTAATTTATTGGAAGTTTTGTTTTGCATCATTTCTATCAATTAGGCTTAAACTAAATGCGGAATTTGTTCATATAAAACTATTACGATATTCAGCATGTCAAATTTAAGTCTTTCATGGATGGCAAAGACTACTGCACAGAGTGTTTGTAAGAACAATTGACTCTTCGTATGTCTCTATAAAGCACTACCCTCAACATGTTTTGTGCTTTTATATAATTTCCTATTTATATGTAATGCATTGTTTTCTATGTGAAGAAGCAAGATATTTATTTTAGAAAAAGCTGCGTTGCTTTTATTTTTATATCACCTATTCATTCTTATGTTATCAAGAATCATATTTACAAGCCTCCTGTAATAATTTGGCCATGCCATATTTTGTTTTGTGAAAATTATCATTAGTAAGTAGAGCATTGATTGCTGACACTGAGTAAGATCTCATGACTGCATGTTTTAAAAGATTTATTTTTTCCATCCAATATCTTAAAGAACATTTTAAGGACATATGCTACTAAATACTTCCCATGTTGAAATGTGTTCAATACTTTGCATACAGTTTGTTTAATGCATGGGCTATACATTTAGCAAATAAAAAGGATATGTCGCCGTGCTTATTTCTTCACAATCTCATATGGAAGTTTTCAGCATTTGATCAATTTTCTAAAAAATATGAAAGAATAACACTAGTCCTAAATATCGAGCTAAATATGTTGTAATCTTCAGCCAGCTTCTTTTTTAGCTTAAATTATTGCCCATGACCTCAAACATTTAAGAAAATGTGCAAGTTTATTTGTTATCCCATGCTGTGACAAGATACTGCATGATTTATTTTGGCAATTCGTCGAAAATTGGAAATTTTTTTAGAATAAATTTTAATATTAAAAAATCTGATGTTGAAAACCTTAAGAATTTATTTTTATTTCATGGACTACCTTTCAGAAAAAAAGAATAAAAATCTGGGGTCACCGAACTAATTCTCTTTCAGGAGGGCCAAATTTAACCCCACCCCAATAGGTTTCATGCGTAATTCAATATAAAAAGTTCAGGAGTGCCCATTTCAGTCGTTTTATGATGCCATTTACTGCTAAATGAAGCAATTTAGCAGTTAAATATTAAAAAAGAAAGAAAAACACACTGAAAGTAGGTGCGCACCCATGAATCGATCCAGGTCCTCTGGCTTCGTAGCCAAACACGCTAACCACTAGGCCACGAGGCTAGGTCGTGCGCGGCTTTAAATAACCGTCCAAATAGTAGAGACCTGGCCGCTTTAGTATTTGTAACCAGGATAATTGTGTACGTCGTTTGATTTCGTCTGAGCTACATTTATCTGTCTTCGGTACTGAGCTGATCAGTTCTGATTAAAGGTCAATAGATATTTAGGACACACTTTAATTACTTTATTTTGTCAATAATATGTCGGAACACCGATATGACATAATAATCCGAAAGCTATGTTGATCCGAATCCGTGAAAGGTCGAAAGACAGGACCCAGACAACTTTACCTGTTTCTAGACGCATAAAAGGTGTGCATGGCAAATAGCCGCATATTTCTTTAAAGTATAGTTTACATTACCTGTGTGTCACAATGTCTTATTCAGCCTGACATAACTCTCGACTGGTAATGTCATATGTGTTAGAAAATAGTTTCTTAAGCAGCATTTAACATTCCTTGAATATGATCATTTCACATGAGATCGTTGTCATTAATTCTAAATGATTTACCCATTTTTCGGGAATTGTTTCTTCAATATAAAACCTCTCCTTATAAAGTGATATTAGTATAGCAAATACTCAAAGGTACTAACAGTTTCATTAAATAAACTATAAAAGGTATGCAGAAAATAAACTAAAATCTATTTAAAAGCTGAAACGAGTAATGTATCATCATCTGCATATGCATATAAATGTCAGTATACAATTTGATTTTTAGAGATTTTCTTTAAAAGTAACTGATTACAGACACGTATAATGCATAACCTATATTGTAATTTATATAAAGTTTATCCTACCAACTCTTAGGCAATTGATTTTGTGTGGAATGTAAGCAAAGAAAAATAGGATAATTTTATAACTATAACCATCTCTCTAAACATTAAGTAATTTGTATAGTTTCTATGGGAAATTAACCTAGGTATTATACAAGGAGCTAACCCTATATTATGTTACTGACTTTGTTTGCATAATGTGTACAATAGTAAACTGGGTACATAGAAATATTTTCAAATGACTGATGAGACTTCATTCAATAGTACTTAGTTGTGTTGTTTTTCTCCTGCGATAAATATTACAGAATTCTACATCCTTAATAGTTACGCTTTTCAGGGCCCAATCGTATACTGTCTTTGATAACATTTAGAACAAACATAGGAGCTTATGATATTTGATATGGTTATATATGTTACTTTGATAAATTTGACAGACATGGAATGTATTCTACTACTACTAAATAGCTTTCGATTTCTTTGTTAATGTGTTTTAGAGTCTTTAACTTTAGACAAATCAAAATGATATTTCGTGGAGATGAAAACTAAATAAATATGATAAATATTTTAGAACAAACTGCTGTCTTGTTATAAATTTAAAACAAAACAGGTTTGAAATTAAAAATTAAATAAAATACCATATGACATATAATATAAGGTATTTAGCAATATATATATATATATATATATATATATATATATATATATATATATATATATATATATATATATATATATATATATATATATATATATATATATATATATATATATATATATATATATATATATATAGGAAGTCTTAAAGTTTGTAATGTACGTCACATATTGTCATACAAGCATTAAGATATGGAGTTTTACATCAGAAACGCAGTTAAGTATAGCTTTTTACTATCGTGTGTCGATATAATGCTCAATTATGGTTTAAAAACTCAGCAGATGGTATTGCATGCTAACTTACAATGTGAAATGGTTCTATCCATATTTACCGTTTTTGGGGGGTAATCATATTCAACAGCTTATAATTCTTATAGTAATTATGATAGAAACAAGATGTTTGCAGTTTTGAAACAGTCAGGTAATTATCTTTTCCAAACATGGTATGTAAAACGTATATACTCATTATAGAACTTATAAAATTAATCTTGAACCAAAATTAATTGATTTTATAAGGCGTAATTGAAGATATAACGTAAATGACAGTTTTAACATAAAAGTTGTGCTCCTGGATGCAAACAATTTATTTTCATAATTTTTAGGTCCATAACGACATTTTGGCAGTAAACAACGACCGTATGCACCATCTGGATACAACCTGGATACCATTTCTTATTTAAATGTCGCCATTTTGATTTTATAGTAAAAATGGGGTAGGTGTACAAAACGACTCCTCCTGGAAAACTGCTACCACAATTTAACTGTACGACGTGCCTAGAAATGTTGAAGAAGGGTAGTTCTTACTGTTTCTGAAGTCAAACCTTTTCTGGCAAGACAATTGTGCCAAGTCAATTTTCAAAAAACTAGCTCCTTGACTATTAACAGTCATATAATTATCAAGCGACTAGCAAAAGCTCAGATCAGACTGCGCCTCGGCGCAGGCTGATCTGAGGCTTTACTGATGGCACATACCACATTGTTGGTAATCTCATGTCGCGGCTCATATATGCTTGACTCTTCAGGAACTATAAGTGCATTTATTCATAAGCTTTGTAAATGAGCACATTTATACTGCTGACAATTTAACCAACTACTAGTGACGAATGGGCTTTCCCATCCTTATCATTTGGATAAATCCACTTTCATTTTAGGGGCAGCATTTTTATTTTGCATTTTATTATATATACATAGGCAGTGGAACCGCACGGTTTATCACGGTGGAGACAAGGATGATCCCGGATTGCACCGGTATCGCCCCGACGCCGTCCCGGTGGAGACACGATTGCTCCCGGCGCCTTCCCGGTTTACCACGGTATTTGACAGCGTTACCGGTTACTCCCGGTGAGTCCCGGTTGTTTTAAACATTTTACTGATCCAAAAGGTAATCATTAGGGTATAGTCGGGTATATTTGGACACCAGGTAAATTCGGACACACATTTGCGAACAGTGTAAATCCAGATGGGACGGCTCCTTATGAGCCGTCTCATCAGGATTTTCACTGTTTGCTTATTAATTTATTTTTTATTTCCAATATTTGAATTCTGAAACAAACGAGGTCGCTGTCCGAATTAAGCTGTCTGTCCGAATATACTCGACTTTACTCTAGTTGAGTTTTGGTTCCCTGTTCCGTTAACTTAACAATGCAGGTGACGTTGAGACGACAGTAAACAAACCGATATTTAATAAAAGATTGATTTTTCTTTTCTTTCTTACCTGTAAATACGCATGCGCGGATACAGAATCAGGACAAGGGGTCTGGAGCGACCCCCTCCAAGGAAAACAACGAGTGTTATATGTTCCTACTAAGGAATACTGATTCGCCCCCCCCCCCCCCCCCCCCCTCGAGATGCAAAAATTTGAAAGGGTCAAAATGGGAAGTCACAAAAATGAGAATTTCGGCTCATTGATTTATGTTTTCAGAAAAGGTTATCTTTTGGAAGCAAACACTACATCATAGAACTGAAAATGTAGACTGTGCAAGTGTTCTCTGTCAGACCAGCTAGTTACATGGCAATTTTTATTATAACAGTTATTTGAAGCCCTGAATAACAACCTCCAGTCACCTGGAAGCTTCGGTTCTTACATTAACATTTGTCATACTGTATTTTACGTATGCTCTTTTAACCAGTAGCAGTTGTAAGCATGTATTTTCATCTACTTTGGAAAACAGTGCGGGTCCTCGTCAGAAAGCTGATCTGGATCTACAATGTTTACAAACAGGATAAATCGAGGTTCAGCAGTACAAGGCGCTTTAATAATAATGACAAGAAAACAATGTCACACTGTGACGACCAACATTAAACGGCCCTTCATTGTACAAACAAAAAGATCACGACCGTCAATCGCATGTATATGTATGAAGGCTGATATAAAGGGCCATTGTCACCTTGTATATGCACAAGAAATAAAACTAATTCATGGTTCAATGAATACCATGCTTAACAGGTAATGCAATTCACCATCGTGCACAGTTATCTTCCCTGGATACCAGATTGCATCTGAAAACCAAAGGCTTATAGAGATTTTCGCACCGTATGATATCACTTTCCCCAACCACTGGTCTAGTTGGAATTTTGCATTTAAGAGTACCTGCTTAAAAAGAAAAATCTCATTGGTTAATAACCAGACTGTCCATTCGAACTTATTTAGTGGTCCAACGATCACTAAAAATATTTCAAAGTCTAGAGATACAGACTGAAGCAGCTGCACTTTTCTTCTCAGGAAAATGTCAACTGAAACAGAAAGTAGACCTTTATTAGACAAATCTATTCATTGCAATTGTCACTCTTGAACACATTAAAATCAATTTTAACTAAAGCTGTCTTACTCTATATTTAATAATTCCAGTATTGTCATATCGTTGAATTTCCAAAATAATGTTAAAATGTCATCTTATTGCATATTGATCGAGCTAGCCGTTGCTTTTAAAGTTAGTGTCCCTACCGCGGTCCTTATGATGATTAAAGGTGATTCCCACCAATGTTTAGTGTTTGTGTGTTCTCTTTGCACCCAGGTTCGGTAATTTTGCTTGCTTGTTTTGTCATCTGCATTTAAAAAAAGTGTTTCAGAAATACCATCAGAGTGTCAAACAGTTTCGATCCAGATCAGGCCCGACATCTTATTACCAGTACATGTAACGTAACAAACCCTCCACCATGGAACACGGTCCTCTCAAGAGGTTTTCAACTATACAAGTGTAACAAGCAGCTATACATATAAAAACAAATTCCGCAATTGAAATGCAGCTGAGTATTTTTTTAAAGATATTTCTTGTTTCCTCTGAGCCAGAATCCAGATTTCCATAGGTGTTCTATTAGGCATCAGGGGATAGTTTCGAAATTGGGGATGGACGAATTTTTTATATATTCTAGTATAGGGGTCCAAAATTGCATATTTTGAATTAAAAATGTTGATTTATAAGCACATTTCGGCTAAAAAGAAATGAAGGAGGGGTATTTCTACAAGTTTGAGTGAAATACGAAACTAAAAATTCATACCATACAGCTCTGCTTGTGGTGGAACACATTGCATCACTGCAGTTGTCAGTTGTTTACAATGAGCACCAAAAGTGTCCTGTTTTCCGTGAGATTTTGCCAAAAATCTAATTGGTTATTAAAGGGTCGCCTCTTGATTTTGAATATTGTGTAATATTGATCTACAGACTAAAATGAGTGATAGGGCTGGTGACGTGCAGGTAACTTTCGTTTTAAATATAAGTTGTGTTGGGGTCAGTGGTTTTTCACTATTGAAAAGGTGTTGATGGGGATATAACAAATATTCCACTGGTACCTAGTTTTGGGCCATAGGGGCTTTATTTTTAGTTTGCCAGGTTTTGACTCCTGTGGGGAGTAAGGCAAGGTAGGAAGTGAGTTGATGTGCCTATTTGTTGAAAAGTTATTAAGTTTTTAAAAAAGTATGCGGCCACGGGCCAAAATGTCCTTTAAAGAACCATCCCGTGATGCCTTAGCAAGTGACGGAAATAAAATATGGCCACAAATCGGGTATTTTAAAACTCCTCAGTAGCAGTGTATTTAACGATTCTTTCCCAAACATACATTGGATACCTACTTACTTCTAAAAACGTAAAGACCAGTTAGATACCATATTACTGAGCTAGAATCCAGATTAAACATGGAGCTTTCGGATTTTCTAGGCTAAGTGTGACAAAATAACTAGGTGTAGATGGGTCAGTTTCAATATGCCACACAGGCATTTTATGCATTCCTCGTTAATAAGACTTCGATTGAGGAATACGCGTGTATGACCAATATATATATTACTGGGAAGGGATTTAACACTACCACTATTTGGTGTGTTCATGAGCAGAGTCTTACTGGATTATGCATATTTCCCGTGTTTTGTTTGCTTTCAATGGATCACCTATATACAAACAATAACTAAAACAAAACTTACTTAGAGCTTGAAATATCGTACATGAAACACTGAAAAGAGTGGTTTCAGCAAATGCAATATTAAAACACTAAAAAGTTCTTTTTTAGTACCTTTAATATGCTATGCTATGGTTATAAGCTTTTTTAAAAGCTTACCGTGTAGTTCTATATCGCCGTCACAGTCACGGGGAAATCACAGTGTAGGAGCGGCAGTTTACAGTGTTTGAGATCGTTTCGTCTTTTAGGATTCTGTATAGCGAGAATCAGACATCTGGAGTGAAACAATGTACATTGACATGGTAAGTAATGTTGGTCAGTACTTTTCTCAAGTTCTGATTAAAAAGCCAGACTGTTCTGGTCCGTTTGATGCATCAGTATATTTGGAACTCCTCAAGAAGGCTAATGGCAGTTATAAAGCGTTCCTAGTGTAATGCACAAGTCTCAATCGTTTTTGCATGAAAAAATATGCATGATCACATCATAGACAAAATGTGTATTAACTGGATTATCGAACATAGCACAGACTGTTGTCATAAGGAGCACATTATAGAATGATCTGTTTGTGGAATATTATCTTCGAAGCGGATCAGCATTGGAGATAAATCATGAACATTCTTCATTTAACATGACACTATATAACCTGAATTGTGTACAGTGACTTGGTATGCTGTCGTACAGACAACTGTGATTTTCAAGAAGTTTTTTGTACAGTCACTTGTATATAGTATCTGCTTTTACATTATCTTTACAATAAACCACAGCGCCAGTTAACCTTGAATCACATCAAAAGCAAATATCACCAATCATCAGAAATTTTAAAGACCAAAAGTCTCCATTTCCTGAAAAGTATCAGTTCATTTGTGTCTTGACACAAGAATACACGACCATTCTCTTGGACGAAAAAAAAATCATATGCAGTTTTACATGGTTAAATGATCAAGAACTTGTGAATGCACAACTTGTGGGTTAACAGAAAGCATTCAGCATCTGAAATCCTCTTATATTATTACCAATCCTTAGGAATAGCAATTATTATGATAATAATGAATTTAGATCTTGTCATGTTTACGTACGTTATTCGTATATTACAATACCCCAAGTGTCTGATTCTTGCCATACAGAATTCCAAGAGAAGATACTATCTCTAAAACTGTACACTTCCGCTCCTACATTGTGGAAATATACACGCTATGAAAGCTGTACAAATTGCTTAGGTGTCATAGTTTGTACAGTTCTTTTATGAGAAATGTGCAGATTAAATTTCACATAAATCACTTAAGCCTAATTGAATTTCCTACCACTATCAGTAGGACGGGGCTATTTCCAGTTTTAGGGAAGTTGGGTGGTATTTTTCATTTTTATTCAAATTTAATAGAACATTCTGTAAGCAAATAGTAGAAACCCTGATCATACGCTGCGTTTTGCTGCGTCTGATCTGGGTCTGCACTGTTTGCCTATGTCCCACAAAAAAGAAGCTTGGCTTATATGGGTTAAAAGCATCATTGTTATTCACCGGCTGAGATACAAACAACCAAAAGGCATATAATTTCACTCGCGTTTGACATTGTAATTTTTCTAAAGCTAGTCCGTCTGACTGGGTCAATTTTTTTGAGTGTTACATGGTCTCGAGGTTATATTTTTCATGCTCAACTCATCTGAGCATGACCTATCTACTACTCATGAAACTAAAATGCTGAAAGATGTTCTTGTTTTGAAACTCTCAAATGCTGTATTTATCCTGCTTATGTTAACTTTAACATTTATCTGCAAGATGATTTTTCATGCTCAGTTGAGTTCAGCATGAACAACGTTTTAAAACCTCGAATGCTGAAGCTATTTATTCATTAATGTAGTTCATATACGTTGGAACACTAATATACTCAAAAAAACAATTGAAGGATATTAAAATTCTTTTGACTTTATACATTTGGGAATATAATTTTCAAACAAATTACTTTTGTCATTGATAGAATGATCACTATGCAATTCACCAAAATGCAAATTGAAATTCACGGGTCATAGCTTACGATACAGAACTACACCAAATGTACCGACCCTCTCTACCCAAAGTTCGCAAGCAAAAAATTTAGCGCTCTCAATTTTTGCTCAAACCTTTACCAGGTCATTTCTTATGTTCTAATTCCGACTACAGACAAGAGTTAACACCAATTTATCAGTCGATTCCCTTAATAATGGTACAACTTCTTCAACAAAAATACACGGATATGGCATACCCCGTCAAATTTGAACACAAATTTGCAATAAAACATTTACAACAGCTTCAAAATTATGTGCCATTTTTAGAGGGAGAACCAGCGATGAATTTGGAACCAGTCATTATAGAATACTAACGATAAAAGTTGGTTTCAATCATTTTTGAACGTTTGTGACTTTTCAGCATAGAGGGTTGAACCATTTGGATTTGCACTGTACTTAAAGACATAGAAATTTTAGCAATAATACTGGTACCACTCATTATGACTCTCTGCAGGGGTCATTCTGGGCAGATCAAAAGGATAGTCATAATGAGGTGATTATGACTTCCCTACAGGGGCAATAAAGAGGTCTAATGAAGGGATTAGGTAATTTATCATAAAATATTATCTTTATCTTAGTGAACGAAATTGTCTTGTATACAGGTAATTCCCCACTTGAGGCCCCTCTAAATTTGTGAGATATTGAAACTGTCCCTTATAATGATCTCTATTGGACAGTATCTATGCCTTTAAACCATTGAAGCTTGACTAAAATAAAGCATCTATTTTGATTGCAGAAGTCTGGCACTATGAAATACATGCATAATTAGTAAAGTTTTTATTGTATTGGATGTTAGAGATGGGACTGAATCTAAATATCCTTCAATTGTTTTTCTGAGTATTCATATTGCGCTCACATTTTATTTTCTTAACCCTTAAAGTGCTAATTACAACTGCAGCAGACGACAAATAATGCAGCATCTTTCATAATTTTCGAAGAAATAAGGTATGATATTTCATGAGAATCGTCTGCCAGCTGACGATTCCCATGAAATATCATGCCTTATTTGTTATTTTTGAAAAAAAAGCAGCAAAGTTTGAAATTGTCGTCTGCTGCAAATTATAGGTGGCGTTTTAAGGGTTAACTGTAAACGTCTGTAGTTATATTACTCTAATATAACGTGAAAACTCAGACTGGTTTTTCTGCGACCAGGCCAACTTTTTTCACGTCGATGCTTCGATCACTGAATTAAAAAAATCACTTGATTTCTTGCAAGTTAAGAAATCTTAGCCAGGGCCTATTAACCCTTAAAGCGCCAATCATGACTGCTGCAGACGACAAATTTTGCATCATCTTTCATAGTTTTCGAAAAAATAAGGTATGTAATTCATGAAAATCGTTTGCTGGCATGAGAATCGTCTGCCAGCAGACGATTCTCATGAAATATCATGCCTTATTTGTTATTTTTGAAAGAGCGGCAAAATTTGAAATTGTCATCTGCTGCAAATTATAGGTGGCGTTTTAACTCAACATGTTGAACGTCTGCAGTCATAGTACTGACATGAAGAACCAGATTGACCATTTCCTGCGACCAGGCCTGAGTTTTTCCATGTCGATGCTTCTATCACTGAATTAAAAAAAAATCGCTTAATTTCATATTAGTTGATAGCTAATGGCACGTGAAATCTTAGCCAAGGCATACTAAAGCCATGTTGCCCTTCATTCTCAGAGGATGATATCATATTGTAGGAAGTAAAAAACGCCATTGAGATTAAATTGAGACATGACGTTAGGAAATACTCAACTTGTCTCGGGTGAAACTGGGCTAAAATAAAAGCAGCTTGCAAAGCAAAAATTAGAAAACTTGGAAAAATATAAATTCAGTTTCTGTTGTAAGTATATTTTTTTTGCTGATTTCCAAGATCAATGTAAGCTCTCTATTCCATTTCGGCTTTTTTTTTTTTTTTTTTTTTTTTTTTTTTTTGGGGGGGGGGGGGGGTACTTAAAGAGGTAAATCACTATTTTAAACATGCGTTAACCAGGCCTCCAGATAAAATGTGTAATTGAAAATTCTTATTCTTATTTTTCAACTAAAACAATTATGTTCTGGGTACTGAAAAGAACCGTCTGAATGAGACGGTCTTTTTGAGTTCCCAAAACATATCTTTTAACTGATTGGTATAAGAGAAAAACAGTTTTTCGCTTAAAATTTGGCTTAACTGGACATACTATGTGATTTATTCAATTTGATAATAGTGATTGCCATAATATGCAGATACCCTCTTTAACCTGCATGAACATGCACTAAGCATACGATTTTAGCCGTCTCGTAGATCATTAAATAATACAGTATCACAAAAGTAAGAAGTATTGTAAAGTTTATTTTATTCAGATTTTTAAAATGTATTCTGAATGGACACACATAATTTCACTATGATAATCGAATGAAGGCGTTCTACTAATTAGGGGTACATTTTCCCCAATTGACATAATTACAAACACCACTTTTTTCAATTTGCACTGATATTTTTAAAAGGACCTCTGACGGTGGTAATGGGAATCACAGTGTATGGCTGCCTATAATTTTGATAAAAATTAAAGTCTATCAAATGCTTCCATCTTCATATATAAGCTCGCTGTTGGTCTCTATTTTATGATTTTGCATTTGATTTCCTATTTCCATAAATGTACGGCTTTATTTTGGGGCTAAAATGGTCACTTTTTGAATTATACATATAGGAAATAGAAAAATATTTTTAAATCATCACCCCCCCCCCCCCCCCGAGTCCGAACTAAACTAATACTTTTGCACGTAAGTGTGTTCTTATATTTCACATAATATATGTGAAAAGCTAGTTAGGACTCGGGGGGAAAAGATATCCCACAGCCCAAAATGTGACGTCTGGGCAAACCCGAACATTAGCATTTGGATTTTTGGTGTACTCTCTTGAAAATCTTTTTTCCAGTATAATGAAATAATAAGTACAAGTAAGCTTTCTTTACATAACCCATTAGTCATGAAATATTACAACGTTTAAGCATATTTTTCTTTAGATTATGAAAACTTTCCTTTTACTTAATTCAGTTGGTAGATTATTTTGCACATATACTGTATCTATCCAATACACATAAACTATAGTGCGTCCAGCTAATAGAGACTGGGCGTGTCAGACAGAGCGCTGTCATACACTGTCAAATAAGACTAGTCTACAGTAAATCGGGTGTAATAGCCTATGTAAGCTTTACTCGTGCAACCAACTGAAGCGCAGATGACAAGGGTGACAAACTTTATACGTTAGCATGCCTGGTAAACTTGTATCTTTAGTATCCTGCTGAGGACATGCTGCATTTCATATGTTGTGAAAGTTTTGGGGAGGGTAGGTTTGCACTTTCTTCAAATTCTGTCTGTATAGCAAATAAAGCCTGATACAATAATAACATTTCACCAATTAGAATTAAGCGGGACAAGGGTTAAGTATCTTAAGTATCACGAGAAAAGAGCAAACAAACATGAAGTTTGGTCTTATCCCATATCCGAAAAAGTCTCTTATAATCGCTCATTCTTAGCATGTCCAGAGAGACTGGATGCCTAAAAGTTGTTCGGAGTCTTCTTCAACTTGCATACCTTGTTTATGCGAGAAGCAAAAGCCCTGGCGAGGGCATGCGTACATACATGCTCGTAAGAGCATTCGGCACACGCGGGTGTAATAAGAACCATCATCTTGTGTGCTGACCAATTTTTCATTGCGGACCATTATTTTATTTTCTTACTCAGTATTATAATTTGAATAGTTAAAATTTCGAAACATTGTCAGAGTGCATATACTAGTCAGTCTCCTTGTTATCCAAATTAATTCGAGATGCCTTTTTCTCACAATGGGCTAAAAATACAACAAGTACAGTAGTACCACGACCTCTAAGTAATGACCCTCGATTCACTCAATGCATTTTCCGTTACAGTCGCGATTCAAAGCGTTTTGTGGAAGTATATACACAGGTATACAGCTGTAAAGCGTTTCACGGGTGAATAAATACACTCTGTCTTACCGATTTTTAAATGGAAATGTCCACGGGTGTGTCTTTGCTAAGAACCGACCAGTCTCTCTTAACTGGCGGGACTATACATGGCCATTGACTAGGTGTACTTTACGCATGTATGAATGGTTATAGTACATTGCTGCATAATATTGCACCAGGTAAATACATTGTCATCAAGGTTGAATATGGACTACAGTTGCACTTCAAAATATTTCTTAACAAATCGGATAGAAAAAACAACAACAAAAATATCATTAAAATGCTCACGATTTAGGACTTTAAAATATACTCAGAAAAACAATTGAAGGATATTTAGATTCAGTCCCATCTCTAACATCCAATACAATAAAAACTTTACTAATTATGCATGTATTTCATAGCACCAGATATCTGCAATCAAAAAGGATGATTTATAATAGTCACGCTTCAATGGTTTAAGTACAGTGCAAATCCAAATGGTTCAACCCTCTATACTGAAAAGTCACAAACGTTCAAAAATGATTGAAACCCATTTTTATCGTTTGTATTCCATAATGACTAGCTCTAAAATCATCGCTGGTTCTCCTTCTAAAAATGGCATCTAATTTCGAAGCTGTTGTAAGTGTTTTATTGCAAATTTGTGGTCAAATTTGCCGGGATATGCCATATCCGTGTATTTTTGAAGAAGTTGTCCCATTATTAGGAGAAATGACTGATAAATTGGTGTTTACTTTTTTCTGTGGTCGGAATTAGAGCATAAGCAATGACCTGGTAAAGGTTTCAGCAAAGATTGAGAGCGCTAATTTTTTTGCTTGTGAATTTTGGGTAGAGAGGGTCGGTACATTTGGTGAATTACTGTATCGTAACCAATGACCCATGAATTTCATTTTGCATTTTGGTGAATTGCATAGTAATAATTCTATCAATGACAAAAATAATTCGTTTGAAAATTATATTCCCGAGTGTTATAAAGTCAAGAGAAATTTTGATATCCTTCAATTGTTTTTCTGAGTATACTTTCACTGTGATTTGTAATCGAGTATTGATGATATAATACCCTTACACGTGAAAATAATTGATTCCTAAATGTTTTGGTGAAGTCAAATTTTGCAACCCCTACCCCCTTTGGTAGCATCTCTGTTTTGTCGTAGGGATCTGCCTGCCTGATTATAACCTTAATTAGTTCCTAATGCATTAAGCGTCCTATTCAAAAGGAAACCAGTGATATCTTATGCATAGGGAAGTTTTGTCGAAGCATCTGAAAAATAGGCAGATACCCTATCAAAGTGTCAGAGGTCCTTGGCGTGGTTCGGTAGTACAATAAACATACTACACAACAAAATGCGTTTTGAAGCAACTAATCAGTTACAAAGTCTTTAAACTGGGGACCGTTTCGACCTAACTAAAGGTTAATACGTGGCTACTTGTTTTCAAAGAGTAAAGTGAATAGAAGCGCTATTTAAACCTTTCTTTCTGCACATGCATACGAAATATGTTAAAAAACGTGACGTTTTTCATTGGAAAGTAGGCAGTCATGTCTTTCAGTTTGTGTTTAGATGCAACCCCGCCCTTGACCAAAGATGCCCTTTGGACATTGAACTATCATCATACCCCAAAAATATTAACCCGATCCTGACCTTTATGCATGAATAAATTATTAAAGTTATAAGACTGAATATATATATTTTCGTGATGGATCATGTGCAATTGTTATATTCCGAGCAATTACGGAAATAAACGTCTTGATGCAATAGCTATAATATCCGTCAATAAGTCAAAAAAGTTGTACTTTCCACCGTAGTCATCTGGTTAGTCAACATAACTCCAATTACGTAAATTATAGGTTCGAATCCTGCCTGACCCCACATTTTTTTTTAAATTTCATTTTTTACTTTTTTAAAGAAATGTACTTAAAACAACTTCTTGATGCTGTGGGCTAGAATTTAGCTTGCAAATATGCCTTAAAAACAAACAAACACCCCTTCTCTTGGATCCAAAGCAAAATAAATCAGGTAAAGCTCGTCGGAGGTCCATATATGAGCCATAAAATGAGAATTCCAACAATGTGGTAAGTACGTCATGCAAGGGCTCAGACCAGCCTGCGCATATGCATAATCTGATCAGAACCTTTGCTATTCTCTTGAATATTTGATGCCTTGTAAGCTACTGATGAACAGCACTTGGAGTTTCTATTCTTAAAAGGAGGCTCCACAGACTCACCTTGTCTATTCATGTCAAAATGCCACATTGTAGGAAGTCTCATGTCGAAGCTCATATCTTAAAATCTGACGAAGTGACATGCGAGAGTTAAATACAGTGCTACGGATCCGACGTGAGAATGCTGTTGTCACCAAACAGATCAAAATGAATAAAATGATGAAACGATTTTGCAAAAAGGAGAAAAAATGATAAAAAAGTTGCAAAAATAAGTGTCGCGGATGGGATTCGAGCTTAAAGAATGTGATATATTCCCGAGCCACTTAATGTAACCGATAGGCAATCGTTCATTATAGCGGTATATAAAGGGGTATGTGCATAAAGGGGCTAATTTAGCCCCCTTTGGAGCCAAAAACTGAAAAATTGCTTTTCACAATTTCTTTTGATTGGATTATTAGAAGAAAGACTGAAGTGTAAAATTACCAAAACATCTTTTAATATATTGTGTGCCATGATAATTCGTACCATCCGTTAAAATATCATTTTGGTATTTGCTTGTGCTCTATGTTAATTGCTCTGTCGAACGTCTCAAATTTGCTCCAAATTGGTCAATTTCCTATTTTCAGCCGATTTTGGCGGCCATTTTTGTTACCATAGCAACGGTAAAAGTCAAACTAATATCAGACTTATACACTTGGGCCATTGTTCTAATAAACTAATGAGGGAGCACAGTGGCTCAGTGGTATAGTGCGACCAGCTAACAGAGACTGGGCGTGTCAGACAGAGCGCTGTCATACACTGTCAAATAAGACTAGTCTACAGTAAATTGGGTGTAATAGCCTATGTACGCTTTACTCGTGCAACCAACTGAAGCGCAGACGACAAGGGTGACCAACTTTATACGTTAGCATGCCTGGTAAATGTTTATCTTAAGTATGCTGCTGGTGATCTGCTGCATTTCATTTTCCGTGATGGATATGCTGTGAAAGTTTTTGGGGGAGGGTAGGTTTACACTTTCTTCAAATTCTGTCTACATGGCAAAACTGGTTTGATTTTTTAAGCCTGATAAAATAATAATACATCACCAATAAGAATTCAGCGGGACAAGGGTTAAGTTTATGGATCATGAGAAAAGGGCATACAAACATGAGGTTTGGTTTTATCGCATATCCGAAAAGCCTCTAATAATCGCTCATGTCTGAATTTGTTTGGAGTCTTCTTCAACTTCAGTCATTTTGTTACCTGTGCATCCTGCATCTTTTGCGCATAATTTTTGTCTCTGAGATGCAAAGTTTTTATTTCAGCGAGTCTCAGGATGCAATAGTATTGCAGACTTGTCATTAAAATAGTGTTCTGGACTCATAGGTTTGCAGTTTGACTCATTGATATGGGAAACAGCGAGTCCCAGGACCCATAAGCCCAAAATTATAAATGAATCACTGTAAGTTGCATACTTTGTTTATGCGAGAAGCGAAAGCCCTGGCGAGGTCATGCGTACATGCAGGCTCGTCGGATCCGTCGCCACTCGCCGATGTAATAAGAACCACCATCTCGTGTGCTGCCCAATTTATAGTATTAATTTTTCATTGCGGACCATTATTGTATTTTCTTATTCAGTATAATTATAATTTGAAGAGTAAGAATTTCAAAACATTGTCAGATAAGAGCGCATATATCTAGACTAGTCAGTCGCCTTGTTATCAGATGCCTTTTTCTCTCAATGGGCTAAAAACTACATTGTACTGCAGGTATATACAGGTATACAGCTGTAAAGCGTTTCACAGGTGAATAATTTCACTCTGTCTTACCTATTTTTATATGGAAATGTCCACAGGTGTGTCTTTGCTAAGAACCGCCCAGTCTCTCTTAGCTGGTCGGACTATAGAGTGCTTGACTTGAGACCGAGGGGCCACGAGTTCAAGCCTCACCGGCGTCACTGCGTTGTGGTCATCGAGCAAGACACATTTATCATAGCTTTGTACTGGTTCAACCAAGGAAGACCCATCCTTGTTTAACCGAAAGATTGTTGATGGGACGTAAAGAATCAGATGAAACAAACAAACACCAAAACTTTGGTGAAAAGCGAATTTTATTTTTTTGCCCCATATGGGGGCCAAAATAGCCCCTTAACGCACGTAGTTTTATACTGTGCTAGAGATTTTAAAGTGTCACTTGCATTTCCGTATTAGAACATAAGATGAAAACCAAAGATATATTTAGATGCTCAATCGGCTGTGATATTATGTCAATGATAAAGGCCAAGATCAGGTCAATGTTTTCAAAGAATGATACATATATCACAACGTGTATAAAGCGCACAATTATGATGTCTCCTTGATATTTTAACATAATGCTTTAAAAGTTTAACTTGATACATTGCCAGGCTCGGTGCAATATATATGGTCAACGATGTCATTGTGATCGACAAAAAAGATGAAACAGTATTGATTAAGAAGTTTGAACCATATTTTTTTTCGTATCATACAAAATTCAATACTTAACTAAAGAAGTTCCTATTATTAAGGAAGCATTGTAATTCTGCCCCTGCGAAATTTTGTTCTTAAATTGGAGGTGTTCTATAACTGTTCTAAACCAGGTAAATATGTTAGTTCTAGAACTCTTGTTCTACAACTGTTCTAGAACATTGTTCTAAGCAAACCAAACACATTCTAGAACTTGTTTTTATTCTTAAAGTCTTCTTGAAATAGTAACGAACATTTTTATAAAAAAAACTAGGAAGTTCTACAACTGTTCTTATAGTATTCTTGTATATTTTTAGAACATTGCAAGGACAAAATAAGTTGAAAGAAACTTATAGAAAATGATTCAAATACAGTTCTAGAACGTTTGTCTTACTTTTTAGAACTAGTTAATTCTACAAATGTACTAATAATTCTAGAACATTTTGGAACTTCTCAAGTGCAAAACTTAATAATTTAAAGAAATATTTACATTTACTATTCAAATTTAGAACTAGAACTTATGTAGTACTTAAATAGAACCAGGAAGTTCTAAAAATGGTGTAAAAATCCAGAACATTTTAGACCGTTTAAAGAGCAAGCGTGATATAACCAGATGAATGGTTGGGAAAACATGGCTGCTAGATTTAAAGGGATTATGAAAGCTCTTCAGAAAACATTTGTTTGGCAATCTCTAGATGGCAAACATGATAGTTTTATTGTCTGAGACAGTGGGTAAATCTGTGAAACAGATTCTCTAAGATTTTCAATGTTGATTATTGCTGGGGTCGTTGTTTGTTTTAGCAAATGTAATACAATGTTTAAATGGGTGGTGTAACAGGGTGGCTTGTTACCACAATACAAAGATGGCATTGCTTACTATAAACAGAGGCTGAGCAGTTAACATACATTGAGTTTCCTAAAAAATACAATGTAACAGTTTTGCAATGAATGCTGTTTATTATTCAATTCACTGATATTCTGGAGAAATGTTTTACTAAAATTCACTGAACCAGCAAGTTGTACAAAAGCTATAAAATATTCAAGGTCATTTCTGGAACATTTCTAGAACAAGCATGTCATAACCAGATGGATGATGGGAAAACATGGCTGCTAGAATTGGAGGGATTATGAAAGCTCCTAAAAAGTGTGTCAGTTTCTAGATGGCAAATATGTAGTGTTAGTGTCTGAGACAGAGAGTAGGCCTGAGACACAGTGTCTAAGGCTTTTAATGTTAATTGTTGCTGTGGTTGCTGTTTATCCAAGCTGAAATGCATGACAATGCTTTGAAATGGGTAGGGTAACAAGGTGGCGATAACTGATAACATTCAGGACAACTTAGGGCCTCTGTTATTGGGACTGGTACTTGTTCTAGTAGATCAGAATGAGTTCAGTAATTCGTCTTCTTCATCTCTTCTTTTCATAACTAACAGTAAATATTCCGACTTACGGGTTTAAAATGTCAATATATGTATATGATCTGACAGTCGTTATAATGTTTCCTTCATAATAATTCTTCTTCAGTTGACGTTTATTAATTTATTGTGTCACCTGCATGAGCATGAGCGACACTTTTGGATTACATTTTTGGGGTTTAACACCATGTCTACAGTATTTCATATATATATAAAGGTGGCATTTCATGGAATCATATTCCCAAATGATCTACTATAAGGCTAGGGAAATGTGGCTTCTTCTCAATAATATTCCTGACCAGGGCCATTAAATATCTACTAGAAAAATTCAGTGACATTTATTTAACCCTATATGGGACATTTTGGGAGGAGGTGTTCTACAGTTGTTCCAGAAAAGTTCAGATTTTTAGAACAGTTATAGAACAAACCTCTAGAACATTTCACAAACTACTAGAACATTTCTGGAATTAATCTGAAAGTATTCTAAAATGCTCTAGAATAATTCAGGGGCATTATAGAACGTTGTATGGGACATTTTGAAGAGGTGTTCAACAGTTGTTCCAGAAAAATTGTACAGGTTTGTTCTAAATCATTATAGAACAAACCAAGGTTCTAGAACAGTTATAGAACAAACTATTGGAACATTTCTGAAATTGTTCTGGAACCATTCTAAAAGTGTTTTAGAATAATTCAAGGATATTTAAAGAATGTTAAATAGAACATTTTGAGGGGTTTGCTCTACATCAGTTCTAGAACAAACCAAGGTTAATTCGAGAACAGTTCTAGAACAAACCATTAGATTTTTTGGAATTGTTCTGGAACCATTCTATAAATGTTCTAGAAGAATTCAGGGACACTTATAGACCGTTAAATGGGACATATAAAAAGTATTCTTGTTTATACAGGAAAAATTTCATGCAAGTAAGAGCTTTTGAAAGATATATCCCCTTAAAATGCGACTCTATAAGGTAAAGGGTTAAATAAAAAAATATTTACATTTGCTTGCATTATCATCTGACTTGTGAGCTAAATAAAACATGTACGATGTCTATATGAACTTTATGGCATGGATAAACTCTTGGCATATCTTTGACGGCCAGGTAAAAGAAGGAATCGAGAAGTATGCATATATATCTATATTTGACGGTCTGAATGGGAGAGGTCTGGTATTCACTATTCATTAAATATTTAGCCCATTATTCATCTCATTAAATTTAAGGTTATACATTAAAATAAGACCAATTATTCATCAAAAGTTAGAAAGGTGGCAAAGAAATCTGTTTATTCACTATTCATTATTTTTTCTTCAATTCATTAAAAATAGGATTATTCATTAATTTTTAGGCCCTCATTATTCACTATTCATTATTATTTGGCTCATTATTCACTATTCATTATAAAAAGGGACATTATTCACTAATCATTACCCCATCCAGACCCTCATATTTCAAATGCATTAAATAGTTGGTATATGATACTGCAATGTCAGGCTAAAATGCCACAAAACATGATAAAGTTTAAAGTTATATTTAACGGCCAAGGAAAACACTGAAATATAGAAGTATGTTTAATTATTAAATTTTATATTCCAAATACATTAAATAGTTGGTGGAAAAAAAGGTATAGACATGGAAAGTTTTGAAGTTATATTTGACGGTCAAGAAAAACAACGAAATGGAGATATATGTATGTACTTAAATTTAAAATGCATTAAATATACTGAACGAAACTTCTAAACCGCCACTCAATATTTTCTCAAATATCTTAACATATATGATACATAAATGTCTACAATTTACACTCAATATGGAAAAAATCAATTAAACTGAACCTGTCAAAATTTCATTTCATAAATTGATATTAACATGCTCAATTGATAGACTGTATAAAGGCACCATCGCATTTCATTTTCACCAAAACGCTGAAATTTGAACTCATCGCTTAAAATCAAGTATTCCAGGGACCTAACGTGAAACACACCAACTTTATGGTGTTATAAATTGGCATTATTGAACATTTTTGGGTTTCACTTTTATTAAGTAAGAATTTTCAGATTATCCAGAGTGTTCCTAAGGAAGCCCATATGACATTAAACAACACAAGAATGCTTTATGGAGATGACATGTTTTTGTCCACAATATCATTGGAACTTTCTGGTGCTGTAAATGGACATTATTGAGCACTATCGTGTTGATTTAGTAATATAAAGTAGTAATTTTCATGCAATTCAGTGCTCCTATGGAGGCCTATATGGCCTAAAAGAACACAGAAATGTGTTTATGGTGATAAAATGTTTTTTATCGACAAAATTATTGAAACATCCGTCACCCATTAAGCGTGTACTGTACATCAATCTCGACACTTCCGACGTTCAAATGCAGCATTTGTGCATCACCGCACCAAAGTATGGGGGACTATACAGAAAATTTTATGACACTCAATACTCAGTTTTTGTCGATTTTTCTCGTCATACGAGTGCAAAAATGAAAAATGACCGACAGGTTGTGGTGTAAACTGTCGGCTCTATCAAAACATGCCAAACCTTGTGATAAATTATGAATCAGTCTCAGCGAGGCCCCTATTTCTATTTAACCTACAGCCCGACCCCTCTACTTTATACTCATGCAACCCAAACGTTGTTATTTTTTGTGATAAAATAAAGTTGTCCGATAGTTGTCGATAAAAATTCGAGTATACACAAGGCGAAAAAACATTTAGCATTGGTATACCTCTTCCATATTAACCTGATCCTGACCTTTATGCATGAATAAATTATTACAGTACTAACACTGAATATATAGTTTTTCGTGATGGATCGCGTGTAATCGGTATGTTTCGAGCAATTACGGAAATAAACGTCTTGGTACAATTGGGATGAGATCCATTGATAACTCAATGTGGTTGTACTTTCCACGGTAGTCTTGTGGTTAGTCAGCATAGCTACAGATACGTAAATTATGGGTTCGAATCTTGGTCGACGCAACTTTTTTTATTACATTTTTCTTTGTTTTTATGCCAAAGAAATGCACATAAACACAAAAAATGTAAGTTCACGCTTTCTTTGAAAATGTAATGACTAACAACTTATTGATGCTTGGAGTTTGAATTTAGTTTGCGAATAGGTCTACACCCGTGCTTTTGCCTCCAAAGCAAAATAAATAAGTTATTGCAGATTGTAGCATTTCTCAGCAAGGAGGTCCATATATGAGCCACGACATGAGATTTTCAACAATGTGGTATGTGCGACAAGCAAAGGCGCAGACCAGCATGCGCATACGCACAGTCTGATCAGAGCCTTTCCTAGTCACTTGAATATTCTATGCCTGGTAAGCTAATGAATTAACAGCTTTTAGTTTCAATTCTTAAAAGGAGGGTGCACAGACTCACCTGCGCCTATTCGTGTCAAAATGCCACATTGTTGGAAATATCATGTCGCAGCTCATATCTTAAAAACTGAAGAGGCGACAGGTGATTGTTGAAGTACAGTGTTACGGATCCTACGAGTGAATGTTATTGTCACCAAAGAGATCAAATTAATTGAAATGGAGAAACAATTTGCAAAAGGAGAAATTTTAATAAAAATAAAACAAAAGTCTTTAAAGTAGTTACAAAAATAAATGTCGCGTGCAAGATTCGAACTAACAACGCAGAGCTTAAAAATATAAGTGTGCAATATTCACGTGTTCTACCCACTGAGCCACCCAAGCAACTGATAGCCAATTGAGTTTTATAGCGGTATATACATATATTGTGATAAAAAGCACCATTTGCATTTCTGTATTAGTCGTACGATGAACGCCGAAGATATATTTAGATGCTCAATCGGCTGTGAAATTAGGTTAATGATAAAGTCCAGGGTCAGGTTACTATTTTCAAGGTATACCACGTGCAAAACAGGTATTTGTACTCTATCGTTACGCATAAATGAACATCCTTATTGAATCAAACTTTGTTATGTTCAACCGACGGATACATGTGCCTAAATATATTGTTTGTCAAAATTGACCCGAGACATATGAATATTCAATGACCTTTTACTCAGTCTTTGTGAATCTTCGTAAAGAGTGCGCTTGAGATTGTTGCACAATTACTAACTTGAAAGAAAATAATAACAATTCCCCGATAGCCAAGTGGATAGTTGAGTGTTTTAGCACTCAAAAGATGTGGGTTCGAGTCCAGTAGCATTTAAGTATACATATTTTTTTTCCTTTTTTTTGTTCCATTTGCTAGTTTCTTCGTCTTTATTCTTGATTTTGTGCACACCTGGATACATTTATTTGAATTTGACATGGGTATATGTAACACCTACAGCAGCGTGATTAATTTCAATAAGCCTTCATGTGATTAACTCTTTGCACGCTGAATATTTTTTGAGACTTTTGTTATCATCTGCTGACTTTTTATTAAAATAAACTTTTTAAAAAATTCTTACAGGAACACAATCAGAGTGCCAAATGGTCTGTATCCAGATCAGAACTGACATTCTGTTGGTACTGAACTGGGTCCAAACTATTTGCAAATGTTATCAGCTGACAAGGGAAGAGTGGGGAACTTGGGGAATAATGAATATAAAAGCGGCTAAATGCAAATGAAAGATGTAAAGCTTATCAAAAGATGATGTGAAATATATGAACAATATTAACTTAAAAAAGAAAGCAATTTGACAATTATATAAATAGTTCCTTCCAAATTTCGATCCAGGTATGCTTGATTTGTAAGTAGTCAACTAACAACTAGGCTATGGGCAATTTGCATTAACGAGTTGACATTTTCGTCATATTCTCTGTTAAAGCGTGACCAAGATCGGAGTACTCCACGAAAACGCACGAATATCACGAAGATTTCGGCGAAAATTAATCAGTCTAAGGTCAATTTTGGCAGACTATACTGTGTTAAATATCATGTCAAACAGTTTAATAATAAATGAGCTATATTTAAAATATGTGTTGTGTTAACTGGCGGTTTAGAAGTTTCGTTCAGTATACTTGTAGATTGCAGTGACAGATTAAATAAGTTTAAAACATTTTGATGAAAAGGTCATCTCTTCGTTAGTTTGAAAATGTTCATGAAACTACACTTAAAGAATTCCAAAAAATTATATGGGCCTTGACGCGAGAAAACCTGTCTTCGGGAGTTTGCGAACAACACAGGCACAGACCAGCCTGCGCATCCGCACAGACTGATCAGCGCCTTTGTTATTCGCGTATCGAGAAGTAATATATCTTGACTTGCTACGAGCGAAATTTCAATTTTCTAGCTAGTCTCTGTAGCTGAAGATACTGGTTTGAAACTAGTTTTGTCGGAAACCACGAAGACAGATTTTCTCGCGGCGAGGCCCAATTATAATCTTTGTCCTGCTAAACCCGGAATATATCGTTTTTTATCAGTGAAGATCCAGATCAGCTGTCTGTTGATGAATCCATCTGATCAGGATCTTTACTATTTGCCATTTTATAAACTACTGTATTTATTGAAATTTAAATGGCTGAATATGTCATTATCAATTTACTCAACGAGACAATGGCATTGGTCTCTAATGCCTGCAATACCTAGTAATTATAATCATACTTTGCTCCGTTTGACTTTAAAGATGCCGCAATTTGTACTATACAATTAACTCATTGCATGCTGGGTAATTTTTCATGCTTTTGTTGTCGGCTGCTGACTTTTTTCAAAAAAATCTTTCTGGAACACTATTAGAGTGTCAGACGGTGTTGATCCAGATCAGGACCGACATGTCGATTATAATCTAGGTCTAAATAGTTTGCAAATAAGATCAGCATACGCCAAAAGTCGCAGCTAGCAAGGAAAGAGTAAATGGCAAAATCTAAATTTTCACTCCTTGATTAAAGGCATGTGAAATGGGTTGTGTGGCATCTCTAGATGTTATTGACCTTGGTGAGGACAAGGAACTGAGTGAATATCTACACGAGGATGATATTCGTCTGGTGCAGATGAGCTGGGAACTACTACAAGATGATCTGGGGAAAGTTGGGGTCATCATATTTCGAAGGTATTATTTTACTTTACTGAATATAAATGCTCTTGGATAGTACACATACTAGGGAATCCCCAAATTCAAGTAGAAAGAAGCAAAACTCCAATGGTATAAGGAATGATTAAACAGTATCTGGTCCATGTTCCACAAGCATGATGCATGAACGAAACCTTTTGGGCATGCTAGCGATTTAGCGATAGATTATCTCCCTTAATATCCGTCGCCATTCTGAGTCCTGTAATGTTAGTTCAAGCTATTGAAAATTGTTGCAACACTGGGGTCTTTTACGCACCTGGCGACCTAAGATATCAACAATGTGCTCAATCCTTATATTTACATTCTATATTATCAATCTTTGTTTAATTATCTTCCACCCAACCCCGTTAGTTATCCTTATAAAATGAAGTATTTTATTTGTAACGGAGGTGTTGGAACAGCCAGGGAGCGAAACTCATGAGCATAACGTCGTGCTGATACGTCAATGACTTCACACAATTGTCGTTAAACAAAGAACGTTATGGTATATATATATAGATGACCCCCAAAAACCAGAAAACTATCGACCAATAAGCTGCCTTGGGAAAACATTTACATCAATCATTAATAACAGAGTTAAAACATATGCAGAAAATTATGACTTAATATCGTGGTCACAGGCAGGATTCAGAAAACATCATTCAACTACAGATAATCTATTTATTATAAAATGCCTAATTGACATTGTGAGAGCCAGAAAGAAAAATATTTTGCTGTTTCATCGATTTTAAACAAGCATTTGACACTGTTTGGCGTAAAGGACTTTGGTTCAAGATGTTAGAAAGTAAAATAAATGGCAAATGCTTTAATATTATATTTAATCTATACCAAGATATTAAGTCTAAGATAACAACTAAAGAAGGGTCATCATGTTTTTTCAATTGTACTTTAGGCGTCTGGCAAGGAGAAATTTTATCACCATTTCTTTTCTGCATCTTTTTAAATGATTTAGAGACTTTCTACATCAAAATAATGTATCCCCAATAAGGCTAGATGTCAATAATGAGGAAATTAGGATTTTTTTAAAACTGTTTTTGTTACTCTATGCAGATGACACTGTTTTATTTAGTGATAACGAGATTGACATGCAACAAGCATTAAGTGTATTTGAAACATATTGTAATGAATGGAAGCTGACTGTAAACACTGAAAAACAAAAATTGTGATTTTTGGACAAGGAAGAAAAACTAATGCTTATCATTTTAAAATTAATATGAAAGAAATTGAAATAACAAAGGATTATAAATATCTTGGTATTCTTTTTGCACAGTCAGGATCACTTCTAACATCAAAAAAGCATATTGCAGAACAAGGCAGCAAGGCTATGTTTTCACTTTTAAGAAAAATAAAATGCTTACAACTACCCTTCGACATGCAAATTGATCTATTTAATAAAATTGTTAAGCCAGTTCTCTTATATGGAAGTGAAATATGGGGATTCGGAAATTTGGACATATTAGAAAGAGTACAGTTAAAATTTTATAAATATATTTTCAATCTAAAAACATCAACACCATCTGCAATGATATATGGGGAATTGGAAATTTTACCATTAAGAAGTGACATTCAGTGTAGAATGATATCATTTTGGGCAAGGATAAATGAAGATGTTAAAGAAAACGAACGTAAATTATCACCAATGATCTATAAATTAGTATATAACCTCCAAAATACTAATAATTGTAAATCCCAATGGATAGATAGTCTTAAAAATCTTATATGCTCACTTGGCTTTGGAGGTATTTGGTATTCACAGAGTTTCACAAATAAAACCAGGTTTGTTAAAGCCTGCAACCAGAAACTGAAGGATATATTTACCCAAGAATGGTTCGCATTAATAGAAGCTTCATCATCAAGCAATATATACAAAATTATAAAAACTAAATTCTAACAAAGTTCATACATTTCACAATTATCCCCATACCATACAGCTGTCTTTTCGAACAAGGAACCATCGCCTACCTGTTGAAGTAGGTAGATGGAGAGGGATTGCAGTACATGAACGTCTATGTACATATTGTAATGATGACATAGGTGACGAATTCCATTTTTTATTATAATAGCCTTAAAAGCATCAGGGCGTGACTGCACTAACAATAATGAACTGCTCCATAAAATAGGGGTGTTACAACGTTATGCCATGCAGTTATCCGTATTTACAAGAGAACTTTTACAAGCGACTCAATGGCGCAGTAAGTATAACGGTTGTACTCAAAAATATGAAAACAAAAATGAAGATTACAGTTGAGGGTTCGAGTCCAACTAAAACCCTTTTTATTTATCTTTTATTTTGTGCTTTCGCAAAGCTGCAGGAAAGATTTGTGTTTACATGTTTGCAGAAAAAGCATGTTTTGATGAATTATGCACTTGTAAAGCGACTTCACTTCGTAAAATGGCGAAGCATGTATGGAGATACAGCGACGATGCAGGAGCTATTATTGAAAACGTGTACAAGTTCTGCATGGAGGAAAAGAAGTCTGGAATGAAACTGTCACTGAATTGTGTATGGGACAGGACAGAGGCCTTACTGGCGTTAGCAGATCTACCGCTCAGAAAATTGTGGAAGAGAAGAAGAAGGCATAGGAAGAGCAGCAACAACCAAAGCAACATCGAAAGTGTCACTGGAGGACTTTGACCAGGGTGTTGTATGGAGGACCATCGTCAGCATATACTCCTTGAAGAAGGTTCTGTCAACCCTTGATAACATCAGAACAGAGCTGTTACGCTGGCAGCAAGGGTCGTCTTCGCAAAGATCTCCTTCATATGAAGTTTGTTTACACACGCTGCGGGGTGAATCAAAAAGTGCTGATGGAGAGACAAGATGTAGTTCTCAGCAGGATCAGATACCTTCGCATGGTAAGAGAGTTGAGAGAGGTGGGTATGAAACTTACGTTCATACCAGCCACGCTGTTCCGAAATGCTGGCAAGATAGTACTTCTGGACTAAATATAACCTTTTTCTAAAGATAATTTGAGAATAGTGGAATTGCACGACCCTTGGTTCTGCACTATAATCACTATTTCGTCCACTCGTCCGTCCGTTAACAGTTCGTGAAAATGTTCATAGTTCTTGACAACAAAGTATATTTTGACCACATTTTGCATGCATATGTCATTCCCTAACCACTGGTATGTATGGAAGAGGGTTTCATTCAAATTGGCAAACATTCAACGTTGGCGTGCATACTAGTATCTTCATAGAATTATTTATTCATTTGTACTAAATATGCTTCACTTTTATAGTTTCAGGTGAAAGAATGGTCAAACTCCATGCTGGGTACAATGTGGGATTCGTACCCAACGCACGAAAAAAAAAATCATTTTATAATATGTAAAACTTGATTTCCTATATCAAAGTAATAAAATATCAATTAAATTGCAAGAAAAAAAAAACAAGTTCGAATAGAGGCTCGAACTCACGACTTTGCGTGTTTCAGGAAAGCGTTTTTAACCACTGCACCAATGAGACAGGTATAAACTGAACAGAGCCTTTAAGGATATGAAGAAGTCTTACATAACAGTTAACGATAAATTATCTGCTCAACCCAGAAAAATGGACTCGACCAAAGGTAAATACTGAGAGGTCACAAATGAATAATAGTATGCAAACAATTTCACGAATCAAGAACCAAATACATAAAATCTTATTATTACAGGCATCCTAATATTTTAAAGTTCGAACAATTAATGAACGCAACAAACTTAAGAGAACTCAAAAGATTATGTATATTCATAAACCTTATCATGAAAACTGTAAACGCAGGTTAACACACACACACAGACACACACACACACACACACGCACGCACGCACGCACGCACTATTTCGATATTTTCTTTTCATATTCCATATGTCTCTTGTTTGTGTTTATATGATTGCACTACCTGACCATACTTAAACGTGATTTAAAAGTACCTCTCTTATTATTTACATTTACATAGTGTTTATCCGAACTGTTCTCTCTCAATTCATCTTGCATTTTGTTTCGGCAAGAGCTTGGGAGGACAGATTGAGGATAAAACAAAGTTTATTGCCCCACCCAATAATCACTAGGGCATCACAGCGATGACATTCCAACAACGAGGCATCGTCGACTTTGCCTTGGTGTAATGACATCTCTGTGAAGCCCTTCGGTTCCCTGAAAAGTGGGGTAGGTACTATTGTACTATTATCTATTATACTGTTAAATATTGTATGTTTATATAAATAAAATCGTTTCTATTTGCTGTACATATAAGCAAACTAAAAAAAAGGTAGAGAATATTAAGGCTACATCCATTTTGAAAAATGGTTATATATATACATTATCATTGTTAACCCATAAAGCTGAAATTGATTCTATACAGACCCACCCTTATAATCGCGACGTCCTTTTTGTTGGACATGGGCAAACAGAGCAGACCCAGATCAGACACCACACAATGCGGCGACTGATCTGGGTACCCGCTGTTTATGTATACAGAATTCTCAATGCTACAGTTATGTGATACTCACCGAGGCGATGTCTAGCAAACGCAACATGTGCTTTATTGAAAATCATACCAAATGATAAAAGCAAAATGAGTAATAAACCCTTTAGTTATATATGAAATAGATATACTGATTATTTTATTTACACAAAACCAAATGCACTAATGTGCTCGAGATATGCACTTTATTTTGCAGTGCTGACCAAATTGTTAAATATATAGTTAGTCTCCCAAGGAAGTTTAATTAACATTCCAAAATATTTTCAGTAATTTCTAATACATCAGTATGTTTTATATATATATATATATATATATATATATATACAGAGGGATATAGTGAATCGACTGAGCCGATAGATGCTGTAAATATTTTGCCTCTAGCGAGATTCGAACCCACGACCTCGACAACACCGCCTAGCACTACACCAGACATTGACGCTACCAACTGCGCCTCTGAGACATCCCCAAAAAAGGATGTTCAGGAAGCGCTTATATTGACGACGCCTGATGCAGTACATGTCGTATATTGGTTCCTTTTCAATGCATGGCATCTATTTCGTTCGCAAGTGAAAGCCTGATGGATCCAAGGATACAAGTGAAATTAGATAAATATCAGAAGTGTGGAAATATAATTTCACAAACATCATTGCTTTCGAGCTACACAGGATCAGAAACTGATGCAGATTCAGACAGACAATAAATACAGAGGGATATAGTGAATCAACTGAGCCGATAGATGCTGTAAATATTTTGCCTCTAGCGAGATTCGAACCCACGACCTCGACAACACCGCCTAGCACTACACCAGACATTGACGCTACCAACTGCGCCACTGAGACATCCCCAAAAAAGGATGTTCAGGAAGCGCTGATATTGACGACGCCTGATGCAGTACATGTCGTATATTGGTTCCTTTTCAATGCATGGCATCTATTTCGTTCGCAAGTGAAAGCCTGATGGATCCAAGGATACAAGTGAAATAAGATAAATATCAGAAGTGCGGAAATATAATTTCACAAACATCATTGCTTTCGAGCTACACAGGATCAGAAACTGATGCAGATTCAGACAGACAATAAATACAGAGGGATATTGTGAATCAACTGAGCCGATAGATGCTGTAAATATTTTGCCTCTAGCGAGATTCGAACCCACGACCTCGACAACACCGCCTAGCACTACACCAGACATTGGCGCTACCAACTGCGCCACTGAGACATCCCCAAAAAAGGATGTTCAGGAAGCGCTGATATTGACGACGCCTGATGCAGTACATGTCGTATATTGGTTCCTTTTCAATGCATGGCATCTATTTCGTTCGCAAGTGAAAGCCTGATGGATCCAAGGAAACAAGTGAAATAAGATAAATATCATCAGTTTCTGATCCTGTGTAGCTCGAAAGCAATGATGTTTGTGAAATTATATTTCCGCACTTCTGATGTTTATCTAATTTCACTTGTATCCTTGGATCCATCAGGCTTTCACTTGCGAACGAAATAGATGCCATGCATTGAAAAGGAACCAATATACGACATGTACTGCATCAGGCGTCGTCAATATCAGCGCTTCCTGAACATCCTTTTTGGGGATGTCTCAGTGGCGCAGTTGGTAGCGTCAATGTCTGGTGTAGTGCTAGGCGGTGTTGTCGAGGTCGTGGGTTCGAATCTCGCTAGAGGCAAAATATTTACAGCATCTATCGGCTCAGTTGATTCAATATATATATATATATATATATATATATATATATATATATATATATATATATATATATATATATATGCTATGACTTATGATACATGTACATGTGACCTCAATATTCAAAAATATGCTACTATGTTATGTATAGAATATGTTGAATCTCTAGCTGTATACAGTGTGTACCAGAGAAATAAAATAATTTTGACTTGACTCGACTTGACTTGGTACACTGCACTAAATATTCGTGAAATCTGGCACGCCTTTTGTGGGGAGAGTATATACTTTACATTAGAGCTAAGATTACGTCATTCTTCAATATTCGTTGATTGACAGGTGTTATGGCGCGTTTGATTAAAAAATGCGAGTCATAGTCCGTTTTAATGGAGATGGCCAAGGTGATAAATTCCGGTACCAGGTTGATACCAGATGGGTTTGCTTCTTGGACCCCCTTGAAGAGATATATATAATTTACGAAACATGTTGTTTCGTAGTATGCCAGTTTGAAGGGATATAGTGCGGGATTGAGCTGGGAAACATGTAGTTATTATTCACTGAAACTAACCGGCAATGATGATATTTTAAAATGAGGCCCGTTTGGTAAATTTTGTATGTATAGCTTTCGAACAATATGTTAAAATGTTTACATTGTCGTCTATGGAAATGATTTGCATCGAGAAATGCAAGCATCCAGAAATGTTGGTTTCATCTAAGGCAACTTCACTGAGAATGTAAATATTTCTTAAATGAATGATTGTTATTAACAGCTTATCATGTGAGGTTTCAGAAGCATAAAATCTCTAAATTGGAACTTACGTGGTTATATGAACATGTCATATCATAAGTAGTCGGCCAGCATGTTATTCTGTTTGTTTTCCTTAAAACTCTTTGCATGCTGGGTAATTTTCCATGCTTTTGAGTCGTTTGCTGATTTTTTTCAAAATCAACTTTTTTAAAGAAAAATATTGCAGGAATAACACCAGAGTGTCAACCAGTTTGGATCAAGATCAGGACCGATATCCTGTCGGTCCTGATCTGAATCCAAACTGCTTGCAAAGGTTATCAGCGACGACAAAAGAATTATGATTTTTTTTCAGATTATTTTCACAAAATCACCATTTAAAGAAGTTGTTCACAAAACTGATAACAAGCGAGGTTTCTGGAGAAGTTTTCTTGAATGAAGAATTACTACAGAACCATGCAAGAATAGTTATGGAATCTCTGAGTGCCGCTGTTGAATGTCTACACGATAGCAAACAACTAACAGCCCTGCTCATTGAAATCGGAGAAAGACATGCTATGTATGGTGTTAAACCACACATGATACGGGTATGGTGCCTATCATTATTACTACTGTAAAGCCCTGTTCTCACTGTCCCGGTTTAAGGTGCCGGTTCACCCCAGTTTGATGATCCGGGATGAACCGTGATGAACCGTGTCACAACCATGGCGGCAGCGTGGACAACCTTGGAGATCCGGGATGAACCGTGTTGAACCGTGTTAAACCGGCTCATGTCCCCGGTTGTTTTAAAATGTTTAAAACAACCGGGACTCACCGAGAGTAACCGGGAAGACTGTCAAATACCGTGATAAACCGGGAAGACGCCGGGAGCAACCGTGTCTCCACCGGGACGGCGCCGGGGCGATACCGGCGTAATCCGGGAACATCCGTGTCTCCACCGTGATAAACCGTGCGGTTCCACTGCCTATGTATATGTAATAAAATGCAAAATAAAAATGAAAAGTCCCCCCTGCTGCACCTAAAATGAAAGTGGATTCATCCAAATGATAAGGATGGGAAAGACCATTCGTCACAAGTTGGTTTAATTGTCAGCAGTATAAATGTGCTCATTTACAAAGCTTATGAATAAATGCACTTATAGTTACTGAAGAGTCAAGTATATATGAGCCACGACATGAGATCTCCAACAATGTGGTAGTTGCCATTAGCAAAGCCTCAGATCAGCCTGCACCTAGGCGCAGTCTGATCAGAGCCTTTGCTTGTCGCTTGATTATTCTATGACTGTTAAGCTACTGAACGAACACTTTTACAGCTTAATTGGGGACTGCACGGGCTTGCCTGAGTCTACACTTCTCAAAATATCACATTGTTAGAAATCACATGCCCCGCTCAAAGTGTTTATATACTTTTACGAAAAAGCAAGACAATCTGGGCCTAGAATTACAATGTATCCTTAAAGTTAAGGAGTACTTAAGTTAAGTATTGAATTTCCAGGATGCGAAAAATAACGTTTCCAAACTGATTAAAACCAAAATAGTTTCATTTTTTCTGTAGATCACAATGATATCTTTGACCATGAGTACTGCATCGGTCTTGGCAATTTATTAAGCATTTAATGTACATGTTGAAGTATCAAGACTTAAATTAAGTCTTCTTTAACTTTAAGGAGGCATTGTAATTCTGGGCCCGGATCAACAACATTTAAATCTCGTCGTAAGAAAACAGGTCTGCTTCTGCTTATTTGTCATGCAAATGAGCTGCGAGGTTACTAGGCAATTTTGCTTTCGCTACACATATCATGATTCCTCTAGTAACTTGTATATGGATGTGCAGTCCAATTTGTGTCATAACTGTTATGCGATAGAGACAGAAGAAAACTGATGTCACTCCACGTTTTTATCCTGGTTTTATAGTGTAGAGTAGCACCGGGACGCAACCGTGGCCCTACCGGCATGTAACCGTGGCGCAACCGGCAGTTACCGGGACATCACCGTAAACAACCTGGGTAACACCGGGGTATACCGGCACGAACCGTGGCTCCACCGTGCTGCACCGTAAGTGCTCTGTGGTGAACCGGTGCTCAACCGGCGTCTTGCTTTCTCGAGAACCGGGGCTACACCAGGCTAACGTCGGCACAGTGAGAACGCAATTTATTTTTTATGAAATGTGTCCCGGTGCATTACGGTATACCGGCTGTCCTGCATCGGGATGAACCGTGGCCACACCGGCAAAGTGAGAATGGGGCTTAACTGTTTACTCTTCGGCTAGATGTCGTATGCTGTGTGTCGTCTGCAGTTTTTTAACGTTTCTGTAGCAAACTGCATTCTGAACTTGGTCCACACTGTTTGTATGTATGTCGAAATCAGTTCATGACGTAAGCATTTACATGCAGCAGACGACGACATTTTTAGACGCGCATTATGTATTTTATCATGTCGCACAATCAAATGTTTAAGAAATAGATCAGCTCCAGCAGTGAATTGTTGAGTAATAATTCACTGTTTGGAGGTCAGTTGTAAAGAAGATCAAATCACGAGCGCGCAGCGCGAGTGATTTATCTTCGTACAACTGACCGACAAACAGTGAATTATTACTCAACAATTCACGCACCGGAGCTGATCTATTTCGATTCTAACACACAATAAACGACGAAAATACATTCGAAGTCTTCAGCTTCTTCCAACTTTCCGCCATTGCACTGAAGAACTCCCGCCAATACTTAGACTACGTCGCATACGTTTACATTTAATTGTAACGTCTTTCCAGCGTATAAACGACGTTACACCGTCTAACGCCATGAATGACGTCATTTTCCAGTGACGTCAGCTATCACACACTTCAGCAGTGAATTATTGTCCGATATATCACAGTTTGTTACCGTTGGCTCTATAGGCGAGGTGTGTTAGAATATCATATATGCCTTCTTTATTCACGTGGCTACATGTGCATACAGTAATGCCGGAACGAGGGTGCTGCAGGTAGATAGAAATGTAAAGTTCAAAACACACCCATTTGGTGATTACATGAACCGTAATCTTCCAATAGGCGCCATTGATGCCAAATACTGACCTAACTTATTTGAGCATTGTGTGGTACTCGTTTACCAAATGCGTCATGAAGTTATGTGATTTCCCTGATTGATTGATTCATTCCTGAATCAATCTGCGTCATCACGTGTCATTGAAACACTTCAATGACCTGATCATGTGCAAACATTTTGCAAAAATGTTTTAATGAAGCAAAATAGTATCATTCTATGGCTAAATACTATAATACCAATCGTACTTATGGTTTGACTATCAAAGATGATTTGATGTCTCCACAGATGAATTATATCCTTTTGTCGCTCGCTACTTTTTGAGTAATGCATATCGCGTATTTACACAATACCCATTGTGCCATGTACAGACATTGAGGTATGCATGCTCAAAGGGAAGCTACTCAAACTGATTTGTTTTTATTCTTCGCCAACTTATCGCATATTATGGGTTTATGTTCCAACACATTAAGTGTGGATCAGTCGTCACTGTTTGTAATAATTGATCTAAAAAATCATGTGGACAGCGAAGACTCTGATCAAACTGAACTGATGCCTAGGCTGATCTCAGTCTCTCGTGACGTACAGCCACATTGTCACACTGGTGGTTTTCTCTTGTCGCTGTTCTAGTCCTTAACTCAGATAAATAATGCCTTTAGCTTAAAACAAATCTAAAAATGATTAACTTGCTTTCAGTCTCATCAAGTCACTCAAAAAATCATATATTTATATTTTCAGCTTATGTGGCCACCTATATCTATCGCACTGAAAGAGTCGCTTGGTCACGTGATCACACCTGAAGTCAACAAGGCATGGGAACGTGTATTCATCTATATCGGAAGTAAAGTTATGGAAGGCATTTCAAAATGGACTGATACCAAGCAAAAGCCAAACGGCTGGACATAACAATTCCAAATAAAATAATATGAACCAGTCCATAGGATAGTGTTTCATATGGCATCCAAGCAGGCATATGAAATTTAAAAAAAAAACGTCGTATCAACGTCAATGCGATGCCATGCCGTCGCAAAGCATCGTCGTATCAACATGTGCCGTCGCAAAACAACGTCGTATCAACGTCAATACGATGTCATGCTATCGCAAAAATAACATCGTATTAACGTCAATACGATGGCATGCCGTCGCAAAAACAACATCGTATTAACGTCAATGCGATGTCATGCCGTCGCAAAACAACGTCGTGTCAATGTCAATGCAATGACATGCCGTCGCAAAACAAACGTCGTATCACCGTCAATACGACATCATGCCGTCGCAAAACAACGTCGTATTAACGCCAATGCGATCTCATGTCGGCAAACAACTTCATATCAACGTCAATGTGACGTCATGTCGCCGAAAAACAGCGTCGTATCAACGTCAATGCAACGTCATGACGTCGCGTTGACGTTGATACGACGCTGTTTTAAGTGTGTTCTTGTTGGGATATACGTCAAATGTACATACACATTCATCCTGATATGATGGACAATATTTCTAGTGTATGATCTTAATCCATTTAAAGTAAGAAAGACGACAAAGATCAGGAATCAATACAATCAAGTACCACACCCACCCAGGATACCAAATGGGAAAGTAACAAAATCACCATAAATATCACAAACAAGACCCGAGGCCAGCCCATTCCCAACTGGTGACCACAAAGCAGCGATGAACAGACGCGAAAGCATGACAACACAAGTCATAAATACCAGGGTCATTTGGAAAGTTCTTAGCATGGCATCATAACTCCTCAATGCGTTGATAAAATGCTATTCAGTAATACTTTTTGGAAACTAGAATTCAACCGCTACTTGATGGTATAAATTTGTCGGAAAAGGACTTGGCTTGCATGTGCAGAGCATGCTTAAAATGATGGAAGCACTTATCAATTTGTTAAGGATGGGAAAATTCATTTTGCAGGAATAGTTTCATAAGCTCGTAAGAAAGTTTGCAACAATTTTCAACTTAGCTGTTTAAATGCTTCGGCGTCGTGGTTAAGCTAACCATTTGGAGTGTATTAGTAAGCAGATGACTCACGTGCAATAACGATTTTGCATTATTACCCTTTCGATAGACGTTTATGTAGCTGAAAATAATTCCTTAAAGCGTTAATTGGTTTGACTGAAATCTGTTAATGAGATCTAAAGCCCATGTTTCTGACCATAGCGCAATTGGTAGAGTACACACTTTTAACCATGTCAGCCTGACCAGTAGAAGTAAAGAGAAGTCATTCCGACATTATGCGTTTGATTGTGATTCCTGATCGGTCAGTATATATACATTTGAAGAGTCCTTTGTATATAAAATGGTGACTTCTAAATGCGTACATTTTGCAAACAGTGAGGTCCCAGATGAAATGCTGCATGATGCAGCATTTCATCAGGGTCTACACTATTTTTTAATTAAAGCGATCTTCACAGAAATAATTACAGTTTCATTTGAAAATTAAAGCCTGTGACCCCTTCATATTTACAATGGACCTGACTTTATCGGAGATGCAGGATAGCCCATTATGATCACTAAATATTAAGACAAATGGATTGAAATTACTCCTTCTTCAAACAAACTGTACATTGTAGTCCGGGAGCCAATTCAGCTTAATTACCGGGCACCCCACAAGGACAATTTTCATGGGTGCTGAATTATTCATTAAGGACATGAAACAAGGCCGTCCTCAAAAATTGACCTGTTTGGGCTATGTGAAAATGCACGGTTTCCATGGGAATCCATAGCCGATTCGAGGATGGGGTGTGCCTACAAAATTACTCATATCTCAGCTGTTACTTATCCTAGACTTCTTAACTGTGTACAAATTTAAAGCTTAGACATAGACCTTAAATTACTCATATCTCAGTAGTAACTTATCCGTGTACAAATTCAAAGCTTATACATAGATAGATTGGAATTACTCTTTCTTCCAACAAACTGTATATTGTAGTCCAGGAACCAATTTAGCTTAATTACCGTCCACCCCAAAGACAATTTTTCATGGGTGCCAAATTGTTCATTAGGATCGGTACCCCCTAGATGTGAAACAAGGAAATTTATTGCATTGATAATTTGCATATTCGTGAATAGTTATGTGACCATTAAAAGTGTGATTCGAAATGGGGGTATACCTATAAAATCAATAATATCTCAGCTACTACCACAATTGATACTAAACTAAAGCTCATGCATAGGCCTTTTATTACATGGTCAAATATGTTAATTAACTTATTTGCATAATCTGCGTATTGACGAATATTGATAAAAACATAAGGGAAAATGATTTTTAAAAAAATGTTGCATTTTTGCTTAGATCACCAATGATACAATTTGACAAGTCCATTTATCCAGTAGTCAAAAATGAGGGGAAATCATGTAAATACTATTAACCTGAGGAAGGTGGTTGGAAATTAGACCTACCTTGCACTCATAGGTTTTTTTTAATTCATGCCAAATTGTTTATTTGGCCCCTCTGAATGTAAGACACATGCCTTTAATCCGTGGTCATTTATGCGAATCATCTTTTCTTCTATAATTTGCATATTCATGAATATTAATATAAACAAAAGAATAAAGAGAAAAATTAAAGGGGTGTACCTACATAATGATGTATATCTCAGCTGCGTATTGTTCTATACGGCCAAATCGGGCTAAAACATTAATGAAGACCTTAGAAATACATTAGCTGATGGTCCGTTATGCAAATTGTATAACTTGCATATTCATGAATACTAATAAAAACATTTGAAATGAGAGAAAAATTGCAGAAAAATAAGGGGATTAATTTACAAAATAAATCATATCTCACGGTTGCCTTTAGTCCTAGAGTACAAAACAAATTAACGCTAAAACAAAACACTCTTACCCATATGGTCCGATAAACAAATCACCTAATTTGTATATTCATGAATATGAATGAAATCATTTGAAATGAGAAAAATATTGTAGAACATTCCGGGAGTGTAATTACAAAATCAATCATATCTCAATTGCTAAATTCCCTAGATTATTAATCATGGAACCGAACTATAGCACAAAAGATCTTGAAAAGATCCAAATAGAGGCAGCCAGAATTGCCACTGGAACAACAAAACTTGTATCTATTGCCTCTTTATATAGTGAAATTGGCTGGAATTCTTTGGACACCCGTCGGAAAATGCAAAAATTGGTTCTTTTCTACAAAATGGTAAATCATCTTACACCTCTTTATCTATCTTCTCTTATACCACCCACTGTCAACGAAACATCTCGATATAATCTAAGAAATGCCAATAATATCTCTACAATTAATGCACGAACAAACCAGTATTTCAATTCCTTTCTCCCTTCTACAATTAGAGATTGGAATAGTCTCAGCGAAGAGCATAGAAATTCCACGTCTGTCGAATCTTTCAAACACACCTTAAACAAAACAAATATATCTGTGCCTAAGTACTTCTATGTCGGTGATAGACGTCCCCAAGTATTGCATACACGCCTTCGTACCAAATGTAGTGTCCTAAATTACGAAATATATCTAAAGAACTTAACAGACACACCTTTATGCCGCTGTGGTAACATTGAAAATTCAGAACACTTCTTTCTACAATGTAGATATTATCACAGACAAAGACTAGAAATGATACAAACTATTTCTCCACTTTGCCACATCACCTTAGATGTACTTCTGTTTGGGGGGCAGCTTACTTTCTATAAATACAAACACATCTATTTTCACTGCTGTGCAGAAATTTATTGTTGAAACTAAACGGTTCTAGACAGTGCTATAACGAACTCCATCATCTGTTCCTTGAACGTGAAACGACATATATAGTATATAGACTGGGAAGTATAAGCCACTAGACCTTGATTCGTTCCCTCCACTCCACAGGCTTTCATACACCTTAGCCTCTCTCCCTATTTCTGTGCTCTCCATGGGTTGTCCCCATTTTGTTATAAAATTAATTCTGTTCTCATATGTGCATATTTTCTTTTTTTTTTGTATTTGGTAAATCGTATTGGACAAATATGCAACGCTCATCAAACACAAAACTTCGAAAACGAGGCCTGCATGACTGCTGAGCACCAACACAAACCAAATTTATCCACTAATATTATATGCCTTCTAATTAGAAGCAAATGTAATCTTCTGTTAGTGGAATAGTGACTTGCGAAATGCATATTTGTTCAACTTTACCACAATTTGCCATTATCGTTTACAATATGTTATTGGTAATCAGGAAAGGAATTATATAAGCATGTTGCTTCCATTCCAATCCTTGTAACTTTAATACTGTTAACATCTGTTTGATAATGTCAACTATTCTTGCTAATAAAATATGTTTAAACCAAACTATAGCACAACTACCCAGTGGACTTATATGCAAACTCTTATATTTATGCGTATTAATGAAATCGAAAGAAAATCAGAGGAAAATTGAAGAAAAATTTAGGTGTGTCCCTATAAAATTTCTAATATTGCAGCTGTTTTTTGCCCTAGAATATCACACTTGGTGCCAAATAAGTGCTAAGATATAATTCTTTTACCCAATGATAACAACAACTAATTATCTAATTAACATACTCATAATGAAAACATTAGAAATGTGAGAAAATCATAGAACAATTAATGGGGATGTATAGATACACCCCAATTCTCTAATCTGCTGTGGGTTGCCATGGAAACCATGCATTTTCACATACTTAGCCCAAACAGGTTATTTTTTTAAGACGGACTGTTTCACATCTAGGGGGCCCTAATAAACAATTTGGCACTCATGTCAAATTTGTCTTGGGGTGCACGGTAAGCTAAATTGGTTCCTGGGCTATTGGTATTAGAGAGAGTGATTTGGTCCAAGGTGCCAGGAAGCCCATTATGATCACTAAACTAAAACAAACTGTAGATGCCCGTTAATACTTACATCAATTTTCCATATTCTGGTTGTTGCCCGATCCCCAACCCTATAGCCACATCACATCACAACCAATACATGTTGCCTCCCTCTGTAATGGGAGAGCTTTATTTTCAAAAAATTATATTCGTGATGTAAAAGCTCAACTCGATCGATCATGAAATTTTAACTACCCATAGAATTTAAAGTGCTGAAAAATAAAGATGTTCTTGCTTTGTTCTATTTATCCTGCTAATAAATGTTAAAATGCCAACATTTGTTGGTATTTTAACGTTTATGAACAGGACGAATCTTTTGCTTAATTTAGTTGAGCATGAAAAACGTTTTATAGCCTCAAACAGAAAGCGACATCATTTTGAAAAGTTGACAACGATCGTTTTTGTATTCAAAATTGAATTTAATATATATATATATATATATATATATATATATACAAAAATATCATCAGGGAAATCACTCAGTGTATAGATAGATAGATAGATAGATAGATAGATAGATAGATAGATTTCTTTATTTCCTCCTGTTAGGAGAGTTACAAAAACACATACACAAATGACAATATATACAAAATAGCATACAATACCTACTTTGCTCAGCACGTATCTGTCAAAGTAAGCTTAAATTATTGGAAAAATTTTAACATATAATACAAAAATAGGTATATTGGGCGAATTGGGCCAGAATATTAACCCTTACATTATGCAAGTTATGCTCTACTTCATTGTGCACAGTCCTCTTGCCGAAACGAAATGCAAGAGTTCTGCAAATAAGTTATTGCAATAAATATCAACAAGTCCATAGTTGCAGCCCGTGAGTACAACATCCAAGAGAACTTGACTGGACTATAGGGCAGAGCTTTGTAAATAACTTATTATTCAATTTATTCTTTGTGTTGAGCACCATATATGACTAAGATTATGTATATTCCATAATACATAATTACATTTAAATTTATGCTTCCATTAGATGATCTAATAGCATCTATGGCTCACGTGCAATCAGCTTCAGCTCAATTGCTACAACTTAGACACATGAATCATAGACGCCACTAAGCCACCAACATGTCCAATACCACAAGTAGTTGCATTATTTCACTTATAGGTGGGTCGTCTTTTCAAGAACAGGTGTTTGGTTGCAATTGCAAAGACCAAGCATCTGCTCTCAAAAACGAAGAGGTTATCATTGTAGGTAAGCCATATCCTGTGCAAGGCTGGTAGACACAAATACCAAAACTTAGTACAATCATCAGATAATAATGAAACGAAATCTACCCGTTCTTCGCCTAGGAATGCTGATGTAAGTGACGCTAAGGTATAAATACACGTTTGGGTCAAACTGGTAGATTTTGTCCCAAAGTGAAACTCGTTCGAGATGAACATATGTGCACTCGCTGATGCAATGATCAATGATATTGGCATAACCATTGTTACAATTGGCACAGAGCCGGACACTGTCAGCCTCATCTATTAGACAAGAAATCATCTGTACGACTGATTTTGCTGCTGGTAATAGTTTTGGTTTCAATTTCGATATGAACCAGACAAAATGAATGTGAAAATCACTGTGTATGCGTTTAACATACTGCTAATGGAAACATTAGAAATGTGTGAAAATCATAGAACAATGAATTGGGATGTATAGAGGCACCCCAATTCTCTAATTTGCTGTGGGTTGCCATGGAAACCATGCATTTTCACATACTTAGCCCAAACAGGTTATTTTTTTAAGACGGACTGTTTCACATCTAGGGGCCCTAATAAACAATTTGGCACTCATTTCAAATTTGTCTTGGGGTGCACGGTAAGCTAAATTGGTTCCTGGGCTATTGGTATTAGGGAGAGTGATTTGATCCGAGGTGCCAGGTAGCCCATTATGATCACTAAACTAAAACAAACTGTAGATGCCAGTTAATACTTACATCAATTTTCCATATTCTGGTTAATGCCCGATCCCCAACCCTATAGCCACACCACATCACAACCAATACATGTTGCCTCCCTCTGTAATGGGAGAGCTTCATTTTCAAAAAAAATATCGCCGTGATGTAAAAGCTCAACTCGATCGATCATGAAATTTTAACTACCCATAGAATTTAAAGTGCTGAAAAATAAAGATGTTCTTGCTTTGTTCTATTTATCCTGCTGATAAATGTTAAAATGCCAACAATTGTTGGTATTTTAACGTTTATGAACAGGACGAATCTTTTGCTCAATTTAGTTGAGCATGAAAAACGTTTTATAACCTCAAACAGAAAGCGACATCATTTTGAAAAGTTGATAACGATCATTTTTGCATTCAAAATTGAATTTATTATATACATACAAAAATACCATCAGGGAAATCACTCATTGTATGCTGAGTATTGTTTATGCTTTTTGGCGTCTGCTTATTTTTACACAATATTTATTTAGAAAAAATCTTTCAGGAGTACCGTCAGAGTGTCAAACAGATTGGATCTAGATCAAGCCCGGCATTTTCTACGGGCCCGGTCTGGGTCCAAACTGTTTGCAATGGTAATCAGCAGACAACACTTCAGCCTTGTAAGCAAAAGTTAACATTTGCCTTATGAACCGAACGATCCTACGCAAACTGTCAAAACAATATGTCACAATGACCATAGGCGAAACAGTGTCGGAAGCTTTACAGTTGACTGCGATACATCTGCTAAACAGTAAAAACACGGATTAAACCTGATCTAAATTTTAAGAACAGTTCATCTCGGATGGTAGTGCCCTAGTCTGTTTATGAGAAAGAAGAATGGTCAGCGAGTTACCAGCTATTTAGTGACACATGTAGCGTTAAGCGCTCCATAAGAGGTTTTCCCTACATCCTAATATTAGAACAACATTTTCACAAAAACGGGATATAACGGGACGTTTACAGATTTCTTGGAAGATGCCCGACGACGAAGGTATAAGTTTTGGTAAATTCAAGATAAATGAGCCAGTGCATGAGATTTCCAAAAATGTGGCATTTTGACAAGTGTAGACTCGGACGAGCCTCTGCAGTCTCCTTATAATCTTAGAAACTCCAAATGGTGTTCAGTCAGTAGCTTAACAATCAAAGAATACTCAAGCGACTAGCAAAGGCTCTGATCAGACTGCGCGTTTGCGCAGGCTGATCTGAGGCTTTGCTGGTCGCACATACCATATTGTTGGTAATCTCATGCACTGGCTCAAATATTAACTCGAGTGCCTTGGTACCAAACGTTATGAAATGACAACCATAACAACGTCGCATATACAGTATATGGCAAAACCTTGAGCTTTGCACTCCAAAACACGATTTTGTAGTATTTCCACTGTCGTATGATAGAATGTCATGTAAATAGAAACTACCATTCATGCTAATGTATTCTTGAATTTACTCCTTGCGAAAAAGCGATATCGTTTTTTCCACAACTCGTTTAATAAATTCAATGATACATGACTCCCAGATACGTGTAAAGTCAGTACTCCTCGTATTTATATTTATAAATGTGATAGAGTACAAAACATCAATTTTGACTTCTCCAAGATTACAGTCAGGGTTAGGGAACATGTGAGTTGTGACGTCATATTTATTGCTTTAATGGGGTAGCCATCTTTAAAGTTGTCCACATGTATGTGGTAAGTATTTTCCTTTTTGCACTGTGTCACAAAAGTTGAAAAAACAAGCAACCATATCACGAGCTAGAGTACAGCTTATGTTATCTTAATATTTTCATTCTGAGACCACACGCTTCTCGTTGATTTTATTTGTTTAGGACACAGAAATTTAACCAGGTTATTGTGACAACTGTCAAAACGGTATGGTTTTTGTTGAAGTGCTTATTTTATCACAGTACAGAGCATACAGTGCATTTGTTACCAACACAACCACAAGTTGGTATATGTACGACTCGTGCATTAGTCATATCTTGCTTACCTTGGAGCTGTTGAAAGCTGTACCATCGAAGTATGGACACACGTGCGGATCCAGAGGGGAGACAGGGGGTCCGGACCCCCCTGAAAAAATCACAAAAAATTAGGGTGTCTTAGCAATACTGGTCCACAAACTACCAAGTCAGCATCCAATGTTGGGCCACCATCGGCCCGCCAGCGAAACGACGATGGCCAATTTATAGCGGTATTTGGATCCTCTATCCCCCATCAACTAAATAAAAAAAAAAAAAAAAAAAAAACGTTATCAAATTTGGACCCCTCTGACAAAACTTTCTGGATCCGCGCATCGGACAAGCTTCAAATTGGCCGCGACCACAAAGTTGAAACGATGACGTCACAAATCATGTGTTCCGCCCCATGTACTTTCAACGATCTGCATGTTTTTGTATTCAGAAATTATACCCTGTGAACCCTCGATATGTACCATTGACCATCCCAAGCGTACAATGTATTATATCAAAGTAGAAGGAAGCATTAGTGCACAATAGGGTTAAAGAAATTAGCCACCACGTGATACTTCAAGGCACTGATCGCTATGCCGAGGAACGGGGCTTGCAAAGTTTGAATGCAGATGAAGACTCATCTAACCCTGCTGGATGTACCAACATGTTTGTTTTAAGGCTTTTTGTGCATATTCTATAGATACCAACGCCCTATAAACTGGACAAAATAAACCTCTATTGTTTTGTTTCTCTTCAATCCTTACCCCTGGTTTCCCTATTGAGTACAGCATGTATGAGCTGTTAATTTGGGATCACTTTTACGGAAATGTCTCGATGTTGTTTAGCCTTTTTTTCAATTTTAGGCATGTATTTGCAGCTTTTAATTGTGTGCATCTTCGCAAGCCAAGGGTACTAACTCCCTTACGTGCGTAATGCCCCAGTCACACACACACTTACGTACTCTGCGGATGGTACGTAAAGCCTGTCCGCAACTATCCGCCCATTCCGTAACGATACGTATCACATCCGCAGCAAACGTAACAGTTCGTATCTTATCCGCAACTTACCGCAAGGCCATTTCCATCCGCGCCCAAATTTTGAAAAATATCAAAAAAGTTCTGCGGATGAAAACAACGCAATGATACGTAAAGCTAGGTAATAATACGTAATTACACGTATCGCATCCGTATCACATCCGCATCTAAACGTATCAAAACCTATCATTCCGCAGTCGACCCAAAGTTGCGGACTGTTACGGTTTCATTCGGATCGTTACTTTTAGTAACGCTTTGTTACTTATCGAGTTCGGCATATTTTACCTATACACGCAGATCGTTGCGGATAGTTGCGAATGACTGATTTCATATGCGGATAAATACGTATTGTTACGACCCCGTATGTGGATGATGAAGCACCTTGCTACAGCGCCCCTGGAACAGGAGAGTGAGTCTTTAACTATGGTCTTTCTCGTGCCAGACGAAGTGTTGAGAATGCCTTGGCATACTGGCTATAGGGGGGAGGGGTGGGGGGGGGGGGGTAAGCAGAAAAGACTGAATGTTATAAGATTTGAAACATGGAGATTTTTTACATGATTGTTCATGTAGTTTCGCATTTAATTAATGGGATGAGGAAAATTGATAATATGTGAGGCTCTGCCAAGGGTGCTATCATTTATCATTAACAAATGGAATATAGTTAAATAATTTTTGATCGCAAATGCAATATTCTATTTATCATATGACATATTTGCATATGCATGTTAGATATAGGTTGTTACTGTCAAGAATCTTACCTAATATTGCTCATAAACCGTCGCCATATAAGAACGTATGTGTAATTTGTATATTATTTAATCTACAATTCAAGTTTCATATTATTCGCATAACCTCTTCTTAGTGCGTCTTTATCCTCTGCCTCTTGCTGAAATGTCTGAGGCGTAAGAATAGTTGTCATCCTCTCGAGATGTTTGGGTTGAGAGTGTGCCTTCTAGAGACATGCTGCTTCTTCTTTCCAGGCATACTGTTTAATAAACGATGAACGAACGATAGGGTGCAAAGTATGCGGTTGCAAACGTCACACAGCCCCACTAAGTATGATATACGCAACAGTTCGCATCTAAAGGTATCTATTCGCATTTACTCGTATATAAAGGTAAGGAAAGGTAATGAAAGGGATGTACTCCGTATCTATTCGTATCTGTCCGCATTGTGTCGGTTTACTGAAACGCATCGATCCGCTGACATTCGCATTTATCCGCAATGATCCGTTACTACCCGCAACTGAAGGTATCTGCGTCTTGCAAACGCATCAAGAAATTAGGCCCCGCCCTCATTTTTCTGCGGACGGCTGCGGTTTGATCCGAAACTCTCCGTACGAGTCCGTATGTGTGTGTGTGTGACTGGGGCATAAGGAACGAAGTGGAGCTAGTACCCTTGGCATGCGAGGTAAATTGTGTGCAGATGCCACGTGCTATATCCGAGCATCTGTCAAAACATTCCCTTGCAAAAAAATACCGGGGTGTATATGAACAGCGAATGCTAGGAAACGCTTTATCGTATCGCTGTAAAAATGAAGTGTAACTTTACACCAAAGTTGGTGGCAGCTGAACTGTCACTCGTCTTGGTGTAACCTTTCAATTGCTTTAAAAGCTATGTTCTGCTCGCTTGCATAGGTCCGGTGAATAGCAACAGCAATAATATGTAGAAATTTTGAACAATTATCTCTGAAAAACGCCCAGTGGGGTACTCTGAAGTTTTCATACATACGTAGGCTCGGGTCATTTTTTTACGGTTCAAAATTTTGAATTTTAATATTTTGGGGGTTTTTCAGAAAAATAAATATTTTTTGGGTATGAAGATTGTGTGGATATACTTTTGGGGTCATTACAAAATTGGACAATAATTAGGGGATATTTCTATGCATTTTAGGGTCTTTTCTTAAGGTCATTGTACAGAATGGGGATATTTTATGGGGTTGCTAAAATTTAAATATTTTTAGGGAGCTTGAAATTCCTAATATTTTTTGGGGTGAAGGGTAGATGCTGGGCCCGAGCCTACGTATGAATAAATTTTGAGAGTATCCCCCCCTGGGGAAAACGTCGGTCTGAAGTAGTTGTTTTAGAGTGAACGTAATTGTAAGCTGCCACCATTTTACTGTAATGTTACAATTTATATAGTGTGGACATCACTGATGGTCTAGCTATGTGAAAAATACCACTTTCAATGCACATGAGCTGGTTAAAAATGCTTAGTCAGCATTTTTTTTCTGAGTCTTTGAAATAAGGCATTGTTCTGTCATATCTGACAAAGTAATTTCCTCCTATGACGGATGCTCATGTAAAAGCAACTGGAAATCTGAAGAAAGTTTACAAATTGAGATTTTATGTCTTCGTTAACGATTTTTAGCAAGCAGTCCGATATCTTTTTTTCCTGTTAGAAAGACGACGTTATTACATATCACGCCTATGTAATAGGGTAAAGTCAGGTAACTTCGGATATCGGGTGAATGCAAACAGTGGAAATCAAGATAAGAGCTGTCTCATCAGGATTTTCACTGTTTGCTTCGTTTCTTTATTTTTTAATTCCAAAAATTAAAAAGAATGAAACAAACAAGGTCGCTGTACAAATTTACCTGATGTCCGAAGTTACCTGTCTTTACCCTAGCACTTGCAAGTTGTTGTTAGCTCACCTGAGCTCGAAATGCTCAAAGTGGAGCTTTTGTAACCAGTCTTTGTCCGTTGTTCGTAAACGTTTTCCCTCCTGAGCCGCTATAGTCCAAATGAGGAAAATAAACTTCAAGCATATTTATCATAATACCAACCACCAAAATTGCACAAATGGTTCCGGTTCACTGAACAAAATAGCCACCCGAGTTAAATAAATAAGAGGACCATAAGGACCTGAAGCGTTCACCTGGCACTAAGTAACATTATCTCGTAAATATAGGTTAAACAAAGTCAAGGTCAGCCTACGCTGGTATGCAGAGCTGATGGATGACCAAGGCAAGTTTTGTCTAAACGCATAGCTCACAGAATTGTCACTCACGCACTCACTCACTCACTCACTCACTCACTCACTCACTCACTCACTCACTCACTCACTCACTCACTCACTCAATCAATCAATCAATCAATCAATCAATCATTAAATCAAACAGTCTGATTTTTGTTTATACAGGAAAAAAATCATACAAGTAAGAACTTTTGAAAGCAACATCCCCTTAAACAGCATTCTATAAGGTAAAGTCGAGTAAATTCGGACATCAGGTAAATTCGGACACACATTTGCAAACAGTGGAAATCCAGATGAGACGGCTCCTTATGAGCCGTCTCATCAGGATTTTTACTGTTTGCTTAGTTAATTTGATTTTTATTCCAATAACTGAACTATGAAACAAACAAGGTGGCTGTCCGAATTTAGACGTCTGTCCGAATATACCCAACTCTACCCTAATGCTGCTTTGATAATATTCTTTAATTCAGAAAGAGACGAACGACAGGTGGTGTACCTTCGATTCCTGAAAGTAATGTTCATGGTCCAATTTTTCCACGGCATTGCTTTGGTAGTGTGTGGAGCCCTGGCTGTGCAGTATTCAGAGAGACGGACAGACATATTTAAAGTATCACACAAGCATGGAGCTTATCACCCTCATTACACCGAGGCTACACTTGACCGCACTGAAACTGATCCATCATATTACATCGGTGCTTTCCCCGTTGGCATTCTAGTAAGTTTTAAGCACAGTAAAACCTCAAATTATCTAACTCTGACTACATACTCGCATGGGTAAAGTCAGGTAACTTCGGACATCAGGTAAATTCGGACAGCGACCTTGGTTGTTTTATTATTATTGGAATAAAAAATAAATCAACTAAGCAAACAGTGAAAATCCTGATGAGACGGCTCTTAAGAAGCCGTCTCATCTGGATTTCCACTGTTTGCAAATGTGTGTCTAAATTTACCTGGTGTCCGAAGTTTCATGACTTTACCCTAATTTGGGTAACACTGGATTTATTCATGATCTACTGTCCTGCCAGCCAAGAGTGACAGTGACGTCATGTTCGTTTACAAAGTATCAGGGACTTATAATCGGTTTACCACTTGTGTATTAATCCTATCCTGTAGATAGGATTAATACACGAGTGATCTATAGATTCGCGCTAGCTCAAGTGGTGTGTACAAGTTAATGTTTGATTGAGCAATTGTAAACAAAATATTACGTCACTGTCACTCTTGGTTGTCACGACAGTAATTTATTAACTGTCTATAATAACACATATTTTGGGTGCGTGAAGGAAATGTCTCATTTAGACGTTTTTACACGCCCAAAACGTATTTTTGAAAATATTTTTTTTTTGTCAGGGGGGGGGGTATATTTTAATGTCTACCTCCCTATAACTCGAACAACTCATAATTCCAAATAAAACCTCTAGTCTCTAAGGCTGCTTTATGAGATTCGACTCTCTCTCTCTCTCTCTCTCTCTCTCTCTCTCTCTCTCTCTCTCTCTCTCTCTCTCTCTCTCTCTCTCTCTCTCTCAAATTTGTACCAATTTCTGGTAGAAAAAATATATATTTACAATTTTTGCTTATAAAACCTTCAAGGTCAAAATAAAAAAAATGTAAAAAAAATACCAGAAACATATATATTTGGGTCAAAATATTGTAGTCAGATAATTGTAGTTCATTTTCATGCAAATGGTTTTCTCTAAAGTTCACCCAGCGTGTCACAATATTGCAAACGGTATCAAACCAGGAAGTAACTCTAAAAAGACTGATAAACATGCTGCCCATTGCTCAAAAGCTGTATGTTGGGGCATAGAGTGATCTGTGTGAGATTTATAAATTGTTCATACAACAATGTGGCCAAAGGTATCCGTCTTCTTGATACAAACGCAATTTTTGTTTTTACAGGAAAAAGTTCAAGCAAGTAAGAGCTTTTGAAAGATATATCCCCTTAAATTCACACGAAGGCACCAGTCTGTACAAAGTTTACCGATTTATCAAGTTTTTCTTCAAGTCCGGTCTTGTAAGTTGACAAAATTACAACAACATCAGCATACATAAGACTAAAATAAATTAAATTCTGAAGTAGCACATTGTAGTCTCCTGTATAAACGCCAATTTCAATCGAACACACCCAATGTTTCGCCCACATGTGCAGTAAAATCCGCTAAAGGCAATTTCTTACTGCTTTTTAAGGAAATTGCAGTCGTAGACTAAAGTGTGAAAACGTTAGACTGGACACAGTAATAATACATTACTTTTTGGGTACGAGCGATTACCGTACACAAAAGTAATATACATAGAGGATATTTACTTTTTTGAGGTGAATACCAAATATATTTCATGGAGTGCGGTGAAAAAAAATCAGTATTTTTCACGAGTGCGTAGCACGAGTGAAAATGCTGATATTTTCACCGCACGAGATGAAATATATTTGGTATTTGCCGAGAAAAAGTAAATTTTCTTTTTATTTTATACTCAACGGAAATACATAAATCACAACCTTACTTTTTACTTGGTCGTTTCTCGTTCGATTTGACTTTTGCAGTGTGTTTATCGGGTATAACAATGGGTGTAAACGTAGTTTGCACCTAGAAAATGGCTTAGAATCATATTTTAACGAATGAAACGCAAGAAATCAGCAAGAAATCAGCATTTAAAGAAAGTCTATTGAGTGTACCTTAGGGTAGGCGTCACGTGCAAACTGGCGCTACGCCAGGTCAAACAGTGACGTCATTATGTTTGATGTTGACGTCACAACATGCGTAGCGTTATTTTTGACAAATATACTTCACTTAAAACCTTATGTTAAAAAATCCCAGCCTCAAAATTGCCAAGAAAGCCTTGTTTTGCTACAGTTCTATTCTATTCTACAGTGAAAATATAAATCGTATCAGTCACTAGTGAAAAAATACGATATTTTTTCACTGTAGAAAAATACCAATTTTACTCACATTTGATATGCATTGAATTCACTGCTTGTGATAAAATAAAATTAACTTCCAAATCTGTATTTTAACTAAGGGGACGTCATAAGTATATGAAAATGTGTTTATTACAGGTGATTATGATGGGCGTAGTATCCTATTTCGTTTACCAAAGAGCAGGGGCAATTCATGCCAACGTCCAAGTTGACGTCAAACAGTTCTCAGGTCTTGTGAGTATTTTAAAGAGCTACTGGATGGCGTATCATGTTAAACAATTTTAACCTTCCAGAGAGAAGGCTCTCCTTACCTCACATGTAATGACAGGAATGCATTTTTACTTCAGAAAACCCTAAAAAATATCATGCATGGTCGTGTCAAAATGTATGTGATGCGCTGACCTTTTTGTTGGACAACAGTTTATTCGACTTGGCACCAAGCTGTATAGACAAGTTGTTGGGATTCCTATAGGCACTAATTGTGCTCCCCTGATTGCAGATTTATTCCTGTTTTGTTATGAAAGGGACTTTATGATGTCTCTTTCTGTTGATAAGCAGGCTGATGTTATTGATGCGTTTAACACTACATCCAGATATTTGGACAATATTTTTAATATTAATGATGTTTATGTTGACAATATGGTTAGTCAAATATACCCTTCAGAGCTCCAACTGAATAAAGCCAATACCTCTGGTACCGAAGCCGCATTTTTAGACTTGCATTTGTCAATTTCTAATGATATTGTTTCTACCAAAATTTATGATAAACGTGACGACTTTGATTTTGAAATTGTCAATTTCCCATTTTAGATGGTGATGTTCCTCGGTCTACATCATATGGAGTCTATATCTCTCAACTCATTGGTTTTGCTAGAGCATCTAGCTATGTTGCTGACTTCAACACTCGCAATAAATTGTTAACTCAGAAACTTCTTAGACAAGGCTATCTGTATCATAAATTCGCAAAACATTTTCAAAATTTTATAGACGATACTATGATTTGATTTCTAAATTCCAAACTGGACTGAAATCTCTCTTGCGCCAAGGCCTTTCTGAACCTGATATCTATGGTGACTTGGTGTATAAATTGAAGAAGATTGTTGGCTATTAAAAGGGACTCCTTCATGCATATGTTCAATGTGTCTTTATTGTAAAGGCTAAGTATCAAATTGCTCCATTAAAAGCTGTGGTAGGAGTTGATCGGCCCATGAAGGCACCATCTATGCATATACAAAAGCCTTATTAGGGAAAAATTGTCTAAGTTCTCACAGCTGTCATTTTGTCAAAAATTATATTTTCTGAACCAAACTCCTTCATGCATATGTTCAATGTGTCTACATTGTATAGGCAAAGTATCAAATTGCTCCATCAAAAGCTGCGGTAGGAGTTGATTGGCCCTTGAAAGCACCATCTATGCATATACAAAAGCCATATGAGGGAAAATTGTCTAAGTTCTCACAGCTGTCATATTGTCAAAAATTATTTTTTTCTGAACCAAACTCCTTCATGCATATGTTCAATGTGTCTTCATTGTATAGGCAAAGTATCAAAATGCTCCATCAAAAGCTGTGGTAGGAGTTGATCGGCCCATGAATTTACCATCTATGCATATGCAAATACCTTACTAGGGAAAAATTGTCTAAGTTCTCACTGCTGTCATTTTGTCAAAAATTATTTTCCTGAACACAACACCTTCATGCATATGTTCAATGTGTCTACATTGTATAGGCAAAGTATCAAATTGCTCCATCAAAAGCTGTGGTAGGAGTTGATCAGCCCATGAAGGCACCATCTATGCATATACAAAAGCCGTATTAGGGGAAAATTGTCGAAGTTCTCAAAGCTGTCATTTTGTCAAAAATTATTTTTTTCTGAACCAAACTCCTTTATTCATATATTCAATGTGTCTACATTGTATAGGAAAAGTATCAAATTGTTCCGTCAAAAGCTGTGGTAAAAGTTGATCGGCCCGTGTATGGCCTATAATAGCATAAGCATAAAACCCTATATTAAAAGCCACTTTGAACTACAAAGGGAAATAACTCTAATAGAATTGGTCCCTATCCCTTACTATTTTGCCTAAAGTTTTTGTCTTGCATATATGAACATGCTTGCAAGGTTTGATGAAAATCCAGCAATGACTCTTCAAGATATTAAGGAAACAAAACGTTACGGACGGACGGACAGACGGACGCAAGCACGCACTGACGGACGGACAAAGTGAAAACAGTATACCCACCACAAACAAAGTTTGCGGGGGGTATAATAAAGAGGAATGCAAAGATCAGGAATCGATACAATGAAATACCACACCTGACCAGGAACACCATATGGGAAAGTGACTAAAACTATTGAAAGTACAACACACAAGAGAACTAATAGGTCAGCCCATCACAATACTGCAAGGAAAAGACAAGACAGCATAACAAAGACAAACATGAAACATAAATAACAAAAAGGATCCACAAAAGAAGCACCGTCTTGCAACGGTCAGTAAAACATATTACTGAAGGGATTCAACATGTTTAACGGTAGTCATGTTTAAAGCAAAGGGGAAATAGGCAGCTTAAAGTTAGTTCTTAATTAATTAAACACTTTAACAACAGCTTGTTGAACATTTAATGTTTTCAATCCATTCAACACACTCGAGCATATAGAAATGGCTCTATGTGTCATATCTTCTCTTGTTTCTGAAAACAATTATTCCAATGATAGAATCCTAATTTTTGGAAAAAATAAGACATGATATTACATGAGAATCGTCTGCCAGCAGACGATTCTTATGAAATATCATGCCTTATTTGTTATTTTTTGAAAAAGCTGCAAAATCTTAAATTGTCGTCTGCTGCTACCTATAGGTGGCGCTTTAAGGGTTAAGCAATCGATTTTTACTGTATTTCAGATTTGCTTAGAACAAGGCCTGTGTGTAACAACATGTTTGACAGCTTTAATCGGATTCTTCATCTGTGTTATATATGGAGTAGCAAGTTTTCGCTACTGTACCTCGATCGTTTCTGATCACGTTTGCATCTACACAGCCCACATAAATGAACACAAAATTCTGGCTACCATAATCTCACTTCTGACCTTGGCAGCAGTCTCTAATTCCGTTTTGATCATGTGTTGTAGCTGTGCGAACGGACGTCAGATGATTGACATTTGTAGCCAACGAAATGGCCCATTGATGAAATCAGCTGGAAATCAAGGCGTTTCCTACCAGGCAACTAGTCTCACATCAGAAATTGATAAGGATTCCCAATCTTGTACAGCATCACCAACCGGCGCCATGTCCCATCCTTCAAACTACTCCAACATTATGGGTCAGTCTTACAGCTTAAACCCTAGCGTTGACATGTTACGCATTCCGAATCATTTACTGCAAGAGCAAATTGATTACCAGAATGTTCAACTGTCAGTGCCGCATCAGAGATCCTCTCACAAATCGGAAGTAACCACGCCCCCTCCCAGTTACGATGAAAGCGTGTCTGGATATGATGTAATGAGACACATTCACAAGCCGGACAAGATAAAACCACAAAAGCGTTCTGAATTAGAACAGGAACGCGGTCCCAAGGAACAAAGACATGTGCCGTCTGCACCACAAGAACCATGGTCATTACCATAAATACAAAACTCTATCATTTCAATTTCATAATCAAATAATGATAATTTGCATGGTAAATTATATAATTTATAATGGTACATGTATATATAAGTGTTATATGGTATGCTCAACCATCTTACCAGTTTCTCAATTTATAAACTAATAAAATAGTGGAAATCAGCATCAAAATTGTTTCATTTGTAGGTGGCCTCATCCATCATAAAAGCATAAACTGAAATCAAGTACTAATTGGTCACTTTTGAAACTCATTATTTCTGACCAAACGTTTATAAAATTGAAATGAAATTTGCCTAAATATGTGCATTTTAACGGGCAGAAGCTTAGCGTTGTTTCGGAACAGTTTTCTATCACTTCAAAATTTTTGGGTTAAAAACCCAAAAATCCACTTTTTAAGAAAAAAATGGATTTGAGCGTAGCTTTTAAAAACAATGACGTGTATGCGGTTACAAACTGGTCTAGACGACTAGTAAAACACTAAATAACTGAAGTTTTGCTTTTGGTATTTTTATCCATCTTACAAAGTATTGTATTTTTCAAAATTTTTCGAGATTTTTAAAATTCATCTGTAGCTCATGCTAAAATTGTTAAATGCATTTTATTTTATCTGAACACTGTAGGCAAAGCACAGTAGAACTTGATTAGTCCATTATTTATGATTAAATTTTTTACGCCTCACTGCACACTTCCGATTTCAATGTGAAAGTTTAAAATTAAATTTGATGGCATTAATGTTTTTGATTTTTTAAATTCTTAAAAGGAACAGTGACGTCTTGTGATACTGAATAATCGCTGAAAATTTCAATGCCATGTCACTGATAATAAAGTGAAGAGAGCAGTGTAAATTTTCTACGTAAATGCAAGCTTAAAGCTGAATTTCTATATTTAAACGGCGAAAAGTGTTTGTCTAATGCAAAAATGAAGAGTCCTGTCAAAACAAAACTTTCTAATTATTTTTTCTTAAATCACAGTAATCAGTTACATCTTCAAACAAGCATAAAGTTAAATTGATAACGTTTCTGTTGATTATTTTATTTAATAGAAAATAGAAAATGTGTGACTTTTTGAAATGAGGGCACCTTTTCTCTAACTTCGTCTGTGCAAGAAGTACACATCATTTTTAAATGAAATAACTTGCAGATGAGGATGCTGAGGTAATTGATGGAAGTTAATAATAACAGCAGAGTAGGGCAGATATTCACCTACCAATGTGGTCGCTGATAAAGAGCACTTGGCCTGGACTAGAGATAAGAAGTTGAGACAATGTATATGTGTTCAATAAGCATTTATTAATATCAGTTATTATTTTCCTTTATATATGGCAACAGCATATGCCACGCAAAATGGACTTGTATGCCCATTGGCATTTAAAATGGAGTTGAAAAAATCTAAATTTACGTTACCCATAAAATGATTTAAAATACAAAAAGATATTGAAAAATGATCTTAATATCTATGCAAACAACAAATATAAATCTGCAAAATAACTGAACACACTTTAGAACATTTTATACTGAAAGTGACTTAATTTGAGCCCTCAATTACAAACTATGAAACTAGAATAAATAAGGTTTATTTGACAGCTTGTATCAGTGGGGGAAGCAGTCTCTGGAAGAAAATGATAAATATCCCAAATTTTGATAGAACATTCTGTAATAAAACTGTGAAGACCCTGATCAGACACCCAATTTTGTGGCATTTCATCTGGGCCTGCACTGATTTGCCTATGTCCCACAAAAGGACGCTAGGCTTTTATGGGTTAACTCTTTCCATACAAGTGTCTTCTGCTGATAATCATTTTACACAGTTTCGGACCTAGATCAGACTTCGACTTAACTCCACCTGATCTGGCTCTAAACTGTTATGTACTCTGGTAGTATTTCTCTAAGACTATCTTAAGACTACATTAAACCTCGAAAAGGGTGACTTCGAAAAAAATGCAACAGACGACAAAAACGTATGCAAAAATTACCCTTCAGGCAGGTCGCTTTTGACAATTGTGGGGGAAAAAAGCTTTTAAGACTATCAGTGTGGACCTGGCCAGACTGCCCATGTAGGAGAAGTCTGATCTGGGTCCACATGTTGGCCTCTATTCTTACATAAGTTAAACTATCTAGGTAGCGAAAAACTACAAAGTGCCTGACCAGCCTATATATACATGATATATGCACTGAGCAAAATTTCTAATTGGTCACCTTTCATTTTTACGTAAGTTCAGTTATGCAAAATTCATGCTTCTATAAATCAACTAAGGCCTTGCCAAAACTCTGCAGGTCATTTCATTTAAAAATGATAGGTACAGCTTGCACAGACGATGCTAGAGTAAAGGTACCCTCATTTCAAAAAGTCACATGTTTGGCTACAATATGAAATATTAAACAGCGACGCCATCGATTTGTTTTTTGTTTGTATGAAGATGTTTCTGACTGCCGTGATTAAAGACAAACATGCTTCAGGTGATTTGCTTCAATCAGACTCCTCTTTTCTGTTACATAATAGCATGATGACAAACACTACCAGCAGCTAAATCATTGAAGTTCAGCTTTTTGCGTGCAATTTACATAGGAAGTTCACACTGTTCTGTACGCCTTATTATCTGTGATACGGCATTGAAATTTTCATCGATTATGTATTACTACTAGACGTCACTGTTCTAGTTTGGAAATTGAAAAAATAATGCAAAGAACTGTCAAATTGACTTTGTAAGTTTTATATTCAAACCGGAAGTGCGCAGCAGCAGTAAACTGTTTGTCATCACAAAATGGACGAATCATGTTCGATTCTGTTTGGGCTATCTTGTTCAGATGAAATAAAATGTATGCAACAATTTTTACACAAGCTACTTATGAATTTCAAAAATCTTGAAAATGTGACTTTTTACAAAATGCGTAAAAAATCTACTTTAGTCAAAATTTCAAGTGTTTGGTGTTTTTTGAAGTCCACTAGGCCAGTTTATTACCAACTGCACTAAAGTTTGATAAAAACTACACTCAAAGTAAGTAAGGGTGCAAAGATCAGGAATCGATACAATCAAGTACCACACCTGGCCCAGGATACCAATGGGAAAGTGACAAACTCACAGTAGACACCACAAACGAGAGCCAAGAGATCAGCCCTTTCCCAGAAGGTGACCACAAAGCATATATAAACAGACGAGCACAAAGACATAGCAAACACAAGACAGAACAAAAACATAAAAGATCCACAAAAGAAGTAGCGCCTTGGAACAGTCAGTAAAATATTTTACTGGAGGGCTTAAACCGGTTTAACATCGCCAACCTCACCCTTAATTCAGATGTGGATCAATACACATAGATATTTGGTTGGCATGAAGACCCCTAACTTATCAATGCATCATCTCCTAAAACATATAAATCAAGATATAACAAGGAGATAAAGCAAGGATAAGGACTCAACAGTAATTTAAACTGAATACCAGAGCAAAAGAAATCCAACATGTAAACCCCGGTGGGCCCGACAAACAGCCAAACCATCAGGCCCCTCGCATCTCATCAATAGATAAGTCTTTAAGTCCGAACCATCATAGAGTCTGAAGTCTGACCCACCGGCGTGCAATTAAAGAGGAAAGCAAAGTTGCCAACCGTGATTGGGTTGACTACCAAGGATGCAGTCTGTTGCAATACATTAATGTTATAGCCAATCTTTTTATAATGGGAAATTATTTTAATGAACTGCGCTGAAAAATTATTAGAGCCAACAATTTTCTTCAATTTATACACCAAGTCACCATAGATATCAGGTTCCGAAAGTCCAACTTGGAATTTAGAAATCAAATCATAGTATCGTATATAAAATTTTGAAAATGTTTTGCGAAGTTTATGATACCGATGTCCTTGTTTAAGAAGTTTCTGAGTTAACAATATATTGCGAGTGTTGAAGTCAGCAACATAGCTAGATGCTCTAGCAAAACGAATGAGTTGAGAGATATAGACTCCATAGGATGTAGAACGAGGAACATCACCATATTAAAATGGGAAATTGACAATTTCAAAATCAAAGTCGTCACGTTTATCATAAATTTTGGTAGAAACAATATCATTAGAAATTGACAAATGCAAGTCTAAAAATGCGGCTTCAGTATCAGAGGCATTGGCTTTATTCAGTTGGAGCTCTGAAGGGTATATTTGACTAACCATATTGTCAAAATAAACATTATTTATATTTAAAATATCGTCCAATTTTCTAAAAAAATCATATTTTTGCATTTTTAACCAAAAATCCGTAGATTAAAAGACAACTTTTATCTGAAAGACCGCCAAACGATTGCCCATTAAACTGCACATATATAGGCAAAACATCATTTTAATGTTATTAGCGCTTGATCAGAAATAATGAGATTAAAAGGTGACCAATTAGAAATTTTGTTGGGAGTATATTTTACAAGATAACACTAGTTACATGCATAAAACAGATAAGGATAGCAGTATGGTAGTGGCTAAATGCTGCTCTTAGGATGTATGTTTTAATTAGCATATACTGCCACAGAGGAAATACATGCTGTGCGTTTATAGCCACTTAATTTTCTTTCATGAACTGTATGGTTTTGGGGTCTCAAGGAAAATGTGGCATTGTGGTTAAAAGTGTATGCCCTATGTTTGACTCTCGGAACTAGTGAATTTCGGCCAGTGTCCTTTACTATACCCTATTCAAAGCTATATATCTGGACTGAACGAAAAGCTAATGATGTAAAAAATTATATCAGTGATAGACAGAAGATAGACCTTTCAATATATATATAATTATGGTACCATAAATTCAATATTTGTAGAGCTACAGCCCAATTCTACGAACATAAAAAATGACCGTATCAAGTTAGATCCATCCAGATTAGATGATGGATACAGTAAGGCAAAATTTTGCAAATTTTACAAAAATTGTCGCATGTAAATGTATGAATAAAACTATTACTTAAAAAAACAATACCAAACTATTTGAGCGTGCTGTAAACCTAAGAATGTTCAAGATTGCGGAAACACTCCTGAAAATTAACTAACTATTGGGCTTTTATAAGTTGAAAAAATCTCCATCTGGTGTCTGAAGACTGAGATTTGTGTTAGACAGTATTATTTGTTCCCTATTTGTTATTAATTCTACATTTCTAGTTATGTCTCATTTAATACTTAATGTTTTCTAAGAAAACAAAGTTGAGTTGTGCTGAGTTAAGTCAGTACAGGGCTATGTTTCAGGACAGTGAATCATATATATGGACTTCCTGCATTATGTCAACACAAGCCAGACATGATGGAGACTTTATTGTTCAAAACATAATCATATTGTTTGAACAATAGCACCATTGTTCAAACTTTCTGTGTTACTTAACATATTATTCTAAAAATAGATGATGACGTCATCCAATATGCCGCCGCGCATGCGCAGAACGTGGGACCAAAGTGGCCCCTATACTACTTAAGACTCTGCTTATTGAAGTATATGTTGTTTTTTTCATTTTAGATATGTCATGTGAATTATTTTTTATGTATATATGTTGCGTGTGTTACTGACGGCCACATGGTGAAATAGTTTTATATTAGCTAAATGTGTTTACCCTCATTAAATAATGCATATAAATAAAAAAAAAATCACGTATTCCGAACATTAGCCCTGATGATTCAAATTTTGAACGAAGTTTGCTACTACCTGTCTTTTTGCCTTTGCATGATTTTTGTTTTTTCTTCAAATATTCCTTCTTATTTCTGGGGTTATAAATGGAATTGAGCTGACAGAGCAACACGTTTTTGATGGAATGTGCGTATCCACTGAGTCCTGGATAAACAATGTTAATAAGTTTGAAGTTCCCTTGTACCGAGCGGCCATTGAAATATCACCTTTCTGGTATAGGTAAACCTTCGTTCAAGGTATGCACAGGCTTCATACACCATGTAACCCGCTTAAACAGTTTTCTCATTAATTAATTAATAACAGAAGGAAAAATTTACACTTGGCTTATAGAGCTTTGGATTTGCTAGCTAATGAGATTTACGTCAATTCTCAAAAGGCCAAATAAACCATAAACTCTGTATTTAGGGTAACCAATTTATGTTGAAACCTTAGATTGTTTTCAGGTTTTCTGGAAATTATATAATTCATGCATTTTGAAATGTGTGTCTGTCAAAAAATAAGGTGTGCCTAACCATACCTAACAATTTCAGGCCTTATCTGTAGCTGGACCTACCGTGGCTCAACTTGATGTTTTCTTTAGCTCTGACTGTCTGTGAGTCATGAGCCCTTTTCTTTGTTTCATCATGGTGTGTTAATTTGATTATAAAGTTTCTCCATGATGATGCATTGCATTAGTAAGATGGCCTCCATGCGTGCTGAACATTTCTTGTACTTCAACAACAGCAGAATCTAGGGCGAAGATTTGGTACCAATAAAATGCATTTAAGCCCCCCGGTGGCTTAGGCTGCTGTCCGTTCTAAGGCGGTGGTTCTGTTGTTGTTGACTTCTTGTTAATTGTTACTCTCATTCTGGGAGTCTGTAATGTCTATGTTTTGTTGTACGTTTGTTGTACGTTACTTTGTGTCCATTCTAGTATTGCAATCATATTGATGGGGAAGAGACAGCTGTTTGCTTTGCTTAATTTGTCCTCCTGGTGTCTCGTGATGGTTGAGCCGCTCTTCCTCGCGGTGCCACGGGGTTGTCTGCGGTTTGTGATTGTGGTATTTCCTAATCATACTCACTTACTATTTTCTAGCTGTTACCCAAAACAGACTTTTTTCGCCTAATATTTATGCAAGTATAAAACGATATAACGATATAAAACCTGGAACCAAATTAATGCTATGTCGTAGTGGTCCAATATGCAAAGTATAACAGTTGAATATTCATTAATTTAACGAAAAAATTAGTAATGAAAGACAACACGTAGAAAAAGTCAAGATTGTACCTACAAAATTACCTATATATCAGCTGCTAACTATCACAGACTACCAAACTTGTTATTAAATCAATGCTAAGACAAAGCGTTCTGACCAAAATGGTCCGATATTCAATCACATAATTGGCATATTCATGAATATTAATGAAATAATTAGAAATGAGGGAAAAATGCAGAAAAATAAGGGGGTGTACCTACAACATTACTAATACCTGATTTGCTAATTGATCTAGAATACTAAAACAGGCAAAAACAATTCTTAGTTATAGCACTATTATCCACTGGTCTGATATGCAAATGATCTAATTCTTATATTCATGAAAATTCAAGAAAACATGAGAAATTAGAGAAAATTATAAAACAATTTAGGGGTGGGCCTAAAAAATTATTATATTTCCAGTTGCCCATTGCCATAAAGTACCAAACATGGTATCAAAAATGCTAAGGTAGAATCCATCTTCATAATGATGAGATTTGCAAATTATCTAATTATCATATTCATGAATATTAATGAAAACATTAGAAATGAAAGAAAATCATAGAAAAAATAATGGGGTTTATTTACAAAACTACTCATATCTCAGCTTCCATTTATTACAAACTTCAAAATCTGGTACCTAATTAAAGTCTAGATAATTATGTTGTTTTTTATCTATTATTTGAAAGGCAATTTATCTAATTAAAAAGACATGTATGTTAATCAAAACATAACAAAGGAAAGCAAAAATTGCAAAACAAAAGGTGTGAACCTGCAAATTCTCTATTTTCTCAGCTGCTTTAAGCCAAAGAATACTAAACTTGGCACCAACATTATGCTAAGACATAGTCCATTTATTCAAGGAGCTAATATGCAAATGATCTTTTTCTAGCATTTATGAAGATCCATGAAAACATGAGAAAATAGAGAAAATCAGAGAAAGGGGTAGGGTGTACCTAGAATAGTTCTTATGTTTCAGTAGCTAATTGCCCTAGAGAACTTAACTTGGTACCAAACACATGCTAAGATACAAACCTTTTACCTAATGATATTATATATAAGATTATCTTATTATAAAATAATGTGAATATTAATGAAAACATTAGAAAAGAGAGAACATTGTGGGGAAATGGAACAAAATGAGGGTGTACCTACAAAACTACTCATATCTGAGCTACCTTTTATCATAAACTTCAAAACTTGGTACCTAATCAAAGCTAATGTAATTTTCCTTTACTCTGTTATTTAATATGCTAGTTATCTGATTTAAATATTTATGTATGCTAGTGAAAACGTAAGAAAATAAGAAATATTCGAAGTAAAATTAATGATAGTGTACTAACAAGATCACTAAGATCTCAATTGCTAATTATCTTATACTATTAAACGTGAATTATATAAAACCCGATATGTCTTAGCATTTATATGGTACCAAATTGGTAGAGAACACCTAGCAGGTGATATATATAGTTAATTTTGTCAGCACGCCCCTTACATTTTTCTACGTTTCCCCTCTTATTTCTAATATCTTCATCAATATTCATGAATATGCAAATTAGATAACTTGCATATCAGCCCATTAACTAAAGGTGCCATGTCGTAGCATTACTTTTGTACCAAGTTCGGATGTAACTGATAATAATCATCTGAGATATAGGTCCTTTTGTAGGTGCACCCCATTAATTTTTCTGCAATTTTCTCTCATTTCTATTGCTTTCATTAATAGTTACAAATTAAAACACTTGCATATTTGACCAATGAGTGAAAGCAATTTAAGCTTTAATTTGGTACCACGTATATAATTGAAGGATGAGATACTGCTGAGATATGCGTATTTTGTTGGTACATCCCAATTCTTGAGAATGGCATTATGAGCTGCCATGGAAACTATGCATTTTAAATAGCCCCAAACAGATTGTTTTTATTAAGGTGGCCCCACTTAACAATTTGGCATGCATGAGAAAATATCCTAAGGGTGCAAGGTCTGATTATCAACCAACTCACTTCACCCCCTACCCCCCCCCACCCCCCTGATAGTTTTTACGTGATGTTCCCCCTTTTTCTCGATATCATATATGTTCATAATTATGCAAATATAGGACCACTGGTTGAATGGACTTGTCAACTTGTATCGCTGATCACTGATGACATAACAACATGCAACAATGATAACATGGGGTTGAAATCAACCTGTTTAAGTTTTTTGATGATGGTTCCTTATCTTTTTTACCTTTTTTCTAATATTCATGAAATGGCAAATTTTGCAAATAATATTATTTGTATATTTGACCATAAAATAAAATACATGTGACTAAGCTTTTAGGGGTACCAATTTATTAGTCTATGATACGTATAGCTTTTAAGAATTTGATAACCAATAAAACTACAGATGTTTGACCTTGACCCCTTTTAAATTTTAGAAGATGGATTAAGGCAAGATAAAAAAAATGGCTATTATTCCTATTACAAAAATTAAATTGCACATGTGGAAAAAAAAACATGACACAACATAAGTTCTTCAATGGGTATGCAAGATTGAATTATTTTTCCTCATAAAGGGGTACTTACATCTGTGCCTATGCATGGATTTTCTTTAAACTTTGCATATTATTAACTCATTATATACAAACTATGAAAATGTATTTATCGAATGCGATAGTTAAGAATAAGGCTAAGGAAACAATCCTGACTTTCTCCACCTTTGAGGTGGTACCTGTCTCTAAATTTCTATGTCCTTTATCTATAGTTTTGTTTATTTCTATGATTTGTCATCTATATTGACTCCAAAATACGATAGGCATTATATTAATACCACGAAACAATTTGGATAAGTTATGGTTTACGTTTTCTGAAGAAGTGACTATAAAATTTGAATATTTTTTTCTCAAAAATTGACAAAATATTATTCAATTCCAAAGATAGATATGTTCTAGTAATTTTCAAGATATCATATTATCACAAAAACCTGCCATATATATTCTGCTGATCTGAGCCAAATTTCCTTCCCCTTATGGGTATAGGTCAGTTTTAGCAAAAATAAGTATTTAGTTGAAATGAATCAATAACTCAACAGAAGGAGGTTATTTTTAAATCTACTTCAACTTCTCTTATAGAGAGACATTTTTAGCCAATTTCGAATGATTCAATGGTCGGAAATGCCTAAGGTCATGGCCCAATGTCATGGCACTATGGGGCCAAGACATTGTGTATCACTCCCTCAAGTCCTGCATGATATTGTTTAAGAAGCATAATACCAAAACAATTGATGTGTGAAAACAAGAAGACCAAGCACTTCCTTTACATCCCAACTGAGCTAGAGTAGCCACATATTGGCGCCGTGACCAGGATAAAGTGTAACAGTACCTTACCAAAGGTATCATATAACAGTGTTCGACTTAAATAAGTGAGGTCCAGAAACGAAGCTGTATGCCTAGAATACACAGCCAGCTAAAGTATAAATGTTGCTATTTGATGGAAATCAGTATCGGTTTTACAGAACAGAATGAACAGAGAAGATTTAAGCATTAAATTAGCAATACCTTTGGGACCAAGAGCTCTCTGAGACCAAAATAGTTAATTTTAACCAATAGGTTTGACAGTTTTTCATGAGGCTTACAATTATAAAATCATAGATATAAGGTTCTTCTCCTGTATGAATTGACTTTAATATTAAAGTCATACCACAGGCAATTAATAAACATAATGTTATCAAATTCAAAGCGTGAGCAGACTCCCGTGTTGATTTCCCATACCTTGTAAGAGCCCCTTTCGAATATCATAGTATCGAGTTATCTCCCAAAGGGGTTGGCATCTTTAAAGCGATATAACTTTCTGACTGAAAATAGAAACAATCAACCTTTTATATATTTGCAAAGCTAAGACATTTTGGGGTTTGATAATTACAAATATTTGACAAAATATTGAATATCCAGCTCAGGAATCAATGTGAAAAAGTTTATTTTAACGATTTCGGAGGGTTGAATGACATAACGTGACGTCATTTACGTCAAAGCAACCTCAATGATTTTTTTAAAAAAAAATATGAGTCTCCTTAGAATTTATTCGACTTTTAAAATGTATTATCATTTGGGGTGTAAAAAGAATGAAAACGTGTCTGTTTATCATTTAAATGACAACTGGTAACTTTCTGACATACATGGTATCGAGTTATCTCCCAAAGGGGTTGGCATCTTTAAAGCGATATAATTTTCTGCCTAAAAATAGAAGGAATCAACCATTTATATATTTGCAAAGCTAAGACAATTTGAGGTTTGATAATTACAAATATTTGACAGAATATTGAATATCAAGCCCAGGAATCAATGTGAAAAAGTTTATTTTAACGATTTCAGAGTGTTGAATTACATTACGTGACGTCATTTACGTCAAAGCAACCTCAATGATTTTTTTCAAAATTATGAGTCTCTTAGAATTTATTTAACAGTCAAAATATATTATCATTTGGGGTTTAAAAAGTATAAAAACGTGTCAATTTATCGTTTAAATGACAACTGGTAACTTTCTGACATACATGGTATAGAGTTATCTGCCCATTTTACACTATGACGCTACACTTTCTCGAAGTGTCAACAGGCGGATATTGAAAGCAGACATGATTAGCTATATTTTGAAACCACTTTCACCCTTTCTAACGATGGGTGTATTTCTGACTTAAAAAATCGAGTCCATACACCAGACTATTAACTTTGCAAGAGACCCGAAGTATTCATGATTCCATGAACAGATCAAAAATGTGTTGCTTATATTTACATTGTATTATAAATATCTAAAGTATCAATCAAATTTATGGCATTCATGATGCTATCAACGGTTGCAAAAAAAACTAATTGGATTGCTTTAAAAAGTAAATATAACTGAATACTGGAGTAAACGAAATCCAACAGCTAAACCCCGGTGGGCCCTACTACAGTCACACATCAGGCCTTACCCTCTCATCTATAGATCAGTCTTTAAGTCAGAATCTTCCATAGATCTGAGGTCCGATCCGCCGGCGTGCAATTAAAGAGAAGGCAAACTTGCCAACCTAGATTGGGTTGACCACCAAGCATGCAGTCTGTTGCAATAGTATACGTATCACCAATATAGTACGAGACTTCTTAAAATCTTGAAATAAGTGCTATCAAACAGTGGAGACTCTGGTTTGATGCTGTATATTACAGCATCTAATCTGGTTCTTCACTGCTTGTCTATTTTTCTGTATATAAACAATGGACTTCCTGTATGTCATCATTTTTACGAGTCCTCTTATAATCTTGAGCTGAAATACGTGCTATTCAAACAATGAAGACCCTGTCTGGATGCTGTATATGACAGAATCTAACCTGGTTCCCCACAGTTTGTCTATTGCTCTGTTATAGAAAACTAGGCTCAATATTTCATGATATCGCAAACGTAGCCTATATCCTTTCCTCCATCCTACTTAGATGGAATTTATTACTACATTACTTCCCTTATTGTATAAATGTTTTTGTGTGCTTGTGTTGTCGGAGGGTTGGTAGGGTGAACACCGATACCGTCGTATGCTGGTAGCGCTATTACTTTACACTATTCTAGGATGTTGACCATTAAGTATATCATACTTGTCTCATCAATAACCTAAAATGCCTCACATAAACATTATGGTCAGCGTCATGCCTAGGTACCGTTGCACATATGTATTCACAATACTCTTGCATCTCTTATTGTTAATGGGTGGCCATGTCCACGACATTTCTGCCTATTCTCTTCTGAGAGCAATCAAATATAATGAAGTTTCAACTCGTAAAGCTTCCCTTCATTATTGCAGTCAGGCTGTCATTTCTGGAAAGCATTACATATCAAATGTCGCTTTTACAACTACACTTATATTGCTCCTGATTACAACCATCATTGCGACATTGACATACAGTCCCCTGCTTTGCTGTGATGATATACATCCCCATCCTGGACCTGTTTCTTTAACATCAACCCTCAACTTGTCAAATTCATCTTGTTTATTGACTGACAATCTTAACCTCTACCACCACCTATCTTTTGTACACAACAATGTACAAAGCATATTATCCAAACATGATATAATTTACAATGAACTTTTGGACTTTTATATATACTGCTCAACAAAAGTTTAGCACGGATAAATAAAAAATATTCGTTATTTGAGCAAATGGTTTAAAGTTATAAAATATCTGCTGAAATGACGGTTTGGTATGTGATAAAGTTGAGGAATCAATCGGTGTACTTAAATTGGATTTCTACTGCGTCGTTCGTTGCTTTAAACAAGAGAGGGGTCAAAAAACGTGTTTCAACTCCATTAATGGCAATACAAAATTGATGCAGCATTGGTTTATAAAGTCTCTTGTTTTTCAACTTGATCGAATAGGCCATTCTGAAAAAAAAGACAAAGGTCGTCTCCATTGAGCATAAGTAGCAAAAGTTGAGTCTTGAAAACAACTAACGTCGTTGTTATAATGACGTTTAAAAGTCAAAAATAGTACTGTTTTCGCTGTGTAGGCATGCTTAATTAAAGGGGTTTTCGTGTTTAAGAGGATGCCAAAAGAGAGACAGTTTAAGGAAAGGTAAGTTTATAAAATTTTGTCTCATGGTATTTAATTCATAAAAAGAGACGTTAATCTGAAATTGAGGCTAAATTAAGGCGATGGCGCTATCTGAAAAAGACGTTTTCAAAGGACAAACTACAGAAATGTTTCGGGTGCTTGTGCCAATCTAACATTAAACAGATTTCTTGACCTCTTGATTCAGTTCGCTGAAAAGTCAAGAAGTGTAAAAATGCCATTTTAACGTCTATCTTGGAACGGTAAAGCGTGACATAAACGGGTATCAAACTTTGACGTTTTTAACGTATTTCATCATTAAGAACCTCTGGCTTTATCCTAAAATCAAAATTTTTAATTTCAGATGTAGACGTGCACCCTTTGCATGCCCATGACATCAAATTTAAAGTCGATCCACTGACGCCTAACCAGATAACTTTTTGTCTGGCGGACACGAATGTAAATGTAAATTTCAAGATTCCCATACATGTTGATTACATTAAATAAAATGATTCATGTGCATTCAAAGTGGGACATCGTATTAAAATCCGTGCTAAACTTTTGTTGAGCAGTATATTAGCCTTTTCTGAGACATGGCTCAGCCCTGATATGCCAACAGATTATCTTCTGTTAGATTCTTTTAACAAACCGCAGCAGAAAGACCACCTTGCTGATAGCCATGGTGGTGGACCCTCTGATCCCCCATGGATCACTACAACCACTAAAAGATACATTAGAAAGAGCAAGAGAATATTCCGCAGAGCCAAACAAACAGACTCACGCCACTTTTCGTCCAAATTTCGCAAAATAAAAAATAAAGTTACATCACTGATACGAGACTCAAATCATCCTTTTATAAAGCATAGCAGATAAACTCAAGTCTGGATCTACATAATCCAGGGAATGTTTACCTACATTAAAGGCATTTGTTTCTCCTAAATCATGCTCTTCTATACCATCTCTGGAAAAAATGGCAGCATCTACTCGTATATATTGTTTCTGTGTGTTAAAGAGACTAGGTCTGTAACTATGAAAATTTTTCGAAAAATTTTCTTTTCTTTTTAAATCATTTGTAAAAATAGAATTAAGTTATGTTTTCACAATAAACATGTTCATTACAGCTGAAAACTGCATGGAAAAGTGAATTATCTTATAAAACAGGTGTGTTTTTCTCGTGTTGGTAATTATTTGCGTCCCTCCAATAATCATATACAGTCAATTTTAACATAAATGCTGTTGGTTTGATACTGATAATTTGTTTAGATTTACGAAATTGGTAAAATGTATACCTGAATTTTAGTTTTTTTACTGTGTTCTTGAAAAATAGAAACATTAGTTCTAAAATTAGAAGACCAAGAGTTACAGACTATGCAGCTTTAACCATGGGAATCAAAGAGAAGATTGTTGAAACAATTGTATTTAGGAGTTATATTTACTTTTATATCACCTTCATTATACCTATTATTAGAGTGGGTGGGGTATATTCACACGACAAATAGCCAAACTATCCACATAGTTTGCATGTTTTAAAGCTATATGAGCCGTGACATGTGATTTCCAACAATGTGGCATTTTGACAAGTGTAAACTCAGACGAGCCTGTGCAGCCAGCTTAGAAGCTCCAAATTCTGTTCAGTCAGTAGCTTAACAGTTATAGAATATTCAAGCGACTTGCAAAGGCTCTGATCAGACTGCGCGTATGCGATGGCTGATCTGAGGCTTTGCTGGTCGCACATACCACATTGTTGGAAATCTCATGTTGCGGCTTATATGTGTTTTATTTCATACCAGTATTAGCTACAAACATGTAAAGTCCTGAAGGAAAACACATGAAGATCAGAAAAGGAATGAAAGTTTGTTTGCTTGCTTGATTGTTTTGTTTTGTTTCTTTACGTCCCAGTCACTAATGTTTTCAGTTATGTGGAGATGGGTCTTCCTTGGTTGAACCAGTACTAAACAGAGGATAAAATGTCTTGCTCAAGGACACAACGCAGTAAAGGACTAAAGGTTTATCACACAACCTATTAATATTAGTAAGTATATTGAATTTAAGGTGTATATCATAGCAGTACCTCAAAACATCATTGAGTTAGGCAACCATGCCAATAAAATTTCCAGACAGCCCACTTGATTCTTCAATACGAAGGTTCGGCCTTACCATAAATTTTCAAACAGACGGTGTTCTCTAACCCTAAATTTGAGTTACAGGACTTTGGTTTGTTCAAAACTACTAGCAAAGTGATCAAACCAGCGAATATTAGAGTATAAGGCAAGTATTATCATCACGCTGGTCATTTATTACGGTTTGTTGGAATGGTTTATTAACTAAATATTGGTTTTACATTGACTTCTTTTGTTTGCTAACAGCTTTGTCCATTGTCTCAATCTAATATATTGATTCAGGTCAGTCTTCCGATGCATTCTCTCAGGATAAGGTATTGTTAACGTATTATCCGAAGCATTAATTAGCAATACATGTATCATCATATTGAAATCTTTACGTGTTGAATTTCTAAGATGACATCCTCGAGTTGATGATTTGGGCAGTGGTGTATATTATAGATTCTGATTAGGGTGAGTCCATCCTAGTCATTAATAAAGATATCCTATATACATAGGGGTTTTTATGCATCATAAATTTTGAGCCCAGAGGAAGCTGTTTGAACATGAGGCCGCTAGGCCATCGAATGTGTGATTTTGTTCTAATAAACTGTAAGAACACAATGTTCAACATTTTTAGCCACCCGCTGATATTGCCCTTCTCGTATACGTATCCTTTGTGTATCAAGCGCGGGTCCTGAAAGTTTTCAGTGTCAGAGAAGGCTCAACTCTGACAACTTTTTTTTATAGTTGATGAGGGGATAAAGGATCCAAATACCACTAAATGGCGTTTCGCTGGCGGGCCGATGAAGGCCCGACATTGAATGCTAGCTTGGTACCTTTGTAACTTTTCAGGGGATTCGGACCAGTATTGCTAAGAAACCCTATAGCCTGCCTATTTTTCGGGTGGGGTCCGGACCCCCTGCACCCCACTTCATCTGGATCCGCGCATGTGGTTGATGACCATTTACCTTGATGACCTTGATGACAGGACCTGTATTGCTAAGAAACCCTCTTGCTTGGCGATTTTTCGGGTGGGGGGTCCGGACCCCCTGCCCCGCCCCTCTGGATCCGCGCATGTGGATGATGACCATTTGCCTTGATATGGAATCTCAAAGGACGCTACTGACCATGTCACGACAATATTGATTCTTAATCATCCCTGTATCAAACGGATGTTGACCAAGGCACCGTTATTATAGATCCGTGTACATTGCTTCTAATGGTCATTTATGTTCAACTCTTCATTCTTTGCATGCTAGGTATTTTTTCATGCTTTTGTTGTCGACTGCTGGCTGTTTTCAAAATTTAGTTTCTTCAAAAAAAAACTTTCAGGAACACTTTCAGAGTGTCAAACGGTTTAGATCCAGATCAGCAGGTCCTGATCTGGGTTCAAACCTTTGGCTATAGTCACCACCAGAAATGAAGGTTAAAGCGTCAATTTCACAACAACGTACCTTTATGATATATCTTTGCTTTTAGGGGCATAAGACTTAATATTTCATTTGAATAATCAGCAGACGATTCCCATGGAAAATCAAGCCTCTCTTTCATTATTTAAATATGCGTCAAAATATTCAAAAATAAGTGTGCATTTGAAGGGTTGACTAATAAAAGCAAACAATATCGCGTGCAGACATGCTTTGCAGCGGACGACTTTTAAAAATGTCCGTAAATTCCTTTCAAGTGCGATAATTCTAGATATTTCATGTGGATCTTCTATCGGCAGCCATGAGCATGAATAAAATGTTATGTGCCCAATGTCGACCATCGATTGCAGGCGTGATATACGTGTAATTGTATTTGCTATAAAGTTTTGCCGAACTTTGTTTTGCCGAACTTTGTCATACATTTTGAAATTGTAACATTCTGTGACAGTCATATTTTGCAGGTAGAGCTTGCGTGATGTAAAAGATTATCGGAACAATATCGAAATTGGAACTGTACAATAATAGTGGACATTTGCGAGCTGATTCTGTATCTCTATGCATGCTTAGTATTTTTTCATGTTCTTGTTGTCGTCTGCTGACTTTTTTTCAAAATGAACTTTTTTCTTCAAGGAACACTGTCAGAATCAATTGTTGGCATTTTAACATTTATTTGCATGATAAATACAGCACCTGAGTGACATAAAGCAAGATTTTTTTTTTATTTGTAGGTATTTTAGTGTTTATGAGCAGTTGAAATTGCGTGCTCAGTTGAGTTGAGTATGAAAAAAGTTTTATAACCTCGAGGCCAGATCACGACCGACGTTCTGTGTCGGTCCTGATCTGGGTCCTTTAAACTGTTTGCAAAGGTTACCAGCAGACGAGATATGTCGCCGCTAGCAAGGAAATAGTGAATTCTAAAGTTATTGAGCTGGACTAATCCATCTTTACTGTCCTGCCAGCCAAGAGTGACAGTGACATCATGTTTTGTTACAAAGTTATCAGGGACTTAGAATCGATAGATCACTTGTGTATTAGTCCTATCCGCAGGATAGGATTAATACATACGTGATCTATCAATTCGCTTTATCTCAAGTGGAGTGTACACGTAATTGGTTTACTATCAGTATCACGTCACTGTCACTCTTGGTTGGCACGACAGTACTGTCCTGCCAGCCAAAAGTGACAGTGACTTCATGTTTTGTTTGCCAAGTTATCAGGGACGTAGAACCGATAGATCACTTGTGTATTAATCCTATCCACAGGATAGGATTAATACATACGTGACATATCGATTCGCTTTATCTCAAGTGGAGTGTACACGTTATTGTTTTACTTAGGAATGGTAAAAATCAGTATCACGTCACTGTCACTCTTGGTTGGCACGACAGTAGTTGTCGATAAATAGTCTCCCGAAGATAGCAAACAAACAATCCCTGAACAGATTGCTCCAGGAGCATTTTGTTCTGGGACTATTCAGTTCATTGTACTTGCTTTTAGTTCTGGAACACTGCATGGAAATATATTAATTGACACAGATTCCGCTCATTCTGATCGTAAGCGCCATTCGAATCCATTCAAGATTGCACATGCGCAGTCGGGTGCTTCTTTGACTGGGCACGTATGTAATAAGGTACCTTTTCTTATGCCAATTGGGAACTACTCTCATAGCTATTATCTAAAAGAAGTATACAGTTGTGTCCAGAAGAATACTTTGTAGCGCAGTTTGTAAAGGACTTTGGTATTCGTTACATCATTCCTGATTTAGATTACTCGTTGGATCATAAGAGATGTGGATAACTTTTATTAAATTAATCCATTTCTAAAGGTGTGATTCTAGAACGTGCTTTATTTCAAACGACAATGTGTGCAATGTTTTGTCATGTAAAATGGTATTCATTAATGTTTTCGAATTAAATCGATCGAAAAAAAACACAAAACCAAAACCGGAAAAAAAAATTGATTTCTGTTTGCAAATCATTGCAGTCTGATAAGCATTAATTTTGTTTAAACGAAATTTGTCAAATGTTTAGAAATGCGAATAAAGTAGAAAAAAGCTTGCCTAAGATATACACTCAGGTTACAGATTTCGGCAACTTCAATTTTTTCTCTTTGCATGCTGGGTCTTTTTTCTTATGTTTTTGTTGTTGTCGTCTGCTGACATTTTTCTTTCAAAATTAACTTTTTAAAAAAAACTTTCAGGAACACTAGCAGAGCGTCAAACGGATTGGATCCAGATCAGGACCGACTGAACGTCGGTCCTGATCTGGGTCATACGTGTTTGCAAAGGTTATCAGCAGACGACAAAAGTCGCCACTACAAGTACATGTAGAAAATAAATGGTCAAAAAAACTCTGATGGTCTGGTTTCGTGATGAAATTGACGTAAAGATCGACGCGATTCCGGCCTGATCTGTGGTAAACAACAATTGGATGCATGTTATTTGAATCAAAGATGATAGTACTTTGCGTGAATGCCGTAAATACGCGGCTACAAAAGCCGCCGCTACAAGTACATGCAGAAAATAAATGGTTAAAAAACTCTGGTGGTCTGGTTTCGTGATGAAATTGACGTCAAGATCGACGCGATTCCGACCTGATCTGTGGTAAACAACAATTGGATGCATGTTATTTGAACCAAATATGTTAGTACTTTGCGTGAATGCCGTAAATACGCGGCTACAAAAGGGCCGCTACAAGTACATGTAGAAAATAAATGTTTAAAAAAAAACTCTGGTGGTCTGGTTTCGTGGTGAAATTGACGTCAAGATCGACGCGATTCCGACCTGATCTGTGGTAAACAACAATTGGATGCATGTTATTTGAACCAAATATGTTAGTACTTTGCGTGAATTTCGTAAATACGCGGCTACAAAAGGAAGATCGGAGAAAAAAACATATGTCATACTTGGTAAAATTATAATAAGGGCTCGAGTTGATTTTTGTCGTCTGGGCACTTAAATTTTTGTCTGTGCACTCAAAATTTTAACTTAAGGCTGTAACGATATTTTTCGCTTTTATTTTTTTTACGAGCAATCGTTCACATTTTTTTCTCAATTATTTTAGTCCATCCACACAGAAAACAGCTTCACTAAAATGTAAGGTCTTAATCCTTAAAGTGCCTATCACTGTAGCAGGGAGGTCATTTTCTGTAATATTTTTTTTTTTTAAAAAATGAGGGGTCGGGGATAAGGCTTGATATTTCATGAGAATCGTCTGCCAGCAGACGATTCTCATGAAATGGCAATACTTATTTGGCTTCAACTGGGATAAAACTTGTAAATGCCATCTTCTGCAATTGTTGGCGCTTTCAGGATTACATTTTAAAAAATCAAAGCTAGATGCAGATTACTCTTAGCACGTGGACTCGGAACTGTGAAGAAATATTTTGACGGTCTCAATGGACTATGAAACTGGAGACTCGCGTGTGAGTTTGAAACAAGAAGTGGAGCAAAGGAAAGAAGAAGTATGGGTTGCAGCATGTCCTCTGAGAATATCGTGGTGGCCCATGATAAAGAACTGAAAGAGTACCTGAAGCCTGGAGACATTAAACTAGTCCAGGAGTCGTGGAATCTGCTGCAGGATGATTTAGAACATGTTGGACTTATCATGTTTCAGAGGTATGAGTTATCATGTTTCAGAGGTATGATTTATCATGTATTAATGGTACAACTTATCACGTTTCAGAGGTACGACTTATCATGTTTCAGAGGTACAACTTATCATGTATCAGACGTACAACTTATCATGTATCAGACGTACGACTTATCATGTTTCAGAGTTACGACATATCATGTATCAGAGGTACAACTTATCATGTATCAGAGGTACGATTTATCATGTATCAGACGTACGACTTATCATGTTTCAGAGGTACAACTTATCATCTATCAGAGGTACGACTTATCATGTTTCAGAGGTACAACTTATCATCTATCAGAGGTACGACTTATCATGTTTCAGAGGTACTTATATAGTGCTTGTTGAACGTAGCAGGTGCGACCTACGGTACAAGTACTTAGTACTTAATGAACGTATCATTTTGGTTTATGTTTCAAATGTACTTACACCCAGTGCTTGTTGAATGTAGAATGTTTTAGAGTTACAACTTATAAGGTTTCAAAGGAATTTAGTGCTTGTTGAAAACGTAGCATGTTTTAGAGTTACAACTTATCATGTTTCAAAGGAATTTAGTGCTTACTGAAAGCGTAGCATGTTTCAGAGGTGCGACTTATCATATTGTAAAGGTTCTTCGTTCTTGTTGAGAAAATCATGTTTCAGATGTTCAAATGCTTGTTTTATGTATCATGTATGACTACTCATGTTTAAAAGGATATTTAGTGCTCGTTGAACGTATCATATCAGGGTCATATGTGCTTAGTGCTTGTTGAAAATATCATATTTCAGAGGTTGAAGGGCTTATTTTACGTATCATGTTCAGAGGAGCGACTCGTCATGTTTTAAAGGTGCCCAGTAAAAGTACTCAGAATCATATTTCAGGGGTACTGCTTAACATTTTGCACAGATACATGTACGTGGTGTTTGTTGGACTTGACATGCGTTAGAGGTATGTAGTCATATTCATTGGACATATATGTTTCAGAGGTCAGTTGCATTTGTCTTGTTTCAGAAATACACAGTGCGTTTTGGATTTATTATGTTTCAGATGTAATTTGGACTTACCTTACTACTAAAACAACCTCAATAATACAACCGAACAGAACACAGCTTTTAAAGCAATTGAAATATCTCACCAAAATCAATGGCGATTCAGCTGATACCAACTGTTTTTTTACAGTTTATGATACTCAGAAGTGCATAAGGGATTGCTAGACAGATCGTGTTTCATAGCTATAGGTTTGATGGACCTATCATGTTTCAAATAAAAATGTACATAGTCATTCTACTGTAACTAGCTTGCGTGCATCAGGAATCATCATTTATCATATGACGTTGCGTTTGGGAGTGAAATAACACCATGCAATAAAATCGATAAACCACTAGTGGTTTATAGATTTACGGGAAACGTTATGACGTCCATAACAACGTTGCGTACATAATGACAAAATTATAACGTTTTTACGGCATAAATGAGATTTCAAAGTAATCTTAATGTCATATGATAAATAGAATCTATCATTCGTGCTCTTGTATTATTGAATTTATTAAACTCATTGCGAAAAAGAGATAAAATGCTCGGCAAGCCTCGCATTTATCTCTTTTCCCCAACTCGTTTAATAAATTCAATAAAACATGAGCACTCATGTAAGATCCTCTATATATTTACCGTGTAAGATGTCCAAAGATTTTACGGCATTAATTGGCACAGTAGCTATATTGATCATGCGACCACAATCATAGGATTTCCATATATCATCTCATTGAGGATCCATCTAACAGTTTAGGGACAGTGGGTTAACATCAAACTGACAATGATACGACATCGATACGACGTGTAATATTGTCGATATGTTGTATCTAGGCCTCCAGTTACCCCCACCCAACAGCTTAAGGACAGTGGGTAATATCAAGCTGACAATGATACGACATCGATATGACGTGTCGTAATGTCAATATGGTGTATATAGGCCTCCAGATACCCCACCCAGCAGTTTAAGGACATTGTTTAACATCAAACTGACAATGATACGACATCGATATGACGTGTCGTAATGTCGATATGTTGTATTTAGGCCTCCAGATACCCCATCCAACAGCTTAAGAACAGTGGGTTAACATCAAACTAACAATGATACGACAACGATATGACGTGTCGTAATGTCCATGCGTTGTATTTTGGCCTCCAGATACCCCACCAACAGCTTACGGACAGTAGGTTAGCATCAAACTTACAATGATACGACATAGATATGACGTGTCGTAATGTCGACATGTTGTATGACGTGTCGTAATGTCGACATGTTGTATTTAGGCCTCCGGATATCCCACTGAACAGCTTAAGCACAGTGAGTAAGCATCAAACTGACACTGATACGACAACGATATGACGTGTCGTAATGTCCATGCGTTGTATTTTGGCCTCCAGATACCCCACCAACAGCTTACGGACAGTAGGTTAGCATCAAACTTACAATGATACGACATAGATATGACGTGTCGTAATGTCGACATGTTGTATGACGTGTCGTAATGTCGACATGTTGTATTTAGGCCTCCGGATATCCCACTGAACAGCTTAAGCACAGTGAGTAAGCATCAAACTGACACTGATACGACATCGATATGACGTGTCGCAATGTCCATGCGTTGTATTTTGGCCTCCAGATACCCCACCAACAGCTTACGGACAGTAGGTTAGCATCAAACTTACAATGATACGACATAGATATGACGTGTCGTAATGTCGACATGTTGTATGACGTGTCGTAATGTCGACATGTTGTATTTAGGCCTCCGGATATCCCACTGAACAGCTTAAGCACAGTGAGTAAGCATCAAACTGACACTGATACGACATCGATATGACGTGTCGCAATGTCAGTATATAGCAATTTCGTATTTATACCTCCAGATAAGAGTTCGTAATCAAAGATTCTATTTCTACATTCTCAACAAAAAATATGTTGTGGGTGCTCAAATAAACCGGTTCTTTTAAGCATCTGAAACACACGACTGTTTAAAGCGTTGGATCAGAAAATTATCATACTTTCTGCTCAGAAAGACATAGATTAATTAATCTGTTCATTTCGACCCTGTTATTAGGCATATTATACTAACCGGATATGTGATTGACAAGAATGCCTTGCAAAGCTGTTACTTTAACGTAAAGCCCTCCGCTGAGGCGAGCTAAACTGCGCATATGCCTAATGAGTTTATCAAGCAATTAGTGGCATATTCATTCACATTTCTGTTGCTAATGACGTTAAACCTATAAAGCCTCAATTAATAAATAAGAAACAGACGACATGCTGAGGTGTTAAGAAACTAAATAAGTCTTGAAATTTCAAGTGAATCGTCTGCTGGCAGACGATTCACTTGAAATATCAGGCATTATTTTCATAAGAAATCAAGAAAAATTAATATAAAATTTGTCGTCTGCTGTAATCGTGATTAGCGCCTTTAGGGTTAATTCCAGGTTTATATGTCTTAATCCTTATCATGATTATTCCCATAATGTCTACTTTACAAATTTCATTAGCCCTTTGCATGCTGGGAAGTTTTCCATGTTTCTGTCCTCTGCTGAGTTCTTTCAAAATCTAATTTTTCGAAAAAATCTTTCAGGAATACCATCAGAATGTCTAACCGTTGGAATCCAGACCAGTCCCGACGTTAAGTCGGGCCTGATCTTGGTCCAAACTGTTTGCTAAGGCACGAAAGAAAAATACAAAATCAATAAACAAATCTTGTTGCTGATGGCACGTGCATGCGCATGCACGAAGCCGTACTTTGCATTCTGCGAGAAACAGATACATAACAGCATGGCCATGCAGTAATATAATAAGATCTACTTGAAATATACCAAACAAAAAAGAAACTTTTTCCAGTTACATTCTCCCCTAATTGGCATAAAAATAATTTTGTTTGTTGCTTTACGTCCCAAGTCAACAGCTATGGTCATTGCGGGACGGTCAGTTCACCAAACCACACTTTTTCCTGGGCAGGTTTGAACAAGCGAATAACCAGTAATTCGTGCACATACTTTCGCTTGTAACTGACAACAACCCTTCTTGAATGAATCAGCGGAAGGGAGGAGAATGACCGTAGAAATCATTTCATGATCCACGAAAGTATGGGACCGGACCGGGATCGAACTCGCGACCCCTGGATTTGCAGTCAGACACGCATCTGTAGCCAGACACGTTACCGACTGCGCTACGCGGCCCGGCACATAAAAATAATAATTTCTGGTTAAATATTATCAAAACTTCAGTAAGGACTACTGTCCTGCCAGCTAATAGTGAGAGTGAAGGCATGCTTTGTTTACAAAGTTATCAGGGACTTTGAATCGATAGATAACTTGTGTATTAATCCTATCCTGCGGATAGGATTAATACGCAAGTGGTCTATCGATTCGCATTAGCTCAAGTGGACTGTACAAGTTAATGTTTTACTTAACAAATTGTAAACAAAGCACGACGTCACTGTCACTCTTGGCTGGCAGGACAGTAGTACCTATTCATTCCATGTGCCATATCAATCCAACATGTTTCGGAGGCGTTTATTCAACTGACTGCATGGAATGCTGGGCATGCAAAGTACAAAAATGGCATCTTATCACTATTTGGGACATATCCGAAGTTTATTCATGATTTTGGTCCTTCAAATTCCATTTTCGTGAGACAGAACTGTTAAACTTGGTCGAAACCATGCTCAGATCGTTTCATGTTTTGTAAGCCTTAACTTAACCCTTAAAGCGCTAAGAAAAAAAAGCATCTGGAAATGTAGTATGCCTGAGTCGTCTGCTGGAAATAATTGCCTAACATTACTGATGAATTAAGTATAGAAGCAAACAGCGTGGACCCAGAACAGACTGCTCCTATAGGAGCAGTCTGATCTGGGTCCACACTGTTTGCCATAGAGGCTTCTGAAACATTTCAGCAGACGAGAAAAGCAGACGACTTTTGTTGTGATTGGCGCATTGAGGGTTAAATTGTTTATAGTTTGCCGTTTCCTACCGCCTACCCAGCAATTTACCCCCGCTGACCCCCCCCCCTTACCCAAAAGTTTTATGGCTCAGATTAGGTATGTGTTTTTCATCTCTGTCCAGTGAGCAAAACGCTTATTTCTTATGTTTCATCACTAATAGATAAATTCTGTATCTTTTTCTGACACTCTTTAGCTAAATTTAAAAAAAAAAACTTTTATCTAGGTATCTCTGATACCCAGATAATAGTTGGGGTTTTTTTTAAAAATAGTTTTGTATATGCAAAACAAATAATGATACTTACATGTACCTACCACCAGGGGGGTACTCTCATTTTTTCTTCGTACATAGGCTTTGGCCAAGCATCTCTGTTTACCCCCCAAAAAAAAATCCGGAATACCAAGCAACACCCCCCCCCCCAAAAAAAAAAAAAATGTGAAATTTTTGCAAACCAAAAAACTATCACGATTCTGTATATTTATCTTAAGGAAAGACCATAAAATACATAGAAATAACCCCTAAAATCAGTCCAATTTTGGGATGGCCCCCAAAAAATATCCACAAAATTTCATACCCAAATAAATATTCATTTTTCTGAAAACACCAAAAATTATTGAAATTCCCCCAAAAAAATGGCACAAGCCTACGCATGTATGAAAATGTCAGAGTATCCCCTGGGTACCTACCCAGCTTTAAAACATCCCAGTATGAAGTGACAAACCAAATGATTTTAAGCATGGCCTAAGGTTTATCCCAAGATTAAAGGGAAGACACACAACAGGAGCCACTAAGAGGCACATAATCGGGCATGATTAAAGAGCAGATATAATTCGCAAAGAATAGCTGTCAGAGTATAGAGAAGTTGCCTTTATAGAACCACTAAGAAACGCATAGAACGGTGATTTTTATTAGACAGAACATTTGTTAGATTCTCTGATGGTGGGTTTAGGAAGACTAGCAATGCCTCTAATTAAATATATATCTATTCCATGAAATAATTTTGTAGGGAAAATATTGCATTGTTTCCGCCTATATTAGTATAGTTTCCTGTAGAGAAAGTTTTCTCCCGTAAAGAATCACATACGTTTGACAATCTCTGCATGCTTTATAAATTTTAAAATCACTTTTAAGCCTGGACAGCTGACAATCTTAATATTTGGCTAAATAACCACTGTTCTAAAAAACGGCATCTTGCTCTTAAGTGTTATAATATAGATATTATGTTTTATGACATCTTGGTGTTCTACTTAGATTTATCAACCCATGCTTTGGAAACTCTTAATGTTTTTTTGTATCTTGTAAGTCTTCGATACCTAATACATAAGATAAGTCAAATTAATTTCTTAAAAATGCTTTTCAGGATGACCGCCAATAGATTATTTCATTAACCACTAATAGCAACCTTACTAACTCACACTTTCTCGTCAATTGGTCCACTATATAAATCAGCAATGAACTGTTCTTTGGTCGTATTTACTCAGAAATAAATGTTCTTTGATTTTATACCATTTTAATTACCTTATTTAAAAGATAGGTATAAATTATACATGTTTTGTGCAGAAACACATTTCTAAACTAAGCCAAAGAAACATGGCCTGCAAATGCTTGATAGTTTTTCTATCAGATCTAAATTATAAAGCAACAGAATTTTACCAAAATATTTGTATGTGTTGAATCTAAAGTCATAGGTAGGCAGTGATATCGGTACTATCAAACATATTTTCAACCTCTCCAGTTCTTAAAAAAAATATCAAATACGTATGATTTTTCTCTAACGGCAACTTTTCTGTAATAGAAACATCACTGTACCATGAGGTCTACTGAGACAATTCGATCCAGCGAATGAGCATAATAAAAGGTGCAAATTGTATGTGACTTTACAGTTTGACTCCATCTGGTTTATGGCCAATTTTCTAGAAAGCAGTTTTGACCCCTGGTTGCAAAATATGTGCAATGAAATATTAGACATATCTTTGAACCAGTGTCTAAAAAAGAAACGAAATTGTCTCATCATTTGTGACCTATGTAAGAAATTGACAAGTTACTGGGTTATGATTAGAGAGAACATCACTATTCATGCCATGATGTTTTTGTCAAACAAAAGCATCGTCAGATTTGTGTCAATTTAATGTTCAGAATTTTAGATTGATTATTTTCTTCATATACATGTATAATGGACCAGTGCATGATGAAGCCAACACAATGACCCAAGCGCCCAGCAAAGACTCCGTTAAACCTGGCCTCGAGGTTATAAAACTTGAGTACAGTCCCAGACTCAAAATAAAGCGCAATGGTTGGCTGCTTGCGGACACGTGTCCGCAAGAAGCCAATCATTGCGCTTTATTTTTGAGTCTGAGAATGAACTCAGGCTTTATAACCTCGAGGCCAGGTTTTTTCTCCTAAGTATGCTATAACAGTTGGTGGACAAAAAGTGATCGTCAGTCTGTGGCGTCTCCGGTTGGTTAAACATATTTTATTTGTATACTTTATACATATAACAAACAAATAAAGAGAAATATACAATACATGACTAGTATACAAATGGGATTCAGAAGAAAGCCTTTTGACTTATGTGAATCTGTATCTCATTTAAATCTAATTTGCTAATGTATCGTGATTTGAAAAAAACAACATATAACGGCGAAACCACAACATGATTTTGGACTATGCAAACAAAAAGCTTTAAGATCTGTAATTGTTAAAAGGGCACTGACTGGCTCAAAAGATGGGTGGACGCTCAGCAGTATATTTAAGTTGTAAAGTGCTTTGTGATTGGTCAATAATAAACATATGGGAAAGAAATTATATTCATTAGACAAGTATAATATTTTTGCTGCACTTTGTTGATTTAGTTTACAGGTTTGACTTTCCCATTGGTATCCTGGGTCAGGTGTGGTACTTGATTGTATCGATTCCTGATCTTTGCACCATTACTTACTTTTTAAAAAAAAGGACCTTGTATTTTGATTTATTTTCAATGAAATGTTCCTCACATGAAGGGTGCCCACCTTCAGAGGCCAAAAAGTGGTAAAACATGATGGTCACCGGGATATCTCATTCTTGTTTATTGATTGAACTATGTCCAATCTGTAATGCTATTGCAGCCTCATTGTGATTTAAGATTTGTGAGGACCATAGCTTGCTTATAAGCTATAATGGAAGCTTATGTTTGATTTCAATAAGTCCTATTACGATTTCAGCTTTCAGAAAGTCTACTTTTTTTCAAACAAAAATCATTTAGACTGCAGATAAAGAGTCTAATTAGTGGGTAGGGGGTGATGGTTGGTTCAGTTTTGCACTTCATATTGGGCTATTAAGCACGTGAGTTCCACTTCTGCACTGTGAGTCTATACTTTAAGCATTATTTCATTTATCAAACACTCAATGGTTCCCATATCAAAGCGTTTGTACTTTACATTGTAATGCTGAAGGATTTTCGGACGTATTTATTCTTATAATTATCAAAATATGGTAATTAAAAGACCATTTCGCACGTTCCCATATACCACAGTAGTCGTCGCTTGATTGAGTTAGATGCAACTGAGTTGAGAAGTATTACATGTGGCAAACCCACATTTGCATGCTCATTTATTGACATGTGTCTTAGTTGAACTTAAAGATAGTACAGGAGACTGTCTTGTGATCCAATATGACCTTGACCTTTGACAGGTTGACCTTTCAATTGAGCAAAAGTGAAGAACAACCTGGAAGCCTGTCTAATGTTGCGCTGTCCACTTTGTTTTGTAATCCATTTAGGTCATTTTTGGTTAATTTCTGTCAAAATTTACCATTGACCTTGAATATGACCTTGACCTCAATAGGAGGAGCCATTTCAAATGGATATATGTATGCGTATTGGTCGGTTCTAATCTTTACTATTAAATCCTGCAATATTAATGACACCGTTATGCAACTGCAGCAATATACCAATTCATAGGCATGCTTTAAGCCTGTCATATATAAAATGAGTATGGTGAGCTAGTATTATTTAAATTTTGTCAATGATTTGATTTTTTTTTTGACCATTTGACCTGAATTTAAGACAAATTGTTTACTATCATGCGTCTAATGTGGAGTTCATTGACAAGGCCACAATTACTTGCTCCTAGCTAGGCCTTTGGGGAAAATAGGTAAGTAGTCAAAATGCCCTGTCGTTGATTATAGCCCCTCTGCATTTCGACTACTTACCTTTTTTCCAAATGCCAGGATGTTGCAAGGTCGAGTTCAGTGAAAGGGAAATATCAAGGTCATAGATCAAAGGTCAAGGTCACTTAGCAACTTTATTGGCCAGAAAGGTACAATTTCTGCAATTTATGACCTATTTGTCATATTGGCTCGGGTATGCCATATCTGTACATTTTTGTTGAAAAAGTTGTCCCATTAATCGGACAATGACTGATAAATGGGTGTGAACACTTGTCTGTGGTCCGAATTAGAACATAAGCAATGACCAGGTAAAGGTTTCCACAAAAATTATAAGCGCTAAGTTTTTTGCATGTGAACTTTGAGTAGAGAGGGTTGGTACATTTTGGTGTAGCACTGTAACGTAACCAATGACCTGTAAATTTCATTGCTTAGTGGTAGTTCTATCAGATACAAAATTACTTTGTTTGGAAATTATTTTCTCAAATGTTATTACGTCAGAAGAATTTTAATATCCTTCAATTGTTTTCTGAGTATATATTGTAAAATGTTGTAATAAGCTTATATGAGTGAAGTTTAAGGCATTTCCGATATTAAAACAAAATTTAAGAAAATGAATATGTTTACTTTTCCGTTTCCTCTATTTTGTTGTACCATGATTTTACCAGAAATATGTGTAGGGAGTCTGGTTGTTAAAAGGTTCCCTAGAATACTTATGGGGTAAATAATGCAAACAAACAATATAAATGTGTTTTGAATTTTTAATTTGCGTGAATTAAAGGATTTCTTTGGTAAAGAGAAGGGTTAGCTCTTTAGGCCACATACCTGTACTTTGTAATGGCCAATGCTTGGCTCAAAAGGTGGGTGGAAGCTCAGCAGTATATTTAAGTTGTCAAGTGTTTTGTGATTGGTTAATAATAAACCTATAGGAAAGAAAGTAAGAAAGAGGACAAAGATCAGGAATCGATACAATCTACTACCACACCTGACACAGGATACCAATGGGGAGTTACATTGTCACAAATAGACATCACAAACGAGAGCCAAGAGGTCAGCCCTTTCCCAGCAGGTGACCAAAAGGCATCAACAAACAGACGTGCATGAAAGCATAACAAAACAAGACAGAAATAACATAAATGATCCACAAAAGAAGCACCGCCTTGGAACGGTCAGTAAAAATATTTTACTGGAGGGCTTAAACCGGTTTAACGGTGCATCAACCTCAACTTTAGTTCACATGTGGATCAAGACACATAGATGTTTGGTTTGCATAAAAACATCTTTATCAGACGGGTATATATTTGCAACACTTTTTGAAACAACATCTTAGTAAAAAGGACCTTGCATTTTGATATTCTTTCAATGAAGTGTTCCTCACATGAAGGGTGCTCACCTTCAGAGGCCAAAAAGTGGTAGAACATGGTGATCACCGGGGTATCTAATTCTTGTTTATTGATTGAACTAGGTCCAATCTGTAATTCTATTACAGCCCCATTGTGATTTAAGAGTTGTGAGGACCATAGCTTACTTATAAGCTATAATGTAGGTCTATGGAAAACCATTAACAGATCTGGGCCCTGCCATATAAAAGTATATCCAATGTTGGTTCACATAGTGGAGACATTTATTGCACCATTATCTTGCGCAGTTGATTGAATCTATTGCATTCAAAGTAGTGTTTGGTAGATTCTATTCTACCACAAATGCATTACATATAGACAGTCCGTTTAAACAGTGTATTTCCAACGGTTTGTTGGTGTTTTATTTTTCGAAAAAAAAAATCATCGTACGCAAGATTACAGAAGTTATTGGGGTAAAAAACAAATAGAAAATACAGTAAAACATGTGTAAAACGGCAACTCAAAAATAGACAAAACCAATATCTTAATGACAAATGGTAGCTTAATGAAGGCCAAAAGTATTGCAGAATGCTCCCCTTGGAGCATTCTGCTATACTTTTGACCTGCATTAAACAATAATTGGTCTTGAAAAGCAATATTCGGTCTTTTTGAGAGTGTCGTTTTACGCAGGTTTTACTGTTTCAGTATAAATGATCAGCCTTGGTTCGCAAGTAGAACACTTTTAAAGTGTTTGTAAAAAATACGTTTTAGGTGTTAACGTCACCGAAAAAGATGTCATTTTGATTTTCCTACAATTAAGTTAAAATTGTTGATAAAGAAAACAAAAGATAACTGTAAACTACTATACATATGTTTATAACAAATTAGTGTTTTTTCTCTTTCGTGCGGTACTTTTTCATAATTGTTGTTTTGATAGTTTTGCACCAGTATTTTGCAAAACCAATAAACTAACTTGAAATGGCGACGTCATAATGGGACGAATTTTTTGCCCACCATCTGTATATGCTATTTCGCAGAATCACGTATATGAATATATTTTTCTTCTTCCATTTTTAGATTATTTTTACAACAACGACACTTGAAGAAATTGTTCATCAAAATTATGTCCAAAGACTTAGCAGGTGAAATACTGTTAGATGAAACGAAATTGAAAGGCCATGGCAAGATAGTGATGGACGCCCTAGGGGCCGCAGTTGAGTGCCTGGACGACAGTACCCAGCTGACCAGTCTTTTAATAGGAATTGGGGAGAGACATGCCCTTTATGGTGTACAACCTAATATGATTCCGGTATGTATATGTTTCAAGTATTCATTCTGCCCAAGTTGGCTACCATCTGTCGGTCCGTTAAGGTTAGGTGACGCAAAACGCCCAGGTGGGGCAAAACGCACACACGCCTGGTATCAAAAACAATGATGTCAGCTGGTAGCCCTTTATAGTAAGGTCACAGCGCATGATTCAATGCTTGACAGTCCAGGATCCAATTAAGCTTACCGTGCACCCCAGGACATTTTCATGGGTGTCAAAATGTTCGTTAGGACCCCCTAGATGTGAAACAAGGCCGTCCTTAAAAATTAACCCCTTTGAGCTATGCGGAAATGCATGGTTTGTATGGCAACCTATAGCGGATTCGAGGATGCGGCTGTGCCTACAAAATTACTCGTATATCCTAGACTACTAAATTTAGTAACAAATTAAAGCTTAGACTTAGGCCTGTCATCCATTTGTCGCATAATCAAATTATCTAATTTGCATATTAGTGAATATGTATGAAAACATTAAAGTGTGATTCACGAATGGGGGTATACCTACAAAATAAATAATATCTCAGCTGCTACTTATCATAGACTACTAGAATTGGTCTCCAAACTCAGACACAAAAATAGTTAGTGAGTATGATCAGGAAATCCCACAGTCGTAAAACTGCAGAAAAACCCGTGGCATCGTAAGGAAGAGCCACACAACAATCACGAGACACCAGGAAGACAAACAAAGCAAAGCAACCAGCACTCTTATTCCCATCGAGATGATTGCAAAACTTCATTCTATTGATCGCCATGGAAACCATGCATTTTCACTTAGCCCAAACAGATATTTTTTGAGGACGGTCTTGTTTCACATCTAGGGGGCCTAATGAACAATTTGGCACCCGTGAAAAATGGGTGCACGGTTAGCTAAATTAGATCCTATACGTTGCATAATTGATTTGTAAAATCACAATGTAAAATATTCTATACTGTTCACTTAATCCTGGAATCCAATTCAACAGCTAGTGTATACACACTGGTAAATGTATACGTCGATTTGGTGGTATTTACGCGTATTGCTGGTACTTCATAGACCGGAAGTGGTAGATATTGGTGTTACTACTATATAAAAAAACATATAGAAGTAGATACTTTTTAAGTATTCAGTATGTGCATGGCGTTTTATGTAAGCATTTAGTAATATATTCGAGTACCGATCATCCAGATCGGTACTCGAATCTATTCCTAAATGCTTACATAAATCGCCATGTGGATGCCGAATACTTAAAACTGATCTAATTCTATAGTCCTTTAGGCATATGGCATGTTTTTCTATATAGTAGTAACACCAATAACTACCACTTCCGGTCTATGAAGTACCGGCAATACGCGTAAATACCACCAAATCGACGTATACATTTACCAGTGTGGTATTCTGGAGAAGTAAAGCATCAGTGATATTAAAGCTGCTTAGTCTGTAACTTTTGATTTTTTCATTTTAAAAATAATGTTTCTATTTTTCAAGAACACAGTAAAAATACTAAAATTCAGGTATACATTTTACCTTTTTCGTAAAAATTAACAATTTATTAGTGCCAAAACAACAGCATTTATGATAAAAATCAACTGTCTAGAATTATTGGAGGGACGCAAATAATTACAAACAAGAGAAAATACACCTGTTTTATAAGATAATTCACTTTTTCATGCAGTTTTCAGCTGTAGAAATTAGATTTATTGTGACAACATATCTTTATTCTACTTTTGCAAATGATTTAAAAAAGAAAATTTTTTTTTTCGAAAAATGTTCATAGTTACAGAGTATGCAGCTTTAAGGCACTGATTTGTAGATTTATCATGTCGTCATATTGATACCTTTGTGTGGCAAAATGACCATAGCATAGTGAAGAAACCTCGTATTTGAACATTTACAGGTGTGACCGACTTTAATGTATTACTTTACTTTTCGCTTACTGTAAAGGCGGCGCCTCATGAATGCGTAATTAGGACTAGTCAACCTTAGGCATAGGTAAAAGCTGAAAAGGAGGCGTGGTTTTATTCAAAAGTAACTGCATCATCTTGTGCCACCACCTCAGTCATTATTTAGTCCTTAAAACGCCAGCAAAATAACTGCATCTGAAAATGTCTATTTAACATAAGCAGGGAGGCAAACATTGTGGACCCAGATCAGACTGCTCCTACAGGAGCAGTCTGATCTGGGTCCACACTGTTTATCTATGAGGCTTCAAATAGTTTAGTGGACGACAAAAAACATATTTTTGTGATAATGCGCTTTAAGGGTTAATAAATGTGAGTTCAGTGTGTATACGGTAAGGGTTTTCATGAAATGCACGCACGTTTGCGCGGTCCAAAAAGCTGATTAACACTTTACCTGATTTCCCTTCATTAGCAGATGAAATAGCCGAACCACGCCCAGATATGAATATTAAAGTTGCCGCCTTTACAGTAAGCGAAAAGTCAAGTAATAATATACGGATTATAGAAGACAATTGCATTTAGTTGGGCGGTTTGCTCTATGGCTCTATGCGATTCGGCACTTATGTTTCAGATATTTTTCTCATCCTTTCTTATGCATAATTAAAGTTATAGAGAATTCTGCCGAGAATTTTACTTCATTAAATTCCAAAACAATTCTCATTAGGGTGGGGCGAAGCACACACCGCTATGGGGTAAAGCACCCCCAAAAGTGAGAAGTTATTGATGATGCCTTGTTATTTTGTGGTTTTGTTGACATATTTCTGGAGAACGATATGAGCATTTAACAAAAAAGTATAACTTTTCAATATTAATCAGAATCTAAAGTTTCTATGATCAGGGTTGTCAATACTGTCACGGATGTTTACGATAAAAAATATTTTATGTACTCGTTGATCTTAAATATATAGTTAAATTAAAAGAGTAATACGATTTTGTATCACTTATTGTTCACAAACAAAACTAAGTACCCCCTCTCTCTCTCTCTCTCTCTCTCTCTCTCTCTCTCTCTCTCTCTCTGTTTTTTTTTCTTGGAACACCGTACCGGACAGAGTGTAGGCTTACTTAATAGATCTAATCTTGTACGTGACAAACTGGCCGTAGGATTCTATGAAATATTGTTAGAATCCGGATGCTGGACATTTTTATCTTACATGATCAAGTAGATATTCGCGTGTATTTTATAGGGCTTTAACGCGATTCCATTTCATCATAATTAATGTTCAAAACCATTACGGATTTTTTTTCGTACAAAAAGTCGGTAGTCTTCGTAAATTCACAATACAACATATCAATTAACTCTTTGCATACTAGTGTTGTCTGCTGATAATCTTTGCAAACAGTTTAGACACAGATCAGGCCTGACAAATTGTAAATTTAACATTCTTGAAGATATATGTATGTGTGATATCTGAAAACCGAATTCGAATTTTAGATATTGATTTGCAAATACATAGTTGTTTTATTTATGTCGGTATCTTTTTGCGTTTAAACGAAAAATTTAGAACTCTTTTTCATAAACATTTTTGCTATATTTTTTAAGTTCGTTGATCTGTAGATTTAATGAAACCAGCAAAAGTAAATACATACGTAGTATATATATTGAAAGATTGAGCTATACGAGGGATGATCTTAAAGTTCTGATCCTGATGTGATATCTCTGTAACCAGGGATGCAACATGCCTGAAAATTCTACCAAATAATAATATATTCTTTGTCTATACACTGCTGTGACATGTTTGATGTAACTTGAAGGAGCGGCCGGAAATCTATCCCTAAACAGCCATGCCCTCAATGCACTGACCTATCAAGTAGACTGTGCATGTTGGGGACGTCACAATTTAGACAAGGGCAGTCTCAGCATTTCGATTTTATGGCTGCTTAATGTTCAACCGTAAGCCAATATGTTCTGAAGATATGGCGAACTTTCTATATGGTTTGAGTTTTCTAGGCCCTTAAATTTATGGCTATGCAACCGTCAGCTATAATCAAAATTTGGACCACTTGAAGTTTTTGACCAGCCCTTACTGCCATAAAAACAGCTTTATTAAGGTAAAATTTGTTTTAGGCAAACGAAGATGAACTTACTTTTGTCTGAAGCAAATATGAATTATCGGTAACGTCGGAGATTGATAATAACCCACATAAGAAAATTAAAACGAATGCACAAATTAGGTCAATTACGGGGGTACACGAATTTGTATGTGTATATCTAAATATGAAACCCAATTGATTGTCCAAAGGTGCACTATATCGTAAACTGATGCATAATGGATTAAATTGAGCACAAAGCATCCATCTGAAACCAAACTCTATTTTGAAAATTCTTATTTAAAATCAATCATTTTTTCGGTAAAAAATAAAACTTTTAACAATATTCAAATTAACACACTGGTAAATGTATACGTCGATTTGGTGGTATTTACGCGTATTGCCGGTACTTCATAGACCGGAAGAGGTAGATATTGGTGTTAATTCTATATAGAAAAACATGCCATATGCCTAAAGGACTATAGAATTAGATCATTTGTAAGTATTCGGCATGCACATGGCGATTTATGTAAGCATTTAGGAATAGATTCGAGTACCGATCATTCAGATCGGTACTCGAATCTATTCCTAAATGCTTACATAAATCGCCATGCACATACTGAAAACTTAAAAACGATATATTCTATAGTCCTTTAGGCATATGGCATGATTTTCTTTATAGTATTAACACCAATATCTTCCACTTCCGGTCTATGAAGTACCGGCAATACGCGTAAATACCACCAAATCGACGTATACATTTACCAGTGTGATTAAGATGAGACATTTTGTGATCAAAATAGTATCGGTCTTAAATATTTTGCCGATATTTAGTTCGGCATGTTTTTAGTCCAAATTTATAGACAAAAACAGAATATTCTCGGAAATGAAAATTCTGCAATGTATTCAAAATGACGTAGTTGTCAATTTCAATGACGTCATAAGAACTCCGCATTGAGCTTTAAATACTGAATCGACATAACCTGTCGCCATTCTTCCATTTGAATGGACATTACAAGTAACAAAAAGTAAAAAGACAATAAAGTTTTATTTTGCAGTTTTAAAGATGCTGGGCTCGAAAGAGTCAGATTTAATTATAATCATAATTTTATAATGTGATAAAAGGCCAGTGGTATGGAGTGGACCATATATAACGTGCTGTAATTATTAATCAAAACAGTACAGGGAGGAAAAATTGGCATCATTATATAGGTAAATACTAGATCTTTTGAATGGTACATAATGTGCCTCTCAAAAATATCTCTAGACAAAGCTACAAGGCAACGATCAGAACTTTTGGATCATCCCTCGTATATACATGCAACCTAAAACTATTTCAAAATGTATCATTTTAATGATTTTCAAGAGACAAAAATATACCTATATACTGGATACTGGAAATATGGTAGAAATATAATGGTAACTTTTATCCAAGAAAAAGAATTATTCATATTGTTTTTATTAGATATGAAATGCAAAACAAATAGCCAAGGGTTTGCCTAAATCTATTTCGCTTGTATGTAACTGACGTCATGAAGCTTTACTATGTTTAGAAAATACATTTAAACTGTTTGGTAACCTCTTAGCAGGTTTTGGGATCACTGTCAAAAGAAAACTATACAGATCTGGGTTTTTTATTTTTATTTATTCCACCTTGGGTTGATTTACCCCACCCACTTTTTATAACATGGGGATATGGCAGCAACTGAAGCTGCCAGGTGTAGGCTTTAACGGATATATCAACATAATAGCTGGCGAATGATAACATATATTATGGGCTATGCAAAACCAGAAGACATTTTATAGACTTCGAGCTAAAAAAAGGTCCTGCTCCCCCCCCCCTTAGGGAATTTTGCAGACATATCCTATCTTGAAGAAAATTTCAAGCCGCATCTTTTAAGAGATGTTTGCATTCTGTGCTCCGGGGCGTTAGTCTCTGACAGCCTGTTACATGTGTTACTGTAACAAACTAAGGAAAAAATCAAAATGAAAGTTTGAGCTACAGAAAGAAGACATTAAACCATCTAATTATTCAAATTTCTTATGTAGTTTGCAAGCTGGATGCCTAAGCTACATAAAAGCAGCATTTTAAACAAAATTGTATCCTTAAATGGTGTTATATGCGTTACATATATCAAATTTCCCTTTGAAAGTTGAAATCGTGACTAACATCATTCATTTTCAGACGATTTGTGCATTTTTACAAGTGTTTTTAATCTTAGTTTACTAAAATACTTATTTGACTAATAGAAAAAAAAAACAAAGTTTGCTTTTCTATCTCAAATACATTGTTTTATATGAGCTATTAAACAACCCTACCCCCAGTTTTAAGTATCCAATTTTGGTATCTATTATTGAAGAAAAATATATAAATATATTTGAGGCTCGTGGATATCTTACATTTTTGGCACTGTCTTGCTAATGCAATAAAGAATCATACATTTGCAAGTTTGACATCAGGATCAGAGCACTTATTAAAGTATGTAACGCATGTTACATGGCATAATGAATGAGCTAGGAAATTTTCTTGGAAGTAAGAGATGATATTTCAGAAAAATACCGTTTTTCACATGTTTTCCTATTAATCTCTAGCCTCTGGTGCCTTAGTATTAGTAATTACAGTCATTGCTGATAACAAGTCCATGGAATTGTGTTACCTATGTTATATATAACCTTTTTAATCACATATTTCCTAATGCATATAATTTTGAAATATATAGACATATAGATAGAAAATAATGGTTCTCATATAATTGACACAATTTAATAAATATTCCTATTAAATAAAATTATTCAAAAACAATCTTTATTCAAGTCACCCTCACAATGTCTATCATTGTGTCTGCTTCTATTGCAAAATAATCACCCATTTCATCACAACCAGTAGAATCATGGCATTGTATTAGGACTGCAAACTGAGTACAATCCTGTTCCTCTCCACCCCTTTGGGAATTGTGCAGACATATCCTACCTTAAAGAACAATTCAAGCTGCATCAAAAAAGAGATTTTTGCACTCTATTAACTAGGGGGCTAGTTTGTAATGGTATGTGCGTATGTCACCATATCAATTTAAGAATAAATGAATTGAAAGTCTGAGAAACAGAAAGAAGACATAAAACTATCTATTAATTTGAATTATTCATGTAGTTTGCATGCTGAATACCTTTGATACATAAGAAAAGATTTTTTAACAAATATACAGCTTCCTATGGTGTTATATGGTTTACATTAATTAAGATTACTTTTTAAATTGGTAATTGTGACAAACATCACTTATAAGCATTTCGTGTGATCCTCCTCTTAAGCCATCAAAAGACTTAATTTTCTTTGTATGTGTGGCCAGTGCCAGTGTCAAACAACTTGACTCAGCCAACTTGAATCCTCAGCATTCTTCAAAAGGAGAAAAAGCATGTCAGTGTCATGGGATCAAACACCTGAATAAATATGGCTTTAATGCCATTTCACATACATGTATATGCATACAATGGAGTATGACTCAGGTATGTGTCTCTTCCTGTGAAGTGGCAAGAGCAATCTAACTGCAGCTGCCTCTGCATCCGTGCTAGTCAAATGATAACTTTGCTCTGATTTTGCAAAATCTATGTCTCTACCGTGTACCTCTAAGAATACTTTAAGATTTCTGAAATTGGTCAAACGGAAATTTGATAGGCTGCTTTTTTGCATCATTTGCCATGGAACCTATCCGGTCTTTTGGTGCTTAAGTCCTCAGGTCTTAGATCAATAGTATTTTGCTGCGCCCAAAGAACTTTATAAGTTTTCTTTAGTTACAATGTTGACTCTTGATGGTTTTGGCAGACCGTCTGAAACTATTTCTGTTACACCTTGAAAGTTATCTGGTATAAGAGAAAGAATATGAAGTTGGACATTGACATCAATTATGTTTGTAGTTGGTTGTTTTTTATGTCAGTACATTGAAGCATGTCTTAAAATAATGTAAAACCTATGATTTCTCAGTTTTTGCAGCCATATCATTAGCTGTTGCATTCAAAAGAAGGAAAGTGGACAATAGGTAGAATGGGATAACCAGTAGTTCTATATTTTGCTCTATGGAAGATTTATACAGAGTAAACAAGTTAATTAGGTGCCTCATTTCATGATCCATTGAAAACACTGAAATTGAAAACACTTGCCTCTGACTGTGTAATCAAAAAGGATGTCGCGACAATGCCCTTGCTCATTTATTATGACGAGTTATATATGTTACATCCTTTAATAAGCGCTCTTATCTTAGAAACTTAGTGAATCATTGAATTGAAAGGGTCTAATTTGCGCTCTGTTCATCCTGCATTTCATTGCTTTACCTGCTGTGATACATCTAGTTCGTTTATTTGAAGGGAAAGAGTTACCTCGGTTTCAGCACTTCAGAAGTACTAAGACTTCAAATAAGTTTTGAATGCTTGGGGAAAGATAATAAGTGCAGAGACATTATTAGATGAAAATATGTGGGTTGCATGTATGGAAAGGCTACATTTATAAAAGTTAACCAGCTAAGATATGATTCTTTATCACAGAAATATCAGTCCAGGTACTCATTGTGCTTAATGGCATAGTTTTCCTCCTTGTAAAGCTTTAGTCTTTCTCCTACTTGCAGAGTATCACTTGGAACACATACTCAAAGAGCCAACTATTAGGAATTCATATCAGTTCCAAGCCATAAATGGCAAATTAAAAGTTGATAATGGCTCAGCAATTTTGAGTGGACTGGTGGTAAAATTGAATAACAGTAAATGATTGAAATATTGTGTGATGATTCTACTAGTTGCAAGGAGGCATGTGATAATAATGATTACCACAGAAGCAGACAACGACAACGTTTAAGATGAGTGTTAAATCGAAGAGAAATAGTTTTGACCATTTCATTTATTGTATTTTCTTGTAAAAATGTAAATCTATCTTTTCTATTTGTGGCTCTATATTTAGCATTATATGCACAGTATTAGGAAATGTGTCCAAAAGGTCATTGATAACATCTGTAACACCAGTCCATGGGCTTGATAATCAGAAATGAATATAATTTCTAGTGTTTTGGCACCAAAGACTTATAAGTACACATTAAGTGTCCTGATCTTCATATAAATGACAGCTTGTAGATGTATGAGCAAGACACACTAAGAAAATGAAAAATATCCACACGCTATAATCGCTTCCATGTGTTTTACTTAAACGGTAATAACAAAATTAGCTTCTCAGTAAAACTGGGAGTAGGGCTGTGTATTAGCTCCTATAAGACAATATATTTAAGATAGAAAAGCAAACTTGGTTTTTCCTATTGATCAATTGAGTATATGTTTGTAAAATCTAATAAAACAGTTTGAAACCAAGCCATAGTAGTTGTTTAACTACATGACGATAGCCACAATTATAGCTTTTAAATCATAATTAGGTTTATGTAACGCACATAACACCACAGTTAGACGTATTAATGTTAAACAGCTTCCATATGTAGTTAAGACATCCAGTATAAAAACTATAAGAATGTCAATCTATTAGATAATTTTAATGTCTTCTTTTGGTAGCTCAAACATTCAAATTTCTTATTCTCAAATTGATATAGTAACATATGTAACAAGCTGTTAACGCCCGACTTACAGAGTGCAAACATTTCTTATTTAATGCACCTTGAATGGTTACATAAGATGTAATTTGTCTGCAGAATTCCAAAGGGGATTAGGATGGAGCAGGCCCTTGCCCAGCTTGATGTCAAAATACTGTTTGATGATTTTACTTATCACGCTAACATATGTAACACTCTCTGATCTTTAAAACTTGATGACAACTAGCAGATCTATAAGTCTTTATCATAGGAGCCAGTTTAAAATCCCTAAACAATGTAAGATATCCAACAGCTGCGAGTTTATTCACAATTTTAGCTCAAACTTTCAAACTACATTACCTTTATTTGATATAGTAACGCATGTAACACACTGTTTCAGACTAACGCCCCAACATAGAGAGTGCAAACATCCCTTATTCCATGCAGCTTGAGTTGTACTATAAGAAGGAATATGTCTGCAAAATTCCCTAGAGGAGATTAAAACATTTTAGGCATATCTTAAGTAAAGACAATGAGTTGCCCATTTATTACATCAGGTAACATATGTTACAGCCTCTGATATTAAAAATGTTTGCAACAAACTTGCAGATTTATGAGTCTTTTCATATAAGCAAATAAATCCCAAACAATGAAACACATTCATCAACTGCAAATATTTTTTAACTATTTTTACTTTAGTTTTAATACCAAACATTTCACCTTAAAACTGGGTAGGGGTAGGGTTGTTTAATTGCTTATTTCAGAAAAAATATTTAAACTAGGGAAACAAACTTTAATTTTTCTGTTAGCCGATTGCATAAGGTAGTCAGACATGATTAAAAACATTTTGCAAAACACACAGAGAGATTGTGAATGTAAATGATGTTAGCCACACTTGCAAAAAATAATGGGTTATCTGATTTATGCAACGCATATGACACCTTCGGAAGCCGCAATTTTGTTCGAATGGCTATCATATGTAGTTAAGATATCCAGTATGCAGACTATATGAATGATTTGTAAAAATAAATATTTTAATGTCTTTAATTTGTAGCCAAAACTTTCAAGTTACTTTTTCTTAGTTTGATTAAGTAACGTATGTTACAGGCTCTTACAGACTAACGCCCCGGAGCACAGAGTGCAAACATCTCTTAAAAGACTCTGCTTTGAATTCTCTACAAGATAGGATATGTCTGCACAATTCCCTAGGGGGGGGGGGCAAACCCATTCTCAGCCATCCGTCTATTAACATTCATAATCGTAATTTAACTGGTGTATGAACCAGCACTTGACTTTTGATTATTTTGATATATATCGATTGGTGTTGCAAATATCATGCTTATATTTTAGTGATACTTGCTATTGGTGCGAAACAAAAAGTATTTTTTTACCATACCGAATGAAACTTAATTAGCAACATCTAATTCTATTATGACTGTGCGCTTAAAATAGCACGATTTTTGGCCAGTGTACCACACTATGTTCTATTCAAAACTATGTAAAAATCTTTACTGAACTAAACGTTAATGATTTAAATGTTTATCAATTGTTAGACAGAAGCTAGACCTTTATGTATACTTTAAGTACCGTAAATTCTACATTTTGTAGAGATACAACCCAATTCTATGAACATAAAAATGTCCCTCGTTACATGTATTTGTCTGAAAATGGCAGCAGACGACATTTGCCAATTCCGAAGCTTGTTTAGGAAATCAGAGAAAGCTTGATGGAACTCGAAAAAAAAAATTCAATGTGTCGTGGTAAGCGCTTTAATGTGCATGCTGCAATTGCGTCTGCTGACGCAGCCACATATTTTAGCCCTTAAAGCGCCAATCACAACTGCAGCAGACGACAAATTTTGCGACATCATTCCTAATGTTCGAAATAAAATAGGGTCAGCTGACGATTCTCATAATATATCATGGCTTACTTGTTATTTTTGAAAAAAGCAGCAAAATTTGAAAGAGTCGTCTGCTGCACGTTTTAGGTGGTGCTTTATGGGTTAGAAAGCTTCAGATTTATTTTCGTCTGGAACGACACGATTTTGTTCTTCTTGAAGCATCTTGCAGGAAACCGCTGACAGGCTAATCTTTGTAGATGGTCAGATTTATGTATTCCTTTGAAAGACCTGAACTCAATATAATTAAAAAAGCTAAATTTTGCGTCACTGATGCAAACCCATGTTCTGAATAAAAGACAATCGTTCAAAGATTCATAGATTTCTTATGAAATATGTACATATGTAGTCACAAAATCTGTTTATTACTTCGCTGGTCTTCACTGCCGAAACACGTGTGGCTCCGACCAACGCAAGTCCTAAACGCACTGTGTACGGTGTTTTCATTTATCGACTTTCACGATACTTGAGCCGCAACATGAGATTTTCAACAAGATGGTATGTGCGACCAGCAAAGCCTCAGATCAGCCTGCGCACATGCGCAGTTTGATCAGAGCCTTTGCAAGTCGCTTGAATATTCTATGACTGTTAAGCTACTGACTGAACAGCATTTGGAGTTTCCAAGCTTAAAAGGAGACTGCATGCAGGCTCGTCTGAGTCAATTCATGTCAAAATGCCACATTTTGGACATCACATGTCGCGGCTCATTTACAAACCTCCACTATTGGCTGGTTGATATCTCCCCTCCCACGCCCCCATGCTTGTTGTAACCGTTCAACTACATGTACGCTGAAAGCTTTGATAGGGCCAAATAAAAAAAAAACCTGTGTTTAGGGTAATCTGACCCTACCTTTTACTGGTGAAAACTAGATTTTTTCAGTTTTTCTAGAAAAAATATAATTTTGTGCAAAATTATATAAAAAAAATATGTGTGCCTACCATACCTAAAATTTTCAGACCCGTTACGCGAAACACACTTATTTTTAGCTCACCTTAGCCATTGGCTCATGGTTAGCTATTGTGATCGTTGGATGTCCGTCGTCCCTCGTGCGTCGTGTGTCATCAACAATTGATTTACTAAACTACCCGCTGGATTTTGACCAAACTTGGCAGAATGAGCCTTATATGGCACTGTTATGGTTCCGGTCTGTTGCATATCTAGGTCACACAGGCTTAACATAGATTTTCAAGATGAAAACTTTGCAAATCTTCTTGTCTGAAACCACAAGGCCTGGAGTCTTAATATTTGGTATGTAGCATCATCTAGTGGTCCTCTACCAAGTGTGTTCAAATTATGCCCCTTGGGCCAAAAATGGCACCGTTCTGGGGATCATATGTTTTACATAGGCTTATGTAGTGAAAAACATGAAAAAAATCTTCTTGTCTGAAACCATATGGCCTAGAGTCTTGATATCTGGTATGTAGCATCACCTGGTAAATCTCTACCAAGTTTGTTTAAATTATGCCCCTGAGGCCAAAAATGGCCCTGCCCCGGAGTCACATAATTTACACAGGCTTATATAGTGAAAAACATAAAAAAAAATCTAATCTGAAACCATAAGGCCTAGAGTCTTGATATTTGGTATGTAGCATCAACTGGTGGACATCTACCAAGTTTGTTCAAATAATGCCCCTGGGGTTTAACATGGCCCCGCCCCGGGGGTTACTTGTTTTATATAGGCTAATATAGGGTTAACATGAAAATATCTTCTTGTCTGAAACCATAAGGCCTAGAGCCTTGATATTTGGCATGTAGCATCACCTGATGAACCTCTACCAAGTTTGTTCAAATAATGCCCCAGGGGCCAAAAATGGCCCCGCCTCGGGGGTCTCATGGTTTACATTGGCTTACATAGTGAAAACATCTTCTTGTCTGAAACCACAAGGCCTAGAGTCTTGATATTTGGTATGTAGCATTAGCTGGTAGACCTTTACCAAGTTTGTTCAAATAATGCCCCTGGGACCAAAGATGGTTCCTTTCTGGGGGTCACATGTTTTACATAGGCTTATAAATGAAAAACATGAAAAAAATCTTCTTGTCTGAAACCATGTGGCGTAGAGTCTTGATATTTGGTACGTAGCATCACCTGGAAGACCACTACCAAGTTTCTTCAAATTACGCCCCTGAGGCCAAAAATGGCCCCGCCCCGGGGGTCACATGATTTACATTGGCTTACATAGTGAAAAACATGAAAAAATCCTCTTGACTGAAACCATAAGGCCCAGAAGTCTTGATATTTGGTATGTAGCATCACCTTGTGGGCATCTACCAAGTTTGTTCAAATTATGCCCCTGGGGCCAAAAATGACCCCCATGGAGTCACCTGTTTTACATAGGCTTTTATAGGGGAAAACGTTGTTTGAAACCATCAGGCCTAGAGCCTTGATATTTGGTCTGTAGCATCACCTAGTGGACCTCTTCCATGTTTGTTCAAATTATGCCCCTGGAGTCAAAAGTGGCCCGGCCCCAGGTGTCACCAGGGACATGGCCAGCTTTCAACAGATACCTATATATATTACTCAGGTGAGCGATTTAGGGCCACTTGGCCCTCTTGTTTCTATTGCCTAAGTTCGATTTTATTGATTCGGAGAACAGCTACAACGATAGCGGGTAAAAGTGTTTTAACATCTGATTAAATCACTGGAGAAATGCTATCCTCAAAGACTTAGAAATACCACAATCAACCCACAGCACTGCGAGGAAGAGCTACATAACAATAAGAGGCACAAAACATCAGGAAGAAAATTTAAGTAAAGTAACCAACTCTCTCTCTCTCTCTTCATCATCAAAATTAAGATGATTGCAAAACTAGAAAGGACACTAAGCACAGCACGACAACACAAGCACCAAACACAGAGCCCCCACAAAGTAAACTATGAATCAACAACATCAGAACTACCGCCTTAGAACGGACAGCAGCCTAAGCCACTAGGTGGCGCTTTATAGGTTAATTCAAATAGTTTCTACTTTCAGCTCCTCTGGCCAGCAATAGTAATAGCCCTTGAAGAGAAGCTGGGTGAGAACTTTACCTCAGAAGCAGGTCAAGCGTGGGAGCACGTGTTTCACTACATCGGAAGTAAAATTATGGAGGGTATATCGAAGTGGAGCGATGCCGAATCCAAGAGATAGCGCCCTTCTGAAAACTTACCCTACAATTCTATAGAATAACAGGCATGCAAATTACAGTACTGGCATTATACACGGGGGCGGGTCTAGGATTTCTGAGAAGGGGGTTTCATATTTATAAAGGTGTGGGGGTTCGCTTTGCTAATTTTATCTCACTTTTCTTAAATATCCCATGAAAATGAAATAATAATTATTTCATTTTCATAGGATATTTAAGAACGAGGGCGGGAGGGGGTTCAAGCAAACCCTCTGAACCTCCTCTGGATTCGCCACTGTTACAGGGTTCATACTGGCAAGTTTGAGTACAGACAATTCAAGGATTTTTCAAGGACTTCTAAAAGACCCTCAGTCGGGCTTCAAGGACTATACGTTTATGAAAAATACTAATTTACATGTTAAAACCTACTTCTGAAAAGCTAGACTGAGGTAATAAAGAAATGTGTTTAAGAAAAATAGTATAAAATTGGTATACCTTTACATGGGCGGATCCAGAGGTGGGGACAGGTGGTTCGGACCCCCCCCCCCCCTGAAAAATCACAAACAATTAGGGTTTCTAAGCAATACTGGTCCAGATCCCCTGAAAAATCACAAAGCTACCAAGCCAGCATTCAATGTTGGGCCGTTTCGCTGGCGAACCGGTGATGGCCCGCTTATAGTGGTATTTTGATCCTCCCTCCCCTCATCAACTAAAAAAACCGTTGTCAAAGTTGGACCCCCTCTGACATAACTTTCTGGATCCGCGCATGCTTTATTTGGTGCAGCATAATGTTGCACCTGGTTCCACTTTTATAGTGATTTAGGTCTAAATTTACAGTTTTAAGTCTTAAGAAAATAGTTATTTTCAGGTCTTTTCAAGTTTGTTTTCAACAGCTTTCAAGTAAACCCTCCGAGTATAGTCAAGTAACGGTGCTTTTCAAGCCTCTTCGAAACCTGTACTGTACTATCATCATGCTGGCTCATTTTAGAATTAAATTGAATCTGTCTTCAGGACAAAATATCGCACAAAGAAACGGTTTGTTTCCTGTGAAAGAAATGCATGTTTCCTTTAAGAGAAATGATTCTTCGCATGTAACCTACAAGCAGTTTCCTGTAAATCTTAATGGCCTACACTTTACAGAAGACAGAAATTGCGATGGTTCCTTCAGAAAAGAAGCAGAGCTTAGTAAACATTGTATGTGACATTACTGATAGCTATCAGGCAATTCACTTGGAATACTAAGTATGTTTTATCTAGAAAATGAATATGTGTGTTTCAAATACCTTTGTTATATGACTCCTATAAAAGACCACCTCTGATTGGCTGAAACTAGCTTGCACTGTTTGGGACAGATCATGATGTCAAACAGTGATGAGCTAAAGACAGGTTAACATTGGTGTTGTCAGTCTTGACAGAGAGCTAAAAATAGATTGAACTAAATCTAGCCCAGGTACATATGTAACATGGCTTTTGTCAGTGCCAACAGAGAGCTAAAAATAGACATTGAAACACTGACTGGTTTCTTATGTATATTTCACAGGTAAAATGTTTGTTCATTTTATGAGAACAGCATTTAACCCATTTTTGCCGAATGGAATTTCCCATCGTTATCAATTGAAACAGTCCATTTCTGTTTTAAGGGATGTCAGGTGGTATTTTTCATTTTTATTCAAGTTTTAATAGAAAATTATGCAAGCAAACAGTGGAGACCCTGATCAGACTACATGTTAGATTGTGGCATCTGATCTGGGTCTGCACTATTTGCCTATGTCCCAGAAAAAGGATGCTAGGCATATATGGGTTAAAAATGCAATTATTTTGCTTATCTCAGAAGAGTTGCAGAACTTTGGGAAGTATATTGTTGAAATAATTTTCTAGTGAAAGTGCACTAGGAACATCTGGCTTGAGTAAATTTATAAATATGAAAATACTTTAAATAAAACTAGGGAAAGAGAGACAGTGTCATATAACAAAACAATTGGTGCATTCTTTTTCGGTTAACATCAGGATTAGTCAACCTCGGCTTCGCCTTGGTGAACATCACTGTTCTTGGGTTGACAAATCCTGATGTCAACCTCAAAAGAATGCATCAATTGTATATTGCTGTAGTTGTGATTGACGCTTTGGGCGTCAACCCTTTTCAAAATTACTTTGAAATCACTTTTCGGCGTTGTCATAATATATAAAACTTTGTTATGGATGTCATCACACATTGTTATATGACTCCTATAAAAGGCCTCCTCTGATCGGCTGAAACTAGCTTGCACTGGTTTTGACAAATCATGATGTCAAACAGTGATGAGCTAAGGACAGGTCAACATTAGTTTTCGTCAGTGCTGACAGATCTAAAAAAATAGATTGAAATAAATCTAGCCCATATGACATGGCTTTTGTCACTGCTGCCTGACAGCTAAGAATAGACATTGAAACACTGACTGGTTTCTTATGTATATTTCACAGGTAAAATGTGTTGAATTCAGCATTCAGCACTGAGAACAGCATTTAGCCCTATTTATGCCGAATCAGTGAACATCACAGTTGTCAACCTCAAAAGAATGCATCAACTGTATAATGTTGCTAAATTATGCAAACCACTAGTGGTTTTATCGATTTTAAAACAGAACCCATGGACGGTGTTATATCAATCCAGACGTGACAGCATATGCTTTATGTTTTATCATATAACGTTGTGAGTGAAATAACGCCGTGTATTAAAATAGTGGTTAAGGTTTACAGATTTAGTAATCTTATGGTGGGTATAAGATGACACAATCTTGACATGTTCATGCCAAAGACGTGATTTTTAAGTAATTTTAATGTCTTGTGAAAAATAGAATCTAACATTCTTGCCATGTATTATTGAATTTATCAAACTCATTGAAAAAATGAATAAAATGCTAGACAAGCCTCACCCGGCAAGCATCACATTTTCTCTTTTCCCCAAGTCGTTTAATAATTTCAATAAAATAAGAGCACTCATGTAAGATCCTCTATGTTTTATTCAATGCTGGATGCAAACTCCCCAACAGTGGTGTTCCCTAGCGGTCATCCTTCCCTGAGGGAAAGATGGCCACTAGGGGACGCCACTGTTGGGGAGTTTGTGCTTGATGATCTGAGTTGGAATCAAAATTCTTCGACATTGCTTTAATGTAAGGAGACAACTGACATGTTTACTTGTTTTAGGTGTGTGTTTTTCAAAGCATATTCATATAATTGATGCAAATTGAATGCTGAACCAGTTCAGTGTTATTATATGGCAATCAATAAATGTTGATATGATGTTGATCCATAAATAGGTCAATTTTTTTATGTTGAATAGCTATAACTCCATTAGTATCATTATGTTAAATATATGTGCCAGCTGGTAATGTTATCATTTTCACTTTTATCCTGCAAATATTTATTGAGAAGTGCAATGGCTCAGTGGCACAGAGTTGAGGTCGCTGGTTTTGTTTTGTTTGTTTTGTTGCTTTACGTCCTAGTCAACAGCTATGTTCATTACGGGACGGTCAGTTTACCTAACCACACTTTTTCCTAGGCAAACTTGAACAAGCAGTTAACCAGAACTTCATGCGCACACTTTCGCTTGCAAATAAAAAGAAACCTTCTTGAATGAATCAGCAAAGGGAGGAGAATGACCGTAGAAATTATTTCATGATCAATCTCCATGAAAGTATGGGACCAGGCAAGGATCGAACTTGCGACCCCTGGATCTGCAGTCCAAAATGCATCTCTAGTCAGACATGTAACCAACTGCGATATGCGGCCTGGTTTATGTTAAATGTGTGTGCCTGCTAGTAATGTTGTCATATTCACTTTTAACCCACAAATATTTATAGAGGAGCGCGGTGACTGAGTGGTAGAGTGTTAGTGACTTGAGTTTGAAGGGTTGCTGGTCCGCGACTCACTGGAGGCACTGTGTTGTGTCCTTGAGCAAGCCACTTTATATTCTGCTTATTACTAGATCAACCAAGGAAAACAGAAAAAAGTCCCGACATGACTGAAAAATTGTTATCTGGTATTTAAAGCATCAGCACCAGTGGCGTAGGCAGAACTTTAAAAAAGTTACACACATCAAAGGGAGACTACTGGATCAATCAGCGATTCTCTTCAATTATGTTCCTTTTTCAAATGGGAACTTCTCTTAAAGGAAAGAATTTGCTCCCAGAGGTTAAGAGCAGTTCCTTATACTATGGACAATCAGTTTTACCACATTAGGTGACCTCCCTTGAATGTTACTATTTTTATTACGCACAAGCGTTAGTAATGGAAGCTACACCAATGAGCACAAAAATGTTTTTGCCCTGAAAATGTTGTCAGCTGCACTTGAGACGAGATCTTATCATAGAATCAAACACTATGAACTCTAATCAGACTGCACTGTCTGTTCTGGGTGCATTTTTCAATATTATGTACCTTGTTTTGGAAACAGTGTAGATTCAGAACAGCTAGAGGCCAGCTGATCAGGATCCACAATGATTTTCAGCCGCATGATGAATCCATATTGTTTTTGTTGTTTGATTTGATTCCTTACGTCCCATCAACAATCTTTCAGTTATGTAGGGGCCTGTCTTCCTGGGTTGTACCAGTACTAAGCTAGGATTAATGTGTCTTGCTCAAGGACACAACCTAGTGACGCCAGGCAGGTTCGAACCCGCGGCCTCTGTCTTGAGTCAAGCACTCTACCACTGAGCCACTGCCCTTCCAAATCCATATTTTAATAAAATCACAAAACAAACCCTAACACGATGTAGAATTGTGTGGCACCTCATCTAGGTCTACACGGTTTCTCAATGTACCCATTTACTGTGTAAAAAGTTAAATGATTTTGTTTGCATTTTCATTACTGTGTTATTACATGTATATCAAGGTTGACAATCAAGAAGCTATAATAAAGTGTTTTACATTTATCATCATTACTGTTGTGTTGTTATACAAGTACATGTATTGTTGTTGTTAACCCTTAGATGCCAGTCACATGACTTTTGTCAACTGTTCTACCATCTGCAGGCTATATTGCATACAATATGGACCCAGATTAGGTCTGATCAGAGTACATATTAGCTGTGACATGTGATTTCCAACAATGTGTTATTTTGACAAGTGTAGACTCAGATGAGTCTGTGCAGCCTCCTTTTAAACCTAGAAACTCAAAATGATGCTCAGTCAGTAGGTTAACAGTCATAGAATATTCAAGTGACTAGCAAAAGCTCTGATCAGACTGTGCATATGCGCAGGCTGATCTAAGGCTTTGCTGTTCGCACATACCACATTGTTGGAAATATCATGTCGCGGCTCATATTGTTTGCTTTCATGACAAAATCTTGTCTGAAGTGCTAAATTGAGAGGATTCTTTTGAGCACCCACAACACATGTTTTGGTTGAAAAATAATTTTTCAATTACGTGGCTGAAGATAACAAGTAAAAAACCTGATAGATATAAAAGCTCTTTAATAGATATAATTGCACATTATACATGCACCTGTGACATGTAGAAAATAAAATTTAATCATAACAAATAAAATTCATAAACAATTAACATCAACTGATGTACAAACATGGAAACATGACCAGAATGGCTATAGCTTTGTTATAGCCATTATTGTGAATTTGGAATGCAACTATGCAATAAGGGCCTTGCAGGAAAAACAGTCTTCATTACTAACTAATAAAATTTACAAACTAGAGGACCAGACGGTCCTGAAGCACTCACCTGATCTCCTTAAAAATGTTAAAAAGGTCAAGATAACTACGGCTTATAATGAAACATATTTTGTTTTATGAGGGTTGCGGCCATTTTGATCAAGTGACCTAAAACAATCTAATGAATACTCCATCAAACAGCCCAGTGATTTCTGAGGAAAATATGTTTAGAAAGGTATAGTGGCAGTCCAAATGAGTGGCCTTGGATAAAAGGTCACAGGTCAGCTTGACATTTGGTACTTATATAAAACAGTTGTCTCATTAGGTTAAACATTTCTTGCAAGTAATATGATTTCGGCCTATACAGTTATAGAAAAATGAGCAGTTCTAGATTTTTCACATATAAATGCATTAGGAATCAAATTTGACCTTGCCATAAAGTAGGTGAAGGTCAACCTAGATTCATCATTTGTGCAAATCTGGTAGGGCCCACATCCCCAATGCTACATACCAAGTCCCAATGCTATTGGCCTTTGGTTCCAGAGAAGAAGATATTTAAAGGGTTTTACCATACATGGGTGTGGTGGCCATCTTGGTCATGTGACCAGTACAATTGGTATAAATTTTGGCTAACCTATCATAAGGAGTCTTCATCTGAAATTTAAGTTCAATTGGCCTAGTGGTTTCTGAGGAAACTATGTTTAATGTGTTGAGGGGACTCCAATGTGAGCGACCTTGGCTGAAAAATTAAAGGTCTACCTTGACCTTTGAAACTTATTTATAGCCATTGTCTCATTATGTTTAACATATCAAGTGAGAATAATGACTTTGGCTTCAAAGTATTCAAAAAATCAACTTTTCAAAAAAAAATCCCATTTAAATGCATTAGGAAGCAAATTTGACCTTGACGTTAAGTAGGTCAAGGTCAATTTAGGATCATCATTTGAACAAACTTGGTAGGCCCCACATCCCCAATGGTACATACCAAGTCGGGAGGTCAACGGCCTTCTGGTTCTGGAGAAGAAGATTTTTAAAGGGTTTCTACCATATATGGGCATGGCGGCCATCTTGGTCATGTGACCAAGTTATTTTGTATACATTTTGGCTAGCTTAGCATAAGGAGTCTTCACATGAAATTTGAGATCAATTAGGCAAATGGTTTGTGAGAAAACTATGTTTTAATATATTGATTGGACTCCAATATGAGCCACTTAGCTGAAAGGTCAAAGGTCAACCTTGACCTTTGAAACTTATTTATAGCCATTGTGTCATTAAGTTAAACATATCAAGTGAGAATAATGACTAAGGCTTCTACAGTTTTCAAAAAAATCAACCTTTCACATAATTTCCCATTTGAATGCATTAGGAAGCAAATTTGACCTTGACGTTAAGTAAATCAAGGTCAACCTAGGATCATCATTTGAAGAAACTTGGTAGGCCCTACATCCCCAATGCTACATACCAAGTCCCGAGGTCATCGGCCTTCTGGTTCTGGAGAAGAAGATTTTTTAAGGTTTTTACCATATATGGGTGTGGCGGCCATCTTGGTCATGTGACCAGGACCATTTGAACAAACTTTCGTTCCCATGTCCTAAGGAGTCTCCATATGGATTTGAGTTTAATTGGCCCAGTGGTTTCAGAGGAGAAGATGTTTGAAAATGTTGACGGATGGACGGACGCTGGAGTCAGGGGTTTCATTAAGAGGAGGGAGGCGGGGATTTTCCCCTTCTACTCGGGCATGTTTCCCCTGCTACTTTTGATAAATTTGTATAGAGTTTATAGGCAAATACTGTCAAATCACCCGCCTACTTTGCCTTGATGCCTGGATGCCAAAAAAGTTAATGAAACCCCTGCGGAGTGACTGGTATACTATTAGCTCACCCATGAGCCTTCGGCTCAGGTGAGCTAAAAATTAACGACAAGTGGTTTACATTGGTGTACAAACATAGAAACACGATCAAATGGTGACAGCTTTATTATAATCATATTGTATTTGGAATGCAGCCACTATATGGGCATTGTTGCCAGAAAAACTGACTTTGGGGGTTTTGACCATGTAAGACACAAACTTGTCTGCTTAGCTATAGAGACTAGCTAGAATATCTTAATTTTGCATAAAGCAATTTAACCCTTTGTATACTTGTGTGTCCTAAATGCATACTTTGGCAAACCTTGAAGACCCAGATGAAATGCCGCGTAATGCGCCATTTCATCAGGATCTGCACTATTTGCTAAGACACAAGCAATTTTCAGAGAAAGAAATACAAATCTTATTCATGTATTTGGAAATTATAAACTGTGACCCCTCAATATATACAATGAGCCACTCTGACTTTATTGCTAGCTGCTTTATGGAAATTCTCATTGGTCTGAAAATGGTTAAGCAATTATTGTTTTCAGGGATTGAAAAACAACACAATGTCCTGATCAGAGTGCCTTGATGCACAGGCTGGTATGCGCCTTTGTTGTATGCATGTAACAAAATCAGGTTTACCCGCAACAAGGTCTGTTTATTACTATGAGAATCGAACATTCTTTTCCTGTTTCATTAGCTTTGCACAAGCCCTCAAGGAGCCTGCCATGTACTTGACAAATCTAATAACGTAGAATAAATGTTTTCCCCACACACCTATGGGAAGCTAGTTAACTCTTTGCCTATTAGTGTTGTCTGCTGAAAAACCTTGCAAACAGTTTGGAACCAGATCAGGCCCGACATAATGTCAAGCCTGATCTGGATCCAAACTGTTTAACACTCTGATGGTATTCCTGAAAGAATTTTTCGAAAAAGTTGATTTTATAAAAAATCAGCAGACAACAAGCATGCAAAAAGCATGAGTTGCAGTCTCTCCCTTTTCTTCCCTTAAGGGTTCAACAGCTTCTAACATCAAAATAGGGCTCAAACATGTTTTTTCATGCATGAACGCTTGCTGTGTCCCAAGAAAAAGCCAAAGGTTTTCAACCTCTCCTAAGGGACCTGAGGTGGGTAATAATACCACTAAATTACAGGAGGTTTGGTGCTTAAACTTAAAGGCTGATCAAGCCCTCAGTCAAGTTTGCACACCTTTCCCACCTCTATCAAACTTGTAATACATACATCTGATCTTTGTGAACATCTAGAGAACCTCAGCCCTTCTCGCCTATATGACAAGGCTGTTGTCATTTCACCGGAGCATTTTATTGCACATGTTTTAAGCAAAAAATAACATTACCAAAGCTTTGGTTTTTAGAGAAAATAACATGTAACAAAAGATTGCTTAATAATAAGAGGTTCTGTATATTAACGTTTGCCAAGTCCAAGTGTGATAATGTGTTGCAGCCTGAACCGCGAAGCATTATCCCACGAGGGCTTGGCAAACATTAATATATGGAAAAAAATGTTATATTGTCATTGTTATATACCTTCCTTTCAAGCACAAGCAGTTCCAAATAATTGTATACAGAAATTTTAACCGTAACATCATGAAGCATACAACGAAACCACACCGGATAGGTGGCAATCGAAAACGTCATTACTATCGACAATCATAGTTCAAAAATAGTAAGAAACAGTTTTTCAATTGCCATTAGTCGCCTGACTGGTGACAAATGGCAATCGAAAACACTGGTTCTAGCGATTTTTGATCTGCGTTTGTCGATTGTTTAGAGTGTTTTCGATTGCCACCTATCCGGTGTGGAAACAAATAAACATGTAAAATATGAATTATTCCTAGCCCATGTTTCGGATTTTTTTGGCTACGTATTCAGTATATTCAATAAACACACCACATAGGCGGCAATCAAAAATTTTAATATTATCAATGAACGTATATCTAAGATTGTTAGAAGTAGAGTTTTTGATTGCCGTTTGTCACCTAAGTGGCAACAAATGGCAATCAAAAACACTGTTTCCAGTGATTTGTGATCTGCATTCATGGACTGTTTGGAGCGTTTTCCATTGCAGCCTATTCAGTATGATAAAGGAGCGTATTTTATGGTAATTCAAACCTCAATAAAACATTAGCGATGATATCTTAACTTGCAGACGATGTGCTTGAGCGGGCTTAAATGGCCATGAAGCCTTCTGCTGCCATGTATTAATGGGAATGAAGCCAGCGGCCAGCGATTGTTCTATTTTTAGCTATAGCAACCATTTTGTTCAGCATACATGAAGCAGAACGATTTGTGCACTTTTGATAGGAGGCATTATGGAAAATATTTGTGTAAAATTGTTTCAAATTTGAACCAGTGGTTCAGGAGATGTCTTTTAAAGAAAAGTTTAAGGATGATGCACAACGGACACTTGACAAAGACGGATCACAAAAGTTCACCTTTGAGTACTTTGCTGCTCAGGTGAGCTTTAAAGGGAAATAAGCAGTTTCTGTTTAAAATTTCACCAGAAAGTGAATCCTGGTCCCAATTTCACTGATTAACATTGTGATATGACCAGACATGTTAAGATTAACAGATCTCCCGTGTCACTAACGGAAAACTCTGCCGTTTTCCGCAAAATGGATTTTTAAAAAACATCACGGATTTTCAAAAATCCGCTCATAGTCTTACCGTTTTTTTTTTTGTTAAAAGCCATTTCTTGTGATAATTTGGCCGAAGTCGTCGAGAAAAATCAATATTGATATCGTAAGGAAGCTTGGTAAGTTCGAATAGCTATCAGGTAAAGCATCTCAAAGTCACTGAAAAATCGATATCAATTAAGGGCTTGAATGTAAACCGAATAATACAGGTACAAATAATCCAAGCGGCTGTTTAAATTGATAAACCCAACAAAGATGGCGAAATGCGTATCATTGCCAGGGATTAGCCCAGCAAAAAAAACGAATACGGTATAGAAGCGGGTCAAACTTTAATGCAGAATATACAAGAACGTTTGACTGGGTTATGGCCAGCGACTGGGGCAAGCAGCAGGCGTACTGCAAGGTTTGCAGTAAGCATTTCAGCGTCTCTCACGGAGGGATTGACAACGTCCGTAGACATGGGGAAGGCAAAAAGCATTTAGAACTGTTCAACGCTAGAAAGAGCACTAACCAAGTGACAAAGTATTACATTTCATCAAATTCTAGCTCACTGGATGAGAATGTTATCAAAGCTGAGACACTGATAAGCCTTGCAATGGCAAAACACAATGTGCCACTGGCTTTTGCGGACCACCTGGCAAAGGTAGTGAAAGAGGCCTTTCCTGACAGTAGTATTGCCAAAAAGTATGCTTGAGGTCGGTGGAAAACCACTCAAATAATTCCAATCTTGCTTTATACATATTTTGGCAAATCGTGCGCGCGCAAAATTTGAGGTAAAAAACAAGTCGTTACGCGCGTTGTCCCACATTTTTTTTTCAGAAACTTAACATGTCTGGATATGACATCTAAACTTATATTTCCAATATACATATAACAGATCTGATTTCTAGTAGATTAATATACAATACCACATTTTGGCTTTGATTTGTAAACACCATCACTATATATGGGCCCCCAGATAAGGGTGGGTAATTGAAAACTATGCTCTTTTTCTCAACAAAAACTTATGTTGTGGGTTCTCCAAAGAACCGTCTCATTGAGACGGTTCTTTTGAGCACCCAAAACACATAGTTTAATTGATGGGTAAGAAAATAACAACAATTTTGCACTTAAAAAGTATTCTTATCTGGACCTATGCTATATATATAAACGTAAATATGAGCCGCAACATGAGATTTCCAACAATGTGGTATGTGCGACCAGCAAAGGCTCAGACCAGCTAGCGCATATGCGCAGTCTGATCACTCTTTGCTAGTCGCTTGAATATTCTATGACAATCAAGCTACAGACCAAAATGCTTTTGGATTTTCTGAGCTTAACAGGAGGCTGCACAGGCTTGTCCGAGTCTACACTTGTCAAAATGCCACATTATTGGAAATCACACGTCGCATTTCAAATATAATATTTTTGTACAGCTACTGGTAAATTTGATAAATACATAAGAAATGGCACCTTTTTGTGTAAAAAAAAATCTTCTCTTGCCAAACAGCAGCCTCTCTTGAAAAAAACAAGTGGCTTGGGAGAAATTTGGGACTTGTTGCGAGAAAACCTGATATGTTGCATGCAAACAACAAAGGTGCAGACCAGCCTGCGCATACACACATCTCCTGATCAGTACCTTTGTTATTCTCTTGCTGGAAAGTATAATAGTTAAACTTGCTATATGCACATCTGTCTAGTCTATGCAGCCAACCAAGCTGGTGCAAGCATTACCTGATCCCCTACAATAGTTTTTCTGATGAGGAGGTCTAAACTCTAGTTTTTATGTTTTTCACATTGATTTTCGACGATAACTTTTTTATTACAAATTTTAGCAAACTGTGTTCCGATGAAAGTTGTAGAGAAAAAGTAGCACCAATTTCTCCAAATGGTTCCATAATCCAAGATGCTGCAGTTAACCCTGGGCATAGATGCACTCTTTGAGATTTTAATCAAAGCTCAAATAAACTAAGATAAATATGTCAGTCAAAAAACGGCATTGTGCCGCCCTAATTCACTAACTCAAGCAATGGATGGCTTGTTTAAATATATTGGAAATCCCGCTACTGGGGTCATCTCGAAACCCCCTGTTTTGGAGCATGTGCATAAGAGAAAAATAGCATGGCATGCGTAATCACAGCTTTTGCTCCTACAAATGATCACGCTCCAATTAGATTCTGTACTTTATTGGTTTGCAAACGGCAGGATTTTGCTATGCACAGCCGCTGAATAACTGTAAATTCACCACTTGTGAATATTCTTTTGAGACGAACCCTTTCAGTCATGCCTCCAGGAAATTTACCTGTCAAGAAAAGACTTAGAAATTTTGGTTGAATTCCATTTATCGCAAATTCTTCATCTATGTACACTATTTGCACCACAAACTTCAGACCTCTTGGAAAAATTGGTGCTAATTTTCCTGTACAACTTTCATCGCGATCACATTTTGCCAACATTGAAAATAATAAAAGTTATCGCCAAAAATCAATGTGAAAAACATAAGAACTAGAGTTTAAAGTAGCTACCATTTGGCAAGGATTTAACATACCAGGAAAAGTCAACTCTCCTCCACTCCAAATTGCAAGCTCATTTATTTACTTAGATTAACAAAGTGATCTGTTTAACAATATTAAAATAGCAATGCTTCTTGATAAATTACCTTAAATACTGTAACAGCAAATATCTATATTAGCACAATCTTATACATAAAAAGAATGATGCATATGTTTAGTATCAGACCTTTAGCTAAGAGTGTATACTAAGAAACTAATTTTCTTATTTCTCAAGAAAAACATATGTTGTGAATACTCAAAAGAACTGTCTTAATAATATGGTTCTTTTGAGGATGCAAAATATATGTTAAAACTGATGGGTAAGAAAATATTTACATTTTTCCGCTCAAAAATTGTGTTGATCTAAACCTATGTGTATTGCTCAGCCAATGAGATGACCAGTTATATTTCCAATTTAGCCAGGGTTGTAAATTCTTCGACAGTCAAGAAATTTTAATTCTAATCATTGAAGTTCATGTATTTTGACTTATGTGAAAAATAAATATCCCCAACTCTTCATTGTATTCTTGTATGAAATTAGCTAAAATATTTATCACATGGTGTCGCATCTGGGAGTGATATAACACTGTGCAGTAAAATGGATAAACCACTAGTGATTTATAGGTTTAGTAACATAATGCAATGATGTCCATTTACAACGTTGTATAAAAGATGGCAAGATCTTAATTTTTTCACACCAAAAATGTGATTTATTTTATATTTAAGTAAATTTAATGTCCTGTGATAAATAGAATCTAACACTCGTGCTCCTATATTAATATTTAATTTACTAAACTTGTTGCAAAAAAAAGAGATAAATTCTTGGCAAGCCACACATTTCATCTCTTTTCCAAAGCACAAATTCAATAAAACATGGGCACTCATGTGAGATCCTCTATATAAAAATTTCATGAATCATCATCCAAATCATTTATCACATTTCAGAGCTCCTTCTCATGAATCACATAGAACCTCATAAAATCTGGGAACCAGACTTCTCTTTTTGTGTACCAGGAGTACTCTCAAGTCCACTGTAACTGGTACCCTGTTATCATCCTAACATAAAAACAGGAAAAGGCTATTGTACCATTGACTGTAATTGGTTTATTGCTCAGCCAATGAGATAGCTTGTTATGTTTCAGTGTGGATTGGACAACCATTATCTTCTTTGGTCACTGAAGCAAAGTGAGTGCATGAAAAACAATGGTCCCCAAATCTTTATTGTAATCCTTAATGAATTGTTCAATCTAACGATCAATAATTATGTCCGTATCATTTTCTCATACATTAGAGTTCCTTCCCCAGAATCACTACAAATCTTGTAAAATCTCATGATCCAGATTTGGACCGTTTGTAATTGGCCTTTACCTGAACCTATATGTAGATAGGGTAGGGAAACCGACAAAGTCAACCCAAGCTAGGTTACTGGTAGAGGAATGGTCTAAATCTCACACTCTTGTGCAGGCCTCCAGATAAGAGTGCGTATTGCAAAATTATTTTCTTTATTTCTCATCCAAAACATATGTTGTGGGGGTACTCAATGAGACAGTTCCTTTGACCACCCAAAACACACGTTTAAATTATTGGATAAGAAAATAATTTAAATTTTACGCAAATAAAATTTCCTTATCTGGACCTATGCTTGTGTCTCTGTTTTATTGAAGTCAGACAGTAACTTCACTGTAATAATACTATGGTGTATCACATCAGATGGGTAGAAGAATGGTCTAAATCTCACACTTTTGTGTCTCTGTTTATTCAAATCCAACAACAACTTCACTGTATGCGCTATCTAACATCAGCTGGGTAGAGGAATGGTCTAAATCTCACACTCTTGTGTCGCTGTTTATTCAAGAACCAGTATGTGCTATCTAACATCAGCTGGGTAGAGGAATGGCCTAAATCTCACAGTCTTGTGTCGCTGTTTATTCAAGTCCCACACAATAACTCTACCATCACTGCTGGAAGTGTAGAGACGCTGGGAGTCATGTGTAAAGGTCAAGCTGAAATAATTAATAAGAAAATACAGCACTTTTTTTACCAGGGACATCAAAGAGATTAACCCTTTGCGTACTGAGTGTTAACCTTTGCAAACAGTTTGGACTCCAGATCAGGCCCAACAGAATGCCGGGCCTGATCTGGACCCTAACTGTTTGACACTCTGATGGTATTCCTGAAAGAAATTTTTGCAAAAGTATATTTTGAAAAAAATCAGCAGACGACAAAAGAGCATTGAAAATAACCCAGCATGGAAGGAGTTAAATGAATACAATATTTGTCCTACTAAATGCAAATCTTCCTATAAGCACACACTGAGTATTTAACCCATAAAGCACCACCTATAATTTGCAGCAGACGACAATTTCAAATTAGCTGCTTTTTCAAAAATAACAAACAAGGCATGATATTTGATGAGAATCGTCTTCTGGCAGATGATTCTCATGAAATATCATACCTTTTTTTTTCGAAAATTAGAAAAGATGATGCAAAATTTGTTGTCTGCTGCAGTCAAGATTGGAACTTTAAGAGTTAACTCCTTGCTAGCAGTGACTTTATCATCTGCTGATACCCTTTGCAAACATTCTGGACTCAGATTAGGAGCCACAGAAGGTCTAGCACTCTACCAGGATATGTCTGTATTCAGAGGGACACATGCTGAGAACATATAAATGTATACCGTACAGTTGGACTTGTTGGATAATGGTATATAAAATGGACAAGACCTTATAAATTTGGGACAGTCTGTGTGATATCACATTGCATATTCACAAAGTTGATCCTTAACCCTTTATATACTGGAAATCCTTAAATCAGTACTTCGGCAAACAGTGAAGACTCAGATGAAAATCATGGTCTGCACTGTTTGCTAGGTTAAATACAATTTTTTTAGGGACTGAATTTCATAAATGTTTTAAATTTCTACCTGTGACCCATTCAAAAATATAATGGACAATCCCATCCTTATTGTATAAATATGTATGGGAAATTCCATTAGAATACAAAGGGTTGAACATGTGTGCACAACTACCCAGAGGCACTAGCTGTCTAGATTTACCCATGGATCTTGAAAGTGAAATGAACACTTAACATGTTGATTTAAGTATGAGACAATGATACTTGGATTGTACATTTTGTTGGGGTCACAGAATAGATCTACCAAATTACACTGTATTTTCTATCCCTGAAGATAATTTACTTCTGAATTATTGTATTTCATATCGATCTAAACTTGATCTAAAGTATTATTTCGACAAAACAGTATAGACCCAGATAAGGTTTTGTTTGGTTTGATTCTTTGCGTCTCGGTCAACAGCTATGGTCATATTGAGACGGTCAGTTCACTTAACCAAACTTTTTTCCTGGGCAAGCTTGACTAAGCTGTTAACCAGTACTTTGTGCACATACTTTCGCTTGTAACTGACAACAACCCTTCTTGAATCAGCGGAAGGAGGAGAATGACCATAGAAATTATTTCATGATCAATCTCCACAAAAATATGGGACCGGGCCGGGATCAAACTCGCGACCCCTGGATCTGCAGTCGGACACGCTACCAGCTGCGCTATGAGGCCTGGTACCCAGATGAGGTGACACTTAAGATGAGGTGACACTATATTCCAGCATCTCTGTGTAGGTTAAACTATTTCCCATAAACAAAGTTTAAGGTAGATGTTCTAAAATTTTTAACACTACTTGCCAGACAAAAATGCCAAGACAAAACAGCGCAGAAAAGATCAGACTGCTTCTGAAGAAACAGTCTGATCAGGGAATTCCCAATATACCATTCTGACAAGCATTTTTGTGAATGCCAACCCGAATCATGAAAATTTTATTTGAGAGCAGACAGAGAAAAGTTTTCCAAGTTTTAGAACTCTTAATATTGGTTGTTTGCCAAAAAAGACCCAAGACAACGAGAGCCGACACAAATCAAACTGCTTCTGAAAAAGCAGTCTGATCAGGGTCTTCCCTATTTGCTCTTTTGAAATTTCTGAATTCTTAACATTAGTTGCTTACCAAAAAGGCCAAGACAAACAGTGTAGTCCCAGATCAGACTGCTTCTTAAAAGCAGTCTGATCAGGGTCTGCACTGTTTGCTATTCTTACAAAAAAAGGACAATACAAACAGGGCAAACACACATCAGAAGTGACGTTGTCTGATCAGGGTCTTCCCTGTTTGTCATTCTGACAAGCATTTTGTGAATTGCAACCCTGATAACCAATATTATAGTTGAAAACAGAAAGGGAAAAGTGTTCAATACTTAAGAACATAAACTATACCTGATTATTGGTGTGGCTAGTAGACTGTTATGATTGAGTTCTCTGACAGGGCTGAGGTCCCAGCTACTCCACATTCTGAAAATGACATACAAAGTATTTGAATGAAATCCACTTACTAGGGCAGGGCAGGCAGAATTGAGACAGTGTATCAGAAATCAAACCATTTGAGGTGATGTCTGGCAAACACTCAGATCAGCCTGGTCATTCGCTTTTATTTGGAATTGCACCAAATAAAGGCACTGATTTAGTTGCAAGTCTAACAGAAAATAGAAAAATTCAAAGACTTTTCAATGCATTAGAGTGATTTTCCAGTATTTTTCTTTAAAGCAGATTCAATTTTCAAGGATTTTTCAAGAAATCCCTCTATCTTCAATCAAGTACTTTTCAAGCATGAGGGAACCCTGTATTCACTCTCTGGAAAGTAGAATAACTACATTTGTAAATTCGCTACAGACAAAAATTTCACTATTCTAGCTAATCTGTGTAGCTGAGGAGGCTGATTTGAATCTAACCATGTCCCAAACCTCGAAGATAGGTTTTCTCGCATCAAGATCTAATGACTTCTTTTTAGCGATAAGGCCCAGAGGTTATAAAAAAACATGCAAAACTTAACTGAGCATGAAATATATCATGCTCATATATGTTAACAAGCCAACAAATAAGCATGATAAATACAACAACTGAAAGCAAGGTAAGTCTTAGCCTTTTCATTGGCAGGCAGTAGGAGGCTAAATTGCCTTCTACTTTTCTAGCTGAGCCGTCTACTTTCTGGCAAATACTACACATGTTGGAAATTTCATGCCCAGTTGATTTTGAGCATGAAAAAAGTACACACACAATAA